>JBBJLR010000111.1:12613787-12628840 GCA_037577145.1 Brachypetersius gabonensis
GAGTCAGTGGACTCAGTAACAGTATCTCGTGTGTAGAGTCAGGGGACTCAGTACCAGTATCTCGTGTGTAGAGTCAGTGGGCTCAGAAACAGTATTGAGAGTAACTCTCTCTCCTCTGTGTGCTAAGCAGGAATGACAGGTCACGTGGAGAAAGTCCGGTGCTTGGAAAGCAAGCTCTTGGAATCATACAGAGGACGGAAAAGGGGTTCCGTGTCCTCGCGAGAGACAGAGGTGGACTGGTTCAGTTAAAGAAAGGAAGAAGTACCAAGGACAGGGAAGACTCCTTGGAAGGAACGACACAGTGGTTCCTGTATGTTCTTTGTTGGATTTTAAGTGCTTGTCATACAAATAAAACTGTCTCTCTGAAACTCAGTAGCATGCGGCTGTGTCCTTCCCCTTCAGACGACATGACACACTGTAAATAAAAAAAAGTCAGAACAAATGACAACCATGTTGTTATTGCACTGAACAGATTGTTTTCTGAGGACACTAACTAGAATTTCCAAATATGTCTATTTCCTCTTGGCTGACAACAACTTTCAAAAAATGCATCATGGCTTGAGGCCTATTTTTACAGTTATTTTTCTGAAGCTTTCAGAAGCATTCAGAACTAAAGATTTCTGCTTCTAGATTAACTAATGTCACATCTTCATTCCTAAAAATATTTTGTAAAGGATTTTTCTAATACATTGATCATAGCTGCATGTAGCTAGATTTTTTATTAAAAATATTTTTTAAAAATTTAGGACAGCAGAGGACTGTGTCTTGATTAGATAATGACACAATTATATCTCAGCAATCTCGTCCATGAAATCTGTTCTAAAAATTTATCTTATCAATTATATATACACATTTTAATTCAAATTTGTTGGAATTCATACTGAGCACAAATGTCTCATCTTCACCTCTTGTTTATTGATTTATTAATTGATTGATTGATTGATTGCAAAGCTTCCAATACAAAAATAGTCAAAACAATAGTTGTAAGTATGTCAGTAATCAACTGGCTTTGTGATAGACTGTAATAATTATAGTTTTAAAAATCCAGTTCACCTGTAGTGTCTTGCTTTAACTACTTTTCCATGAGCAATTTTATGTGCATGCATTTTTTGGTTTTTATCCAAAAAAGAAAAAAGAAATAAAGAAAATAAAACAGAAAAAAAAAACTCTTTGAGAGGAAACATTTGAGAGTTTTTCCAGTGAATGTTCTGAACATGATAAAGTATTCAAATGACCTATTATTTTTATTATACAATAGTTTTGCTCAAACAACATAAGTAGTATGAATCAACAAACATACTAGAATGAAACACTGAAAATACCAGTACTGCTTATACATTAATAAATATGAATGAAAATATTTTCTTTCATTAATGGCTTTAAAACGGCTGATGTTTTTATTTTAATTTACAGTAAATGGCTAATAGAAACTGCACAACAAGAACAGAACAACAAAGCATTAGTAATCCTGGCTCATTATGTCCTAAAATGGGCCATTATATGTCTAATATCCTACTCTAGTGTGCATTTATTGAGGAAAAAATGGATTAGACAGTTTTGGAATGGTCCACATAGACTGTGGTTATTTGTCACATTTCTATATCTGTCAAGAAACATCTATGACAGTTTTTAGCTTAGGCAGAAGACTTCATGACAGGAGAAAAATGAGATAAAAAGCATTGCCAACTAGTCACTGTCATAATAAAACCTTGTATCTGAAAAATGTCTCCTTTACAGGAGGAGGAAAGTATTTTCTTGATGGCACTGCAGGCTCATATCACTGTTTGTTTCGGTGGTACAGCCTGATAGAGCAACCTTAGCCATTTCTGATTTTCTACTTTTACACATACAAAAACATCAAGTGAATACATTATTTAAAATTTACTTTATAATGTTTGCACAGTACATTCTCACTGTGTGTTGTACTTGTATGATTATATGAAAAATAAAAAATGTTGAATCTTGAATTTACACACATCCTCTGGGGCTCTAACTAAAGCTAAAGCTTATATATCATAACTAAAGCTTATATTGAACTCTAACCTGCCACATCTTGACCATTTTCTATATAACACAATCAGCATTCACTCTACAAGAGTTTTTATAACTTTTGGTTAATTCCTTCCTCAAACACACCTGACTGAACTCAGACGTTAGCTTCTAGATTTTGTAGATGTTCTGTTTTACACCTAACAAACTTAGTGGCTTTTTACCATATTAGTGGGGATTTTTACCATACTATTTAATTACCTTTCTTTAATCTCAGTCAATTGAGATTAAATGTGAGTAATTTCAGGGAATGTTTTGCCCTTTGATCTGTGAAACATGTATGTGTTGGCACATGAACATAAATAGCTGCCTGAGGAGCTTGCTCACTCATCTGTATTAGTAATGTGAGTGCCACAGCAGCAGCAGTGGGAAGTGTGAAGTAAACATTGACCTGAAACATTGACCTGGCCTGTGTTGTGTTTTACTGATGCAAATACAGAATACAGGCCAAAAAGTGGAATGCTCTTGACTGATCAAGTCAATCACACATCACCACTGAGCATGCACTTCTGTAGTCCAGGCTATTGTTGTCATGGCAGCACTATCTTGTGCCAATTGGATTATTCCCCTCTGTGCCCAGTGAGTACAGTGTGTGTGCGTGCGTGCGTGCGCGTGTGTGTGTGTGTGTGCGTGCGTGTGTGTGCCTGCCTGCCTGCTCTTGTCTGTGTCCGTGCTCCTCATGGTCCGGATGCTATCTGATCATTGCCTGTCTTGATTATGTTGGTGTCTAGCCCCTCTGTCACACCATACAAAGTATTGTTCTATGTTTTCACATGAGAGCTCTGGAAGTGCATGTGTGATCTCAGAAAACAAAAAGCTCTCTGTTTCTCCTTTTTTCTCCTCCTCTCCCTCCCCACATTGCTCACTCAGTCAAAGGATAGCAATAAAGCTATTCCTCTCTCTCCAGCTCTTGGCACAGTTTGTATGTTTACCATATGCATGAAGGCACTGGCCACGAATCTAAAGAAGAAGGAGGTAGATAAATAAAGTCTTTGGGCTAGCATTCTCTGCAGAAACAAGGAAGAAAAGCACACAAGTGATGGCCAAAACACAATACTGGAGCTTCTGAATATACTCCAACAAGCATCAGAGAATCTTTCAATCTTCCAGTATTGCAGGTATATCAGCAGCTGTGCGTGCCTCTAGTTATCTTTGAACCACTGTTTGAAGGGCAACCATCATGTGTTTGTACTGCTAACAAGAGTAGATCTACAAGTTCTTGAGAGGAAGATTAAAGTTACTGTGCCAACTTAGAGAAAGGTAGGCTGGGTAGCAGTGGTAGAACCATTAAGACCCATCCAAAATGCTAATAGCAGAGCCTTTTAGAAATGCATTAAAGAGGGATTATTCAAATGATTCCACACAAAAACTTTTTGTATTTTAAGATAACTGTATAGAACACTTTACTCCAGTTGTAATGAATCAGCCAAGATACATTTGATATACAAATTTTACCTCCACAGTCCAGCATTGGCACTATGAAGCTACTGTTGCAAAACCCAAGAAGACAATAATCACCCAAATCAATTTTGCAAATGCATCCCCAATCTCAGGGTCTTAACTGAAGAAGCAAAATGTGGACGCCAAAACTGTTTTGATTAATCGACTATATCTGAGGTGAATTAAAAATTATGTGACCAATATTTTTGCCCCTATTCCTAGTGTGCAGTAACTACGGTGAAAATGACATGAGTCATTATTAGTCATACGACTTAGAAATGGAGGTGTGGCCTTATTTATGAATGGTTAGGAAAAAGTAAAAACAGGCTAAACAGGTATTTTTAGGTTGATGTTTTTTCTTGGGCTTCTTGAAATGATTTCGTCACAATGTGCTTAAACCAAAGTCTCAACATTTTTCACAATTTTGGTTCAAAAATGAAGCCCATTAGCTATGAGTCACTCCATATAATCTGTACTTTGTGCACTTTTATCTTGTTTCACCTTGCTCCCACTGGCCTCAGTTCTTAATCTCCTTTGTTTAAACTCTAAGCTTCCTAACCCCCTCCAAGGTCTACATGCTTCACACACACACACACACACACACACACACGCACACACACATACCACAATTCATTCTTTTACCAACCAATTTCGCTGTTCTGAGCCCAGAAGAGACAACCGTAATTTGATTTTGAAATATTCAAGTGTTTTTGCGTTTAGTGCAAAATGTGAATGGGGAAAATATGTGAGTTATTATTCCCCATGCAAGCAGCTAAAGCCAAGGTCTTTTTTATGAGTGTACCTTCTTTAATGCATTTAGCCACAAAGCTGTTATGAACACTGCCTTTCATAAGTACATGACAATGTTCGACTGACAATTCTAACCTGTTGGTTTCATCAGGTCCCTCTGGGAAGGGAACCTACCCTTGGTGAGAAATCTTATTATGCTGTAGTGCTTAATCTGACCCAATTAGGTCCTTGACATTTTCCTTTTAATTTTGCACACTGGTTCAACCCTAGAGGCCACTTTCAATTAGAAAAGAATGGAATAATGTGATATAAATTATTTTTTAATGGTAGTTTATCAAGTTTAAATGAGGAATAAAAGTGAGCAGAAAACTTTCAGTCAATATCATCTCTATGTTGTTGCTACCGTGCACCATATTGGAACGGTCAAGATCCACTTGTAAGCAAATACACAATGTTTTAGCTGTGATTAGTTAATTTTATTATGAATATCAGACATTCATGCATGTAGCTGATTAGTTTACATGGTATTATACTTGTAGCATGTATTACTGTGGTTCTCAAAATTGAAGTTAAGTGTCTGTCTGCTTGCAAAGTCTTATTTATGTATATCTAAGCTGCACACAGTCATGTTTTGTGAAAGGAATAATATACTTACCTAAACAAATGGAAAAAGCCTGTTGATACATTCGTAAAAGTACTGGGTATGTTTTTGGGAACAGATTGAAGTGAAAAGTTGAAAACTTAATTGTGGATAAGGTTTTTGTGTAAAAACGGCTAAAAACACCTCTTTTATGTACATTTTGAAAATGTACATTAGAAAACGAAAGAAATAAATAAAGTGCCTGGTGATACAAACCCGCTGTCGAAATTTCTCGATGGTACGCATGAGCTGATGCTCCGGCGGTGTTCTCAGGGATTCAGTGGGCAACAGCTACTTCAGACCTCATTAAATGACCACTGGCTGCTCTGCCTATCATTTCTGAATTGTTAATGTTAGAAGCATGTGCAGCAGACTGAGGGGTGTTTAAACTGCTCCTCTGAAAGCTAATAAAGGAGAGAAAAGATCTCTTGGCCTGCGGTACACGCAGGTATCTACATATAACAGTGGCTGATGGAAATACTGATTACCACTTAAAAAAAAAAACAGCTCCAATTTCCAGTCGGTTGACTCATGGAACTTTCCAGTAAGACTTCAATTCTGTCAATCTTTTTCAGTGTCATGAGCATTACATGCGACGTCATACTATGTTGCCAGTTCTCAGTCAGATTATCAGTTATATTATTATATTATATTAAGTGTTTTTAAATTAATTTTTTTGTATATTAAAATGTCAATGTGAAAACAGTCAAATTCAAGGGTAAATGTAAATCATTGCATCACTTCAGGACATTCTTAGGTAGCTCCTAAAAATAATAATTATGGAATATAGATCTATAAATATGTCTTTCAAAATAATGCATCATTTTCAGCTTTAATGGAGGTGTGGAGCCACATTGCTGAGGCAAGCAAACCCAAACCATAGCCCTGTCAACAAACCAATCAATTAAATATTTAATGATATTTGAATTATTTAGCAAAACAAAATAAGTCTCAATATCTAAAGTTTAAAAATGAGATCATGAGATCATGTTATCAAGCAGCTGTTTGCTTTCCACCAGTTTTCCTGAAAATGTGAGGCTTGGGTATTCACTGTGTGACTATAACAGGAGCAGTTTGATTGCTTTGTATGGTAGCGGTTCAGTGCTTACTAAGAGGACAGAGTTCCCAGAGGATTTAAACTACTCTGATTCTCTCTCCTACCCCTCAATCTGGAACAGTGAAGCGAAACAAATTTGAAAGTGTCATTATGCATAATAATGAGGCAAACTAATATACTTCACAAACATTCATATTTTATACACCGATCAGCCACAGTATTAAAAGCACTGACAGGTTAAGTGAATAGCATTGATTATCTCATTACAGTGTTACCTAACAAGGGGTGGGATATAGTAGGCATCAGTTCTTGACTTTGATGTGAAACAGGAAAAAACAAAGTAATCTGATCATCGTGATCAGGGTGAAATTGTGATGGCTAGATGACTTGTCAGAGCTTTTCCTAAGAAGTAGGTCTTTTGGAGTTTGCTGTGGTAAGTACCCTTCAGTACTCACCAGAACCCAAAAGAAGAGTCTGTACCCAACAGAAGAGTTACTATAATACAAACTGCTGCCAGTGATAATGTTAGCTATCTTAGAAAGGTGTCAGCACACACAGTGTATAACAACTTCCTGTGAATGGGGCTGCATAGAAGCAGAAAGTGTCCATGCTGACCTTTGCCCACAGCCTAAAGTGCTTACGATCGGCACATGAGTTTATTTTGACCATAGAGCAAAGCCATTTTCTTTTGCCTCATGTGGACGGCCAAGTGCGTGAGGTACACTTAATTTTTAAAGATTTAAGACCAGGGTACACTGTGCGAAGAAGGCAAGCCAGCAGAGGTAGTGTGATGCTCTGGGCAATGTTCTGCTGGGGAACTCTAGTTCCTGGCATCCATGTGAAAGTTTGACACTTTACTTAAACACTGTTGCAAACAAATTACACCCCTTCATGGCAACAGTATCCCATAATGACAGTGGCCAGTTTCAGAATATTGTGTCCTGCCACAGGGCCAGAATGGTTTGAAGAACATGTCAAAGAGTTCAACTTGTTGATTTGGCCTCCAAACTCCCCAGATCCCAATGTGATTGAGCATCTGTGGCATGTGCTGGAGATAGAATACTGATCCATGGAGGTCCCACCTCGCATCTTATTGGACTTAGAGGGCCTTCTACTAATGTCTTAGTTGTAGATGAGGGGTCCTACACGATAGTAGATAGGGGTTTTAATGTAATGGCTCATCAGTGTATACTTTTTTCAGACACATTCAAATTTCAAACATATGACTCCTTTCTGAAATGTTCTCCTGACTCTTTGGGCACAATTTTTTTTTTTAAAAGAGGATGTGAAGCAGTTTTGTTTTGTTTATGGTGACAGTACTTTTTATTTGAAGGGTGTTTTCCCAGTGGGAGGCCTGACACATTTGTTCCAGGCAGTGGCTCAGGAGTGTTTCTCTAGACATCTGCCCTGTGAAATAGTTTGGACGTGGTAGAGTTGAGGAGCCATCTGCTGCTGGGATGTATTCCGGTAACTTGCTGTGCAACCGAGCAACGAAAGAGAAAAGACAAAGGAAGGTTTTTGTGTTATGCTTCTTGAGTACAACTGAATGGTGTGTGATCCTTTTTCCTGAGAGAGTAGCTCTTTTTAAAATACCTTCAAATCCGCCATGTCTGACATTAAAAGGCACCAATTACATCTTAAACAGGCCTCAGCTTCAAATGGGCCATCTTCACAAGGCTTACAAAGCAATACTGTTTACCTACTAACTTCCAATCTAAAATCATTTACCATGATATATGAATCATTAAATCTAAAAGATCAAGCTATCCAAGTTATTCTGCAAAAATAGATGTGCATAATCATATCTGAAGTTTTTTTAATTACTACCTGTTGCCCATAACATCACTACTGCTCAGCTACAAGAAATGTCTTCAAAATCTAATTTTGTGTGGGATATTTTTTATAAAAGGGCAAGCACAGATTTACACATAATATTCACACACATTCAGATTTCAATAGGATTTACTTCTTTTAATCTGACATGGTTTTCAGAATGTTTTGGCAGGCTGTTGCAGGGGAGCTGGGGCTTTCAGTAAGTAGAGATGTTGGATTATGTCCTGGGCTCTAAATCCACACGGGGCAGCTCATCTGGTGGCTAGCTTGAGGATATTTGCCTCTAACAGTGTGTGCTACAGTCAAATATGGAGCATCCAGCTTTTCACTCTTTGAGCCCTGATGTCAGCTCATGTTAGGATGTTTAATAAATAAATAAATAATAGAGCTGATAGGGTACAGAATCTATAGAATCTTCTGTAAAATCTACTGCGTGTGTGAAATGTGCATCACTCTTTCATACTAGTTCACTGAGTGCACATTAGTGCACATACTTGTATTTGCTTCACAGTTATAAACAAATGACTGCAATATAGTTCATAATTTCCAGATAATGTGCGGACTGATATAAACCCTCTGTCTGTAGTTTTCTATCCAGCTAAACCCTGCTTCGTCTTTGCACTTGGTTTACTACTGACTGCTGCAGTACATGCTATGATTGTGGTTCCTCCCCTCGGTCCACGCACTGTACTACCAGACCTTTATTTCACTTCTCTGTCACTTTCCTCTGAAGACTGTGTCTCGAGCTCCTCGGCGCCTCCTCCTGTTACTTTGAGCCATAATTAAGTGTCGACTCCAGACAATGAAAAACTCATGGCTCAGGGCTTGTTGAGCGCACACTGTGCAAATGATGGCACCCTAGAATCTATGAAACCTTATGGCAACCATGTGACTAAAATTTCAGAAGTAGCCCGCTTCTCTGTGGCATGAAACACCCACCGCTACTCTGATGTAAGCCCTTCTGTCTCTGTGACTTTATCAGATTCCCATGTGTGAAATCAGTACGGTTTTATTCCATGGTTGTAAAGATGCCCGTGGTGACAGGTTAATGAGAGGTTATCTGGAGAGAGTGAAGCAGAAGGAATCTTTTCATGTGGCCACTTGTTTTTCACCTGCTGTGTCAACAACTGGTCTGGTTTTTCAGAAGTGAGATCAAAAATTTTCAATGTCAAAACCAAACCTTCTCTAAAATCGCCACAGAACACTGTTGTCGCAATATTGTTCTTTAGTGGAGTATTTTCAGTCCAGCTGTGAAAGTGAGGTGTTCTAAATCTCTAGCTGCATTGGAGACACACACACACACACACACACACACACACACACACACACACACACACTCACTCATACACACACACACACACAGACACACATACATGTCACTACACTGTCAGGAAAAAGTCCGTACCTTTTAGGGTAAAATTGCTGTGACTGAGGTGGGAAATTGAATTTAATGAACCTTTAAAATTTAAGGTACACGTTTGGATCCTAAGGTCCATGTTATACTTTGAAGGGTAAATGTGGCTTGTACCATGACTGACTAAAATGACCCAGGATAGTCCCTTTTTCTTCCATGAAGTGACATGTCAATGTCACTGCTGTCACTGACAGAATGATCCACTATCTGAATGATTCCTGTTCAGTGTTGGTACTGTGGAGGTCACAGAGAAAAACAGCCAAGATAGAGATAAAGATGGATTACAGACTGTAACTGTTAACTACAGTGTGCATCTGTATGGTGTGAGGAACTCCTGGTGTGAGGAACTAAAATGACCTACCAGTGTAGATGCAAGGTGTAGCTAATGAAGTGACTGAGTAATGTTCATCGCTGAGATTATTATTAATGGTGACACATGCATTAAGAAATACAGAGTGCTGAAATATTTAATTCAAGGTACTGCAGGCTTTGCATTACTGTATACATCTCAGCAATGGCAGATTTTTTTTTAATTATGGGAATATATGGATTTTCTGCCCTTAATACATCTTCTTTCATTTCAATATAGGGTTTGATGCTATTATTTCCAGAATCAGCTGTGATTTAATCCCATTTAGAGTGGGTGGGAAGCTACTCACATTACTCACGTTGTCATGGTAATGATGGCACACTCTCCACGCCCCAGCTGAAAGAGTTTATTTTTCCCCGCCCCAGAGACAAAGCTCACGCAAAAATGTGTTTGGCCCCAGGGCCAGCTGGCACAAATTGACACAATGTAAAATCATGCTGTATATGTCTGGAGCAGAGTGCCTGAGACAGACGGACATGTTTATTTGCATGCAGTGAGTGCACTGTACACGCGCAGTGGAGCATGGGTAGTCAAATAAATCATTCGCCTATGATGTGGCATTTATCAACAGATAAGCCTGATGTATGTCTTCTGAGACAGGAAAGTAATCAGAGTTTCACTAAGGAGTAGAGATAGCAATAGGGCCTCCTCACATAGATAAAAGAGGACTTTAAGGACAATGACTGTAAATACAACACCTAGCAGACTTCACAAAGCAGCCAGACTGGATGTTGGTTATGTTGTATGCAACAGAGGTTATAGGATGGGTTTTACTTGCTTCTTCACTTACACTGTTGCATTTTGGATAATGCATAATTGTTCAGCTTAGATGCATAAGTGACAGATCCATGAAATCAGCTCTTTGCCAGAAAATCCAGTTTGTAATCTGAAGAAGAGAAAGTTAACCTCTGAATGGCTCAAAGAAAACAAAATTAAGTTTCTGGGGAGTTGTAGTCGGCATCCTTACTTTAACCAAGGTGAGATGCTGGCTGGATCTTAAATAATCAGTCGATGCTCAAAGGTCCTACAGTGTGGCTGAAATAAAAAAGAATTCTTCAGAGATAAGAAGTTGTCCACAGTGATATGAATGACTGCGGATGTTGGTTGTTAAATTTAGGGACAATTACTTTTTCACATGGGTGGTATAGGTGTTCTGACTTTTTGGCACCAATAAATGAAATGATCTTTTAAAACTCTTTTTATATTCCTCATATTTTATTTGTTCTATATTACATTTTAAATGAGATTCTGCAACCATTTAGTGTTACAGGTCAGGAAGAGGGCAAATACTGCATATGTTTCAAATAGAAGTAAATCAATTGCAAAATGAAACGCTCTCAGCTGCAGATTTTGAGTGAATAATACAGAGAGAAAGGCCATCTGATCACCACATTAATGTTCCCTGATTGCCTAAATGGAGAGCTGTATTCGGCTGATTGCATCTTATATCCTGGTCCAAATGAGCTGGTTGCTCTGGAGAGCTCTGCCCAGCTTGCCCAGATGTTGAGTTCTTAGAGGCTTTTCAGGCAGGACTATTTTAAACAACCTACCACACAGGTCATGCTTCTTTTACCTTGAGCTGGTTACAGTGTCTTGGCTACTGGTTGTTCTCAGGGGCAATTGTTGAAACTTGCACAACTATGAACAGTTTTTCAGTGTTTGGTGCTAGATGAGTAAAGGAACTGTTGATATGCAGTGCCGTGGAAGCCTGCTGTCTGACTGCTGTCGGTTGCACATGAACAACAAAGCCTGTGAAAAAAGGCAATCAGGTTCCCACTGTGAGAAATTCTACATCAGAGTGAAATTCTGAGGTATTTTCCATCAAGGTTTTTGCCTCAGCTTTGCTCATTCAAAGCTTCTGGCATGTACCGGATTTTTCCACTCAAACTGAAGCTAAAAACACTCCCGAATGTGAAACACACCATTGTATGTGAAAGTTTGGACCTGGACAAAATTACATATTTTGTTCAAATCTCTGTATGTACATTTACTTTTAAATGATGTAAAAGTACCCTACATAATTCTTTTAAACTGTTAACACACTTTCAGCAGTTTCCTAGCTATATAAAACAGCTTTCTCAAAAATGTTTGCCACTACTGTAACCACAATTCACATATAAAACAATATGCAAAGTTGACCAAAAGAATCATACACTACACTATATGTCCGTTCAGCAAACCCAGACAATCAATAAATTATACTCAAGTCATTATCATCCAAATTGAAAGAACACTTTTCTCCAGGTGACTCCCCAATCAGAATCATAGGAGCCCTATAAATCTGGCTATTTGTTTGCATGAATCCTAATCAAGCAGAGGTTAAAAAACATCAGAGAGATGGTATAGGTCAAGCATTCAGAGGAAAAGGAAGAGGACAAGGATGAGGAAGGTCCAGATGGCAGTGTTTTTCTGATGCTGTTTGGCAACTGTTCAAAAACATGGTGTGATCATGAGGAAAGCTTGACAGAGGGTGTATCCAAACTTCACTGTTGCATCTATTAAGGTTCCTTGCCAGAAAGGAGACAACGTAACTCCTGAAATTAGTAATCACTGGCACTGCCATGACACTTTAGATTCATATAACACATCATCTCCTCGAATTGCTACATCAACTTTATGACAAACTTCAACAGAAAAGGGAACATGAGATCATGTGGGTGCTTCCATCAGGCTGGCTGGTTTGGTGACCAGCCAACATTCACATCTTTTTTTACCCACATGTTCACCATTCCTCAACACATGATTGTGAAAGACTTCTGAAACTCCTGCATCCCTTCTCCTGCTCTCTATTAAGGAGAACTGTGACAATGTTAGACATACCAGGGAAAATTTCCCAGGTTTTCTGACTAGGTAAAACATCCTTCGTGATGTCAGGGTGACACTGTAAAAACTGGTTTATAGTTTTGTTTTGATTGTTGCTTGATGGTGTCTTTCTGTACAGTTCTTCTGTTCTTCTTTGGCAGTTTGCAAATACGTTTTTTTAGCCAGCTAAGAGTCTTTCTGTTCTTTTAGGAATTTCACACACTCTTCTTTGCAGAACACTTCTAGTTCTGTGATGTTCGTGAACTACCTCTACTTAACTCTAGGGAATGAGGGATGCCATTCCAAACGCTTCAGCTTGCATTTCCTCAAGCAGCTCACAGCAGATTTTGAGATGTGTTTTTGATCATTGTTCAGTTTTAAAACCAAGCCTCTTTTTC
Organism: Brachypetersius gabonensis; assembly: GCA_037577145.1. Taxonomy (NCBI): domain Eukaryota; kingdom Metazoa; phylum Chordata; class Actinopteri; order Characiformes; family Alestidae; genus Brachypetersius; species Brachypetersius gabonensis. The sequence continues at coordinate 12,626,541 of JBBJLR010000111.1, forward strand.
AGCTTCAGTTTATTGACTGCTTCTGCCACATTAACTTCCAGGATTTGTTTTCGCAGCATTCAAGAGATTCTATTTGTAATTTTTTGATATCTTAATGACATTTTAGACAGTTGAAATATAAACTGTGATATCTTTTCATAGCTTTCCCCTGCATTGTAGACATTAATTCGCTTCATTTTCGGTTCCTAAGCCCACTGGAGTCCAAGATTGCTGAGTCTTAGCAAGGTTTGAAGATGCAGTATGCAATTCTGTGATATGCCTGGCTTGGGGCACAATGATAGCAAGTATCTTGATGTAACGATCAATTTGCTATGACCACATTTGGAAATTTGTTATTGTCTCACACTCGCAGGCTCAGAGGAATATATCTGGACTTGTTGGGTAAGAAAATGAGCTTTCCGTTTAACACAGTTAGGTTTAATGTTAGTGTAATGAAAATTTTAACATCATTTTAATCCATGTGATCCAGCACAAACCTTAATATGATTATAATAAGAATGAATGTTTCTGAGAGATGTTCTTAATTCCTATCTTTTTCATTTTTTTCTACACACTATGAGCACCCACAGCATTTTTTTTCTTGGGGATTGTTGTTTTTTAATGTTCTTAGGTGTTGTTTACAGGGACAAAAGAATGATACCAATGTCAAGCCTTTCTTGACCCCCTTTTCCATGTCTTGATCATCATTATGTGCCATGTGTTGGTCATCTTATCATGGGGATAAGAAGAGTCTTAGAAAAATCATCTGCCACTAGGTCCTTCTCTCCGTTTCTAAGCTGTCTGGTAATCCCTCTCCGTATGAGAGCACCAAACACGCCCCCCCCATCACACACATGCACAAGTACACACACACACACGCGGCCCGGAAAAGGCACTTCTTCCATTTTTATTCTTATGCTTCCATTCCTTTCCCTTTAATGTATTTTATATAATATCACTAAATTCTGTGCTGCTTTTTAAATTACCATCAATCTTTTTTTCAGTGTTTTTTTTTTTCCCCTAATGGTTGGTTTCTGGCAATCACCTCCATGTCACTCATTTTAAGACCTTAAGATCTTTAGATCTACAAGAGCCATTTAGCTTGACTATTATTTCAACAAACACATTCTACCACAACACAAATCAGGACTAAAAGGAATGCTGCCTTTATTTGAGCTAAAATGTATAATTCAGGTCATGCCGGTTAGTTACTGGAGTAATAAGGATTCTCATAAGTCTGTTTCAGGACTTTTTAAATATATTTCAATTTCACCACAGTGAGTTTCTACATGCAACCTATTCCACTCTGACAATAACACATTTGTCTGGATACAACCTAACTCTAACTTGAATTTGAGTTCTGTTGGGAGTGGGGAGTCATTTGAAACACTTGCTTCTCATATGTTACTTTTGTCCTGAGCAAGTCTAAGCACATCTTTTTGCATCATATTAAGCATTTACGTGATCATTCATGGTGCTCCCATTATCCATTCCAGTGATTATGGTAAGTATCGGACAGATTCTGAGTACTGAACTGGAGCACCCCTAGTTTTTAGATTTTATTTTATTTGTATGCAATAAGGATGATGGAATCCAGTGAATTTGTTGTGAGATCAAGCTGCCTTCATTCACAATACGTTTCTGTTTATTGCATTAGGAAATGCCTAAGAACAAAATTTCACATAAAAATCGTAAGTTCACCTCACATAAAATGTAAAAGCAGTTGATAGGGTATGTGTAGTGCTTCAGTGTATGAAATCCAACATATTCATTTCAACCATTGTAATTTGTAGAACTCAACTGTTGAGATAGGATTGGTCAGTTTGTTAAACAGTAACTGCTTGGAAGTCCTCTGTATTCGTTTCCTGTATGTTTGATGTAAAGCTCATCAAAAAGAACTGCTGAAAGGGGTTTCAGTATTATAATGAAATATATTATTTGTGTATGTTTATCTCAATTATTTTTATTTGTTCTGAAAATTCATGGCTTCAGTGGTCTGAACTATAACAGCTTTAGAGTTTTATCCCCTAAACGGTTAAACAGCCAGATGCATGATGTGAAATTATATCCAATATGCTGAGGAAATCTTCTTCTAAGGATTTGCATTTAGACGAGTTGATTATTATTATGCATTATTGTGATGATGAGGAAGGTACTGCAAGAGCTGAGAGAATAGTCAACACTATGTTAAACGGTGTGTGTGTGTGTGTGTGTGTGTGTGTGTGTGTGTGTGTGTGTGTGTGTGTGTGCGTGAGGGAGAGAGATAGAGGGGGAGAGAGAGAGAGAGAGAGTGCCACGTATCTCTCTTTCACCTTGTCTCT
>JBBJLR010000111.1:12638874-12671445 GCA_037577145.1 Brachypetersius gabonensis
ACACACACACACACACACACACACACACACACACACACACATATACACACACACACACACACACACACACACACACAGAGGCCCTAGACCTTCAGGGTTGATATCTGAGTGTGTCTGGCTTTTTTTTGATTGTCTGCCACAATATTCTATATTTTGAGCTAGAGAAGCATGTGTGCTTGAAGTGTGTACATGTATGCACATACTTGTTTATGCACATGAATCAGCTATGCACACAGGCTTGTTTTAATTTTACCCTCTTCAGTGTTTTTCCCTCTGTGCCAACTTTAAACATCTTCACTCTCAGGGCCTGATCAGCTGCGATAGGCCTCTCTGCTTCACCAGGTGTGACACTGCATGCTAATGGAAGCTTTTACATTTTCTGTTGCATATTCCAGCACACACGCTTGCTCACTTCCCCCAGCATTTGGAACAAGCTCTTGAGAGTAGTGCCAGGTGATGGGCAGGCAGAACCAGCCATGACAAACATCAAAAAGAGATGAAGTACATTCTACCATTTGTTTTACTGTGTTGCCGCTCTACCAGACAAGCATCTCGTACTCATTTTTCCCTCCCTTTTGATTTCATCTCACTCACTGATCTCTCATTAAGTCTTAATCCGGCACGGGCCCCTTTGTGTGATCCTCGGCTTGTGGCGCACAATCAGTGTGTCCCACGCAGCCTTATGGTGCTGTCATGCATTGGAATCCCAGCTTAATAAGAGGGGATAAATTGTCTCTATATTCATGCATTAACATTTCATGTATTTCAGAAAATGTTGGTATTTTGTGGCATGTACTTCATAGATGACCAGGCTGAAGCAGCTTCAATTTGCAACTCTGGGATCAATTCTACAGTCAGTGTGTTTGTCCTTGAGTTGTATTCCCATTATTATCCATTTGCGTCAAATGTTTGAAACACATCATATTGTCTGTATTTTAAAAACAAAAAAACCCCCCAAAAAACTAATTTCCTTTTATCAAAATGAGCATGTGACTGTTAGCAGGGCACAGAGTGTGTATGTTTACTTCAGTTACTTCATTAAAGAGAAGAACTCTCAGTTCTTCTGCAAAAAATGCAGAATAAATGTAGCCTTCTTGATGAATATGCAATGATTAGTAATTTACATACACTTTTACTTTCTGTTTTACAGCAATATTTTATGATCTGTTTTGTTGTAAGAAGGATCATCATGGACACTCATTTACTTATCCTTTGCCTTACAATATTTTTAGGTCTTTTAAAAGCTTTGTTTATATTTACATACTTTAAAAACCTATACATGATTTGTTACTGCTTAGTCAATTTATATTGTTTGACAACAACAAAAAAAATAATTATTGTTTCATTAATATTTAAGTTAGTATCGTAAGTAATTACTAATGTAATCTGTTGTGAGAAATACTACACAGTGGAGTTATGTATTATGTACTTGCATCCCACTGCGAGCTGACCAGTAGCTAAGCTGAGATGAGCTTGTCCGGTTAACCTAACTTTAGGGACGCTCTGTGGTTGAGGCACATGCTCTTATATTGCCTTTGGCAGCTCAGATGTATTTTTGGCACATGTCTGTCACAGAGAACAGGAAGGGATGGAGATAGTATTCCTCACATCCCTAGGCAGATCTGTCCCACAGGATATGTTCAGATAAAGCTACTGAATTGCATCGCAGCTCGATGACTCAAGCTGTCCTTTCATTCATAATTGATACTCAACGACTAGTGTCCAAGCTGGGTGTTTGCCTCACCTCATTAACACACATTGCTGAAGGGCTACAAGAAAAAGGGAGTGTTAGCATAGTTAGCATAGCACAGCATGTGGTCTGTTAGGAAGGGGTGGTTTTTAAACACAGTTTTCTCACCTTTCAAATGCATCAAATTGGTGACCACATTACCTGGTTTCATTATATTAATTTAATAAAAAAAAAAAAAACAGTTTCATCTTTTTTGTTTAGCATGGTCTGAAATACTGGAACACCCCAGAGGTATAGACAATTTTTGCTAGAAGAGAGAGAGTTTGTCCATGTAAAGCAGGTGTTGAAGACTGTTCTTCTAAATGAATGACTCAAATGTCAATAGAATGCTGTGTCTCGTGTATATTGTTAGATTAACTGAATCCATAATACATTCCCAAGGTATCAGGAACCAATGCTAGTTTAACTTTTTTTTTTAACTCTTTACAGTGTTATTACATTTTAGTTGCTGTTTTATTTGTAGTATGTGATAGACATTATAGCCAAAGGTAAATGAAACCAATACAAAGAAAAAGTAGTTATTTAGGGGTCAGATCTGTGACCATATCTTCATATTGTCATATTGACAGAGCACTACTTTGCTGTACCTGCTTCCCCTCTCCTGAGTGAGGTTTTTTCAGCTTCAGCAAGCAGATCTACGCATTTTACAGACTAACTTACATTTTTCTTAATGAAACAAAATGAAAAAATGACTAGAATAATGTCATAGTTTTCCACATGCTGCACATTTTTTTCCACATGCTGCTCTTTATTTTATTATTTTATTTATTTAGTAACCTTCAGAAGTACGTTTTAGAAATATTAATTGACTTTTTTTTTTTTTAAATAATTCGTAGTACTACTTATGTGTTCAGGAAAAGGAGTAAGTTTGGAGTTTATATGTTTACACATTAATTGTATAATAACTTAAAGAAATGTTATATTTTGTCCTTTTTTACCAAAAATATGCTGACCTGTGACTTCAATGCCTAGGTATGTACCGTACTAACTCAAGACTTTTGAATGCTTTTGCAACCCCAGTACGTAGTTGTATTAATTTCAATGATCATTTGGTGCTCATTCCAGTAACTTAACCTGGATGTACGGAAGGTTTTGACGTACTAAATATTCAGTTTACAATGATAATGGTAATGTTTACGGTTTGACTGGATAAAAGCTGCCTTTGTACCCTTATGGCCTTTATTGTAATATCAGTTTACTTTAATCTGGACTAAGGGAAAACATAAGGGAATCAGCTGCTTAAATATATATGTTGATGTTCTGCATAATTAACACTCTGCTTTCTGTAAACCTCTGGTGCCCCCTTTTAACCAAGAGAAGCAATTAAAATGAAACCATTCTCCATATGTTGCTGGTTGCAAGTCTAGTTACACGTGCACAGAGTTGGTTGGTTAATCGGTGTTGGTGATATGGCAGCTCCAGTATATATATAGTGCCCTTATTGGGTTTGCATTGTTGCACCGCAGTTGTTCAATTTCTTTTGTGTAACCTTAGATTTATGACCATGCTTTCACATTATAGGTATCTGATAACCCCTGGTGCCGGTGGAAAGGAAATTTTGATTGCCTGTGCCCGTACTCACTCTAACACCAAGCTGAAGACATGAAACAATTTTGAATCAGTGTTTGTGAGTGTGTGGGCCACCAGTGTGGGTTTTCTATTTTCAGTCCTTTGAATCCGTTAACTGAAAAGCCATGTTTCATTTGAGGTGTTAATGGCCACACTGTAGTAATACAAACATGCACTACCTCAGACTAGTTAAACTGGACAAAATATCAGTCATAAATTTACTTCATGCTTTTCGTCTGCTTGTGCTTTTGTTTAAGACTTTTGACATGATCTCTGCACCTTGTCCTAATGTCTTGCCATTCAATTTAAAGCCAGTGTACTTTTTACTGCCATGGTGCAGCTTTTTAATGGCCCACAGAAGGTGATTATCCAAGGACAGAGGCATTGCTGTTCTGCCTGCATCCTAATTTTCTACCACAATCATTAGTCGCTGGTCGCAGGACAACCAGTTATTAGAATCCATGATTAATTGCTTTAGAAAAGGGCCCTGGACTGACACAAAGGACTCTCAGTCCATCTGCAGAGCCAACTCAAATGTCAACTGAAGAGGGACAAGAAAACAGAAGTAAGTTGTACTTAATGAAGCATGGAACAATCATTGAGTGATTGTCCTTTATTAAAAGTCCCTGAATCTTATTGGCCGTCTTGGAACACCCTTCGGTTAAGTCACTACAGAAAAGGGCCACCTTTTAGACTGCTTTTGTTAACTCTCGTACCTGCAAGAGAGAAGACCATATCTAGCATAGCAAGAGTTTATTATACCTTAGTCAATTTTCCATAGACTGTTAATGCTTTAGTTTACAGTTTATCATGTTGAAATAATTGCAAGTCATCTGAGGCCATCCAGGAAAATGAGCTGTGTTTTTTTTTATAATGCAGAGATGTAATTGGGTTTGGCAGGTTCTTCGATCTGATTAGGATTTAATGAGATCTGCTTTTGGCTTGCTGTAATCTTGAAGAATTCAGGGTTTTACAAACGAAACATCATGCTTGTTGGTTTGGACTGCTTCCCATCACTAGAACATAAATTCATTTGGCCCGTGTTTATTTCTAAACACGTGATCTTGACTATGACCTTCTATTCCATGATCTAAGCTCTCTACAGATTAGACTGGCTTAGCATCTGGTCATAGAAGTACAACCTGGCCTGGCAGTGGCTTGACTTGGTAGTGAGCATTGGTGTAATTCAGCCATGGTGTTCTGTGTCTTGGCTTGGGCTTGGAGTCTTAACCTTCCTTTCCCTGATGTGACAAGCTGAGCTGCTCATACTGAGTGAGGATGGCAGCGCCAACAGCTCTGCAGCCTTATTCGTTTTCCTCAGACCTCACTCTCGACATTGCAATGACCTCAATATTATATTCTCCATGGCAACATTTGAGGCAAACGCATGTCTGGCCTGGGTTCTTTGTCAGCCTGTTTCTCTGAGGTGATAGAGAAGAGATGAAGGAGAGGGTAAGGGCTTACGATTGTGTGCCCAGCCAATCGTCACTCTTCCCCAGGCTTGTACTCACAGGAATGCCAGTGTGACGTCCTCCTCACTTAGGAAGTGGCATTACATGGGACCAGCTGTCATATTGTTGGCCCACTCTGCCAGCCTGCTGCTTCCCTAATGCCACTAGCATACCACCCTCTAACAACTACTTCTGGTGGGGCAGTCCAAATTAGTGCACACACACACATAACCGCACAGTTCATTGTTTGAGTTTCTCTTTTCTCATTTCACTGATCCGCAGAGCTTGCATCTTGCATTAATATGCCTAATGTATTAAATTAATGTGTACGAATGTGTGTGCTGTTCTCCAAAGACCAACATGTTCTGTAAATGACTGTGACCCATTGACTCCATGTCAGAACTGTTTAAGCCTTGTTTGAGGTTTCTCTGTCACAGTGTGTTCCTGATGTGCTGGTGTAATGTTGATATACATTTATGTACGTTTGAAATGGGCTCTATAGCGTGGAATGAATTGCCAAATGAACCCTTAGCTCTGCATAGTCACTTTTTCAGGGCTGTGTATCTTTGAAGGTCAAATTTGCTTACAGTTTAGTAACAATCATCCTTTCTACTTACTGTGAATACATTCAAGGAATGCAGAATATTATGTCCAGGCAATTTGCATGATGATGATGATGATGATGCGTATTTTAAATTGCTCTTTTGGTTTACTGTCAGCAACACAGCCTGATCTGTGAACCCTTTCACAAATGTTTATTATTTTTTGTGTCTATTAGTTAGTATTTGTCATTATTTTTTCAATAGCAAAAGAAAACTTCTTTCTTTATGTAATTAATTGGTAAATTGGTGACAGCAGCAGCACTACAATATACAAGGGTATGAGGTGGTGAATGCAGTGGGTCAAATAATGGGCTGTTTGGTTGTTCCTCTCTTCTGGTCCTGCTTGTAATACTATCTCAGGATTTCATAATAAATTGTTGCTAATAATATTGAGAGGAGCTCAAAAGGAATGGAGAGTTGAAATGTATATGGGACAAATTGTTGTGCCTTCGTTTTCCCTCGATCTATATGCAAAAGGGGAAAAAAAAATCTGTACACGTGATAGATGTTGCTCCGGTTTAGCAGACAGCTTGTGGAGTTAATACCGATTCCTTACATTTGATCTGTTAACTTCCCAACTGTCTCCCTGCCTTGCCTCCCACCCAATCCTATTTGCTGTGCTCCCTTTCTCTCACAGGCTTTGGAGACCATCTTCAAGATGTGATCTTCTTTGCTGCCCTGGCTGGCTTTGGATTTCTGAGCTGTGCTCCTGCATGAGTAAAGAGGGCTTTTCAAGCCCAAGATCTGTTCGTGCCTTTCCAAAGGCAGGATGTCCCTGGGTGCATTACATGTGGCTCCCGAGGGATGAGGAATAAGGAGCTTACAGTTGAGTGCTTAAGCAAACAGCCTCAATGGAAAAGGGTGGTGTTTAATTGCTGAAACACCTCCAAATGCCATGAAGGGGTTATTTAGTGGGTAGGAGCTGGCATGTTAAAGGATGTGTTTTTTAATTTCACATAATTTCACTACCTGTGTCTCCAAATATTACTTTTCTGTCATATTACTTTTCCCTTCACTAAAGGTAAAGGGTCTTCATGGTTCCAAGGATCAGTAGTATTTCTTAACAAGTTAATTTAGCTAAACCATTTTAAACCACTGAGCAAAAACACAAGGCTGGCCGGCTATAATGTATTTATCATTATATAAATACACATGAAGCGGTTGTCAGGCTTTATTTTGTTATCAGTTACAATAATTTTTCCCCAAACTGTTTCTCTTTACTATAGTATATTTTTATATTCAGAAAAATCATGTATAACTGAGTGCTTTGCTGTTTGTACCGAGCAATATACTTATTAGTATATATTTCTGGAGAAAGTATAAAAATAAGGTTTATTAGTTCCTTAAACCAACAATATTGTTTAGCCTGTTGATTCTAATACGGTAGATCCACATTTGACCATGCTACAGGAAGTTGATATCTTGCTGATTGGGAGGCCTTGCTGATTTTTTTGCTTAAAAAATGTGAAACCCCATATTTGAGATCCTATTCAGTGTAACAGCACCATATCACCATATTCCTAGAAAACAAATAATATTTCAGTATAAGGAAAAGGGTTCTGTTTCTTTAAGGAAAAGAAATTCTGTGACCCTGGCATTGCCCCTCTGGCACAGCTTGACACACCACTATATTATGCAAAATAAAAACCAAAACCTTTCGTTTAAATCCAAACATCTGTATTCCATTTAAATCAGGTGGTACCTGCGTTATTTGATGGTAGGGGAAACACTGAATAGAGCATTAGTGATTAGCAGTAAAATAAACAGGTGGTTAATAACTTCATATTGTACAACAGGACTTACATTAACAATGTTCTGCTATTGTGATTTGTTGTCATCTTGTGTTTGAGCTACTCTAATCTTTTTAGTAGGTCTTGCATCGGTGGTTTTCCCAGATAGCATTATCATTCACTGTAAGACAACTTGTTTTGTTGTCTAATTACTTTTTATAATGGCGCAACTTCCCATATGAAATTCACTTATGTCGTCGCTTCAGATTTAGTTTTGCTGTAACAATATTGTTGCTGGAACAATATTATTAATTACTGAAATGTTTTTTTTCTCTATACCTCTGCAGGCCATGCAGCAAAACTCACCATTCTGTTTTCTGTTTATTCCTTTTTTAAACAGATCTGACATGTTTTGCTATATACATTTATATACACACTTCATTTGTATATTTATCCTTTTGTATGAGTAATGTTAATTCATTTTTTAGCATCACATTTTGCATTCCTGTAACCTGTATCTGTGACCCTGGAGCTGAGAGACTAACTTCCGCTTACTTATGGTTCTTCTGATGTATTATTCCAAGCTCCTCTGCATATTCCTTTAGAATTTTTGTTGTGACTCTTGTTTGAAATGGGATGCACCTGGAGATATAGTGATGGTTCTGCCTGATGACTGAAGACGCCTCATCATTCTTTCATGATGCTGCTGATTTGTATTAAAAATGAAGGCTTAATTTTTTAAGTATTATTTTTGTTGGGGAATGGCCCAGTGATATTGAGGATGGTTATGTTCCTGGGATCTTAATAGAGTGAGTTTTTGTTCTGTCACTCGATCTGAATGCACTCCACTCTGCCTTTTCTCCATCTGATGTTGGCCGTCTCCAATGCTCTGTTCCTATAGTGATAAAAGTAAGCTTTATAGTCAGGTGTGTGAGTGTCTGTTGGCTGCTCAGGTGTCTTACGGTACAGTTGAATGAATTCTCAGCTAGATAAGGCAGATTGCCAGCACATACTGAGGGAATTAGGTCTTTATACTGTACTCAGCTATGAAATCCTCCACTGTCACTGTGACTTAGTGTTCTGTAAAATTACCTCTTTTTTATTTCTTACTTTAATAAAAGCAGGATTAAATGGTGCTGGGTATTCTGGTGTTGTAATATGGTACTGTGGATCATAACAACATATGGAAGATCAAAATGTGAATGCGAAAGCCCCTGTGTTCAAAGGACATGTAGGCTAAAGAGTTTTCTGAAGACAATAACTGATAGTATACCCAAAAATCATTTTCCCTTTTAAACACCTTCAATTTACTAGCTAAACCATTGCATTTTAACAGTATCTTTCAAACTGAATTTATATCAAGGTATTACAAAGTGAGTGTGTTTTTTTGTTTTTTTTTCCTTTCTTTTCCTTTCCTGTCCTGTCCTTTCCTGTCCTGTCCTGTCCTGTCTTTCCTGTCCTGTCCTGTCCTGTCCCCAAAACAGACAGAATAAGATTCCAACATGAAAAACAAAGGCTTATCAGTTACTTCCATTTTCTTCCACTTTTATCAATGCACCTTTCTCTAAGGATATCGCTTACTGTTATGTAAGTTGACATTATATCTGTGAAAGGCAGAGTTTAACTCTCAGCCGGGGTCTGTTATTGAACTTCATTAAAACGTCCCTCAACTGAAAAATCTCCCTCCGTTAAAGCTTTCCCATGCTGAGCTGGCTACAGTTTTATTAGAGCCGGTTCCTTTTGGCATTCCAGTGCAGCTGTCCCTGGAGCACTGTATTCTGCTCCCTTCTTCACTGTTATGTTACACAGTGCTCAAAGTAAAGCTGCCAAGAATATGTTGTGTTGTTAATTTTAATCTCTGTGGTGTAAAATGTGAGGTAACTAAGAGGTATGCTGTTCAGAGACACTACATGGGCATAAGATTAAAGTATGAAGTAGATAGAAATCAGGAGTATGAGGAGCTGTGATGTGTATATTTTACTGATAGCGATATTGTGCTTATCAATACAGATACTTATAAACACTCTCCAGGATTTGGTGGAAAAATTAAAGAGATCACAAAAAAGATGTGAAAATACTTAACCGTTACATTATTATTACTTTTTTGGATAAATAACTAGGTAAATTGTTTTATTTAGTTTCCTGTACGCTGATAGTGATGGAGGAGCAATAGCTGCCAAAAAAGCTTCCCACTGATTCAGTCTACTATCAACCGTTTTGAAAAAAAATGTGTTAAAATGTGTTAACATTGTGTGAATATGGAAAGCAGCTTTGTTTGTCCAGGGCATTACTGAGATTACTGTATTGACCAGTGACAGACATGCCAGTTTTCATTCATTTAATAGATAATTTAATAGATCAAGGAAAACACAGGTAAGTTTGAAACATATGGCCTTATTGCAGTTATAGCAAATAAACAAAAGATCTACAGAGGGCGGTATGTAACGGCAGAATTATAGTAGCTGTTAAATGCTAGGGGTGGTAATTACTGGGGAAACAGCCTCAAAACTTAAAAGTGCACCTCCAAAAGAGTAATAAGCAAGCCATGCAAGAGAGGGATTGTGCTGCCTTTGCATTTTTACATTCCAAGCTATAATCAAGCACTGCAAGTAGATTAATTTTACCTTGGTGTGTCCAACATATTATTTATCTCACAGTTAAATCCTAATCCTGTATGCAAGGATTTGTGTGTATGTGTGTATCTATCTATCCATCCATCCATCCATCCATCTCACTGAATATTGTGGTTGGGGTTTTGATGTCCATCCATTCAACTGAAAGAAAAATCTTAGTTTAGTTAGGAAAATGACCTCTCTGTGTTGGATTTCTTGAGCTAAATATAGTTAATCGTGAGCACTTAGTATTTCTTTAATGTCTCATTGTACAATGACATAACACTGCCATTATACATTAACATTTGTGCATCAAAGCAGGTTTGCTGTTCATCACAATACACCTTTCTTTGATAACTGTTTCTGTTTCAGCTTTTCTAATGTCCTTAGGACACAACCTTAAGACTTTTTACATTTTGTCTTCTGTATGCTCCAAACACCTCAGTGCATTGTCCATTTAATGTACAGACCATATGTACATACATACACTTACTCATATATATACAGATTGTACACAGATTATCTCTAAACTGACCATTTCCCTTAATCGCAGACATGTGATTAAGTTAGCCTGGCTCTCTCTGGTACCAGCTTATTAGCCATATTTATATCGAATTGGAACGAGTAAGAATTAACAGTATTATGACCCCAGAGAACAGTTTCATATTATGTGGACAATTTGAGATATCCATGCAAACAGATTCTGGTCTTGAATATTATAATTTTTTTTTATCTAACTGTCCTTTGATTCATGTTTTTCAATACGTTTGATAAAAAGAAACCCAGACCTGCAATGTCAGCACTTTCCAAGCCATACTTTGGTCTAATGTTGGTGCGCATTCTACATCAGCCAAGCTCTCGTTTGTTTCAGTTCGTTGGTCGTCCAGTTCTTTTGTCGTCCTCCTATCGTTGGCAGTGGATTGAGTTGAGCACAGATTGCTGTAGCCCGCTTCTCTCTCATCATGCTGTAATCACTGTGCAAATGACAACCTCCAGGAAGCGCACCCTAGCATGGCAACACCCCTTTCTCTCCACCTCACACACACAAACTCTTGCACACCATCACAAAAATATGGAGAGAAGATCAAATGTGTGCACAGGCAATTTGTTATTAGATGGGGAAACTGGATAACATCTTTTTGTATTCATTTCCTCTCTCACTGGTCTCCATAGCTGCAGTATGGGGTTGGTTCTGCAGATTTACATACATTAAATAACTGCGTATTGAGCTCCTTCTGAGAATCAGGGTTGCTGGACCTCTGTACTTTTTTTTTTTTTTTTTTTTTTACAACCCATATCACTTTGTTCACAGATGTTCAGTAAATGTGTTAATTGGAGCGGAGTATATAACAGAGTGATTACAGAAATTTTTCAAAGTGGTTGTCCTGGTTTATATTCAGTTGCAGACAAGAGCTCTTCAGACATGAATTTTATTAGGATAGATATTAAATATAGAAACTGTGAATTTTCTTCAGATAATTTAAGTGGTTGTCTTTAGTTAGGATTCTCCATATAATGGGGTTGCATGATATTATTTATAACCTTTATAGTGTTAATGTTTTTCTGCTTTGGATTTGCTGGTAATAATGACTCCAGACGCTGACTAGTCTATGCAGAAAAAAAAAATTAAATGCAATACTTCCATTCCAACATGTTTTTTTTTTTTTTTGAGAATATTACTTAAACAGAGCATTTAATGCCTCCCATAAAACATTTGAACCATTGAACATTGTTGGAAAAAAATATATAATATATAAAAATATATTTTTTAAATAATTTAAAATCTTAAATAAATGTAAACATAATTTAAATTATAGTAAGTTCTTAGCTAGAAAAAAATAACTAAAGGAACAATCTATAGCACAGAAGGTGAAGGTGATTTTTTTGCCCTCTTCTCTGTGGCACTGGGTGAAGAGCTTTGGAAAAACAGTTTATTGCAGTTCAGTCAATAAATGCGATATGTATACTTTTTTGCGATATGTATATTGCGCATGTTGATATCGCAGTGCCGGTAAATTTGCTATATATTGTGCAGCCTTACTCTATAAGGAATATAATAAATATATGAAAAAAGTAACTGATATATTCATTTGCTCCTTGACTGGTATAAACCTCAATCAAACACTTTTTGTAGCTTTTGATCTGTTATGCACAGTGGTTTTTGAGACTCCTGTGTTTGTAATATTTTGGTTACTTTGTCAAAACTGTGAAAAGTAATTTTCCTCTCCTCTGAATTCAGCAGAATAATATGCTGAATAATAGAGAAAACATGGAGTGCGAGATGTGCAAACCACTGCCCAGGCACTACTGATCATGAATATAGTAAACAACTTTATTTTTATATGACTTCGACAAGCCGGTTCTTCTTATTTAGATGTTCTGTAGAGTAGAGAGCTACTCATCACATGCTGATGCACGTAGAAGACAGTGAAGTCATATTATTTTTTTCTTTTAACAAAGTGTTCAACTAACCCAACTCGTTTTTGCATAGATAACATGATATTGATTCAAAATATTAACAAATCCAAACAAACTTGAGAAAAAAAACACTATACTGTGTAGGCTATACTGAGGTCACAAAACACATCGACTGACCTGAGGGCTCAACAGTGTTCTCTCATACACTGAGCAGCAGAAGAGGCACAGCCACAATGTCATTACTGTGGGACACTGGAAAGATTTTTGTGAACAGTCATTCTCAGAAATATTATCTAAATATAGGCCTTTTTGTCTAACAGCCACCCTGCAAAACTCCATAAATTATCTGAGAACCACTGATCTTAAGTTTTGCGTCATTGTTTTCTTTTATGACACATTCTCTTCTTAGACTTACATCATGGATACATGTACTGCAAACCCTCTGTGGCATCTTCTGAAAATAGAACTTTGAATTGAATGGCCTCGTATTGAATTCAGGGCCCTGAGCAACCCTACCCCATGAAATCATGCTTCACATTAGGTTTCAATGCTTTTATATAGTGTTTTTGTTTTGCCGCACATAACAGGAAGTACCCATTAAGTGCCCAATAATCACCGTTCAAGAGGCGCTGTAGAACATGCAGGTGGTCAGTAGCGTTTTAGAAAACAGTGGTTCTATACAAAGGTGAGTTACAAGTTTGTGTGCTTATATACACAATAGTGAAATCATTTAATCTTGGAACAACATATTTACTACACAGTAAAGCTATGCAAAAGACAATGAAGCAGCCAGCCTAGTCGCTTTAGATTTTTTTTAGTTTACTAGTGAGGCAAAAAGACAGTTACATTTCTACTTGCAGTGATTCTACGGGCAGATACCGGTCTGCTAAAATTTCTTGAACATGACAGGCCTACATTAAAGTACATTTATTCTTATTAGGGGTGTGATTTTTGTATATTCAAATGAAGTCGATTATAAGGAATTTAATCATTTATGCAACCTCTTTTGTGAAAATAGTTTTTCCACTGTTTTTATAATTTGCATCTTGGGGATGCAGTCAAAGAATGGGCAAATACTTTCCAGTGATTATAATTCAAAGATTATTAAAGTTAAGTAGCATTTTTGATTGAAATGCCCATCCCTAGTATTCATAAAACACAGGGCACCAGTTGCAAAGAACCTTTTTTAAAGAATGTGTTTTTATTTTTGCATGTGAAATACAAGAGGAAAGGAAATGGGTATTATTACTACCAGTGAGCTCACTTACTCTCAGGAAAACAAAGACCGTAAATGCACCAGGGGCACATAGAAGCACTAATGTGCAGCCATAACTAAAGAGAAGAAGCAGGTATGAAATTAAGTTTGTGAAGTGTAGTAAATCAGCTTGCCATCTTGAATGTCTTTCTGTCAGTATGATTTTTGCCCTCTGCTGGACCTGATGATGTAATGATAATTTTTGGTGGTTAAAATACTGGGCAGTGCTTGCATCCTTTTTCTATATGATGCTCAGTATTAGGAGGCATGGGGTTATGAATCGACTGTTTGCTGGTCAGGTTTCAGCCTCTCACTTTGTGCACTACAGCTAAAGTCTGTGCTTAGATAAACTCTCTGTTTAGGTCTTCCAAAGTCCTCTTCTGTCTTTTGTCTTGACTGACATGTGGAAGGTGAACACTGCTGGTATATTCTTTTCATAAGGGAAATTGGATAAAACACAAAAAAATGGGGGACTTCAGCTTTCGCTGATACTGTTGGTGTGCCTTGTTGTATGATATAAACGCTGTCTAAACTGTAAACATGTTCTGTTATATTGAATCCAGGGCTAATCTGAGAAGCACTAGGTCCAGACTGAGGCAAAGATGTGTTTTAAGGCATTTAAGCAACAATATTGATTGGCACCCTACATAATGGACTGGAAGGAACAACTGTGTCTGCAGCAGGCCAGCTAAGCTGATCTTAGCTGAACACCTGGTTCTGCGTGGCCAAGCTTTTGGTAACGGTGCTCCCGATCAATAAGCCATTAGCAATCAGATGAGCAGGCTCAATGTAGTACAGCTTTAACCCTGGCTGTCATTTCTTAACCTTTTTTATCTCTCTGTCTTTTGATGTCCACCTGGACACGCTGATAGTGCCTCTGAAAACTGCCCCTTTTCCCCGGGATGTGCCACTGCCTCAGGTTTTACAAACATGGCAGCCACTCGTGAAATGAGATTTCGGTGCGATCATTGTTCAGCTCTTGCTGTGCTGAAGAAGGTGCCTTTCCCCAGTGTCTGCCTTCACTATTTCCAACAGTCAGAAGGACAGGTCAATATAATTGAGCTGGAAGAGCTGCAAAGGGGTGTTACAGGAAATATGATGCAATTAGTATGGGACACTACTGCCATAAAGTGGATGAGGATTTAACTAAGTGTGGCAAAGTGTGATTAGCTTAGTAAAATGGTGTTTACAAAAGTTTGCAGGGAAAGCTTTGATCTCGTAATGCTCTCTGAAGGGAAGGAACACATAAGAATTAATTACTTCTTTCTCCGCAAACATTTGTCTTGGTGTGGGGAAGGTTGGAGAGCTTGGATTAATTTGACAGAACAGACACTCACTTGGATATCAAGCTCATTTTTAACCTCTGGGCATTGATTCTTCAAGCAATTACTCAAACACAATAGAAGGGCTCTGCTCTCTTTGGGATCAGCGGCTAAATTCCTTATTAGATTGATAGTGTTTTTTTTCAATCTCTATCAGAAAGGACAGTGTTGTATCTGTTCATGTATGTTGTTTCATTCATTTGTCACTGGAGCATTTACATTATTTACAGAAAGAAGCCAAAAGCCTGTACACTGTGGACTGCTTACAATACAGTAACTAATAAACACTAATGCAAATAATTAAATATTACACTCACATAGCATGCATACAGCATATAGAGAACAGAAATGAGTAAATAATTTCCAAAAATGTAGGACACCAGAAAATCTGATAGAATAATATTTTGTAGTTGTCTAGGGGTGGAATGGTGCTTCAAGAAATTGTCATGACCTGTCACAATATTTTTTTCTGACATCTGCTAAGATGGAACAATCAAAAAAGAAGTGGCACATTTTTAAACTATCCAAGCTATCCTAACCTGGAACTGAGCCTATCTTTGCACTCTTGGGAAGAATATGCTCAGAAAAGCATATTGTTGGGTATTGTGTTATATTGCAATATTGCCCATGCATATTGTAGTGTGTATAATCCATGCAGAATAAAAACTTAATGGGCTTCTCATAAAACCACAAAACATCTAACATCTTTGATGTTTTACTGTGTAAGATAATTATAGCATTCTTTAGGAAAGTATGTGTCTGAAAGGATAAAAGAATACAATAGTAAAACATGGAGGGTGGATTATTTAACTTGGGATCCTGGATACTGCAGATTTGCCAAAGGCCATGTTTTACTTCAAAGCCCTAAGTGTCGGCCTTGAAGCATGCTGCTATGTGACTGGAAGCTGAGATTTGAGTGCCCTCCAAAATGCAATGTTGCAAAGGAAATGACAAAAACGTCATCTAATTAGCCCACAAATACTGTTAGTCTTATGTTACTCTTTCATTCATCCCTCCATGAAGATCTCTTTGTGCTGTGACATATTTGGTCATGTCCACAAAAATAAAGGAAAATCAAAGTAACTGACACAGTAGTAGACACAGTTAGCTTCAATTCTCAGGTATGGTAACATGCAATTTTTAACATGAATAAGTCTACATGTGGAAAAACTGACCCTGTTCGAATTTCACATCAACTTTTGGCAGCATCAACTATTTTTGTTAGCGTGCTTCCTTTGTTATTCTGATTTAATGTGCCATTTAGATTTCAACAGCAAAACAGTACTGAAAGCTAAATGGCTGATCAAATCAGAATAACAAAGGAAGAATGCTTACAAATATGATTGACGCTGTCAAAACTAATGTCTTGTGTAGCTGTTGTTGCTGTTCAGTATAATTTGGCATCTTTTTTGTAAATTGTTAGTGACCTTTTCAGTATTAAAGTATCTTCAAGCCTGCAATATATAAATTAACCCTCTTACAAATCACTGGAATTGTTTTGTCTACTCTAAGTATCCTGATCAATCGCCTGATAATTGAAGGGCATTTTAATGATTCAGGACATTCACTTAAACCAACAGCTGTACTTACGCTTGATCAGAACACTACTGGTCAGTTTTTAGCTGTTGGAGATTCACTAATATATTTTTAATTAACTGATAGCCATATCGCAATAACAAAAATGTAGTGAGCAGTTTAGTTTCGCTCATTTCATGTATCATTATTTGGAGAACACAATGAGGCAATAGTACCACACTGCTTTTGTGGAACTTAGTAGCTCAGTTGCCAAATCACCCGTTCTGCTATTTTGTGACTTTAATGACCCCACTTTGTATCAGTGCCCACGCTAAAGATGAGGAAGCCCATGGAGATATAAACATAATTACAGCAGGATGTGGCTTTTAGAGTCTAGCAAAAATGTTGCTTTTGCATATTTATGGTTTAAGGTTAGCATTACACTGCTATTAGCAGAGCAGAGCATCATTTTCCATGTAATCTGCATACTTAAACATACCCGAAAGGGTAAGCAGCCTTGTGCTGGGGAAATAATCCAGATTAAGTCTGGTTATATACATCAGGCATATGGAAACATTTGCTAACAGAAAAAAAATCCAGAGTTTTGAAGGAACGTTAATATATCTTAGTGTCAAGCTAGACATGCTGTAGATGTACGCTCAGAATTTAATGTATAGTGACAGTAGCTATTTTGTTTGTGTGCATGATGTACAGTATGTGAAATTATAACAAGATGGACCTCCTATGTAAAACATTGGGCTATCTGATGTTTAGTTACTAAACTTTTCTTTTGCATGTGTTGGTTTTGGGAGGATGTGCTGAACAATGCAAAGCCTACTATGCAACAGTCTACATATTAATTGAAACGAAATCAGATGTCTCTGAGATCTCAATCCGTAGTCTCCTCACATTCCTGGCAGGTGGGGGTAAGCACATACTGCTCCTAATAAGGAGCTAACCACAGGGGAGTCCAAGCCCAACTCCTATGAGATGAGAGGTCGGCAAATGGTCAATAAATATTAAACCCACAGTGATCAAGCAGAGCTCATCATCAAACGCACATTCCAAAGACCAAAACCAGACTGACATGAATTATACAATATAAACACCTCAGTCTTTTTCAAAAAGTAACATCTTCAAACACATACCCCTTGGGCTATTGTGTCTTTCATATGGAAAAGGCTTTGAGGGCGAAGTCTTGTTCTTCACTCTCTTATTTACTTTCAACCATAGCTCAAGTTCAAAGGGTGTATCAGTTTCCTTACTCTTTGCCTTTCTAAGTTAATTGGTAAACCATAGTACTTGAAGTTGCAATTGTTAGGAGTTCTAAAATTCTGCTGTTTCTAAAGATAGTATTTTGCTTTAGTCTATTAAAAGGTTTCACTTGCTAAAGCTCAGACGAGGTTGCGTTGTATTATAGACAAGGATTTGCATAACATGCATTACGTTGCTCAGTATGCCAAGAGGTAATGACTTAAGTATCATTGGGGCAAATAGAGATGAGAACTTTGGATACTGCTGCTGCTAGACGGTGGATTTATGGTATCGCGGGGGTGTTTAAGCAGCATGTTTCTGGCTTCCGTAGGTCATTAGAGCTCCACTGACATTCCATTACACAGAGCACCTTAGTCTCTAACCTGCTGCCCCCTCATCTGGTCCTCACAAACTGGGTCGCTACTAATCTCCAAGTACAATTAACCAAATAAATCCTGGGTCAGCCACATGAAATGGCATTTTCTTTTAGTCTTAAAATCACAGTGGCTTCAGTGTGTTCTCTCAGGATTAGTTTGTCTGTGCCTAGACATCATTCATGCATGATCACTGCTGCTGTGATAGACTTAGTTATGCGTGTAAGATTAACACTTTCATTTGTCCCAAGTCGTATAATTCCAACAATGCACAGCTTTATGCTAGGTTGTTACATAGTGAAAAAAACAAGACTATGAAATTATTACTGAGTCATATTCTAAATCACACTACACTAGACATAGCTGGCAAGAAGATTGAATCGTTTACTTGGTGTTTGGCACATCGTTTTATCTGCAATCGTGGATCACACAACTGACTGACAGTACTGGATCTTTATTTCATGTTCATGGTGACCGCTCTCGGTGAATGTTGCCTGAAGTGTTTGGTTCCCCTCATTGTGTGTGGCAGGAGAAGCCGCTCTATGATCTCTGCCCTCAATATCCCGCTTGCTTGCCTCTGCAGCCATCATCATTACCACAGGGACAGAGTTTCCCGTGTCTCTGAGGTGTGAGAATAAGGGATTGGATTAACCCCCCCACCGAAACTTTTTTTAAAATTCTGCCCTTGACTTATCAAGGCAGGACTATCAGAACCTTGTCTGAAGCCCAAATTAACAAAGTAAATCCGATTCATGCACTTTCAATGTTTCAGGCATTATTTTGAACCAGTACATGTCCAACAGCACTCTAACAGCTCTAACAGTTAGAGAGTTTACTTACTCTAAGGTGCACACATGGCTGTTTTCAGACATATTCATCTATGTGCTACTAAATTTTCTTTGTGGTACTGATTTCTTTAGCCTGCTAATACCAATAGGCTCAAGTCCTTTTAATCACCATGATTAACTGAATTTCCAGTCTTCAATTCTCACAGATATTTAGCAAAATTAGTCAGAATCCCTAAAAGTATGTTTTTAGAGAGATATCAAAAGGGAAGCTATTTAAAACAAATGTTATTAATGATAAAAATTACTCTACTTTTACTGTATAATCTTATTAGCTGATATGTATTATTTTAATAAGTACCTGGTCAGAACAACGTACCTGTGTAAGAGGTAGAATAACATGTGACTTAATGTAACAGATAAAACCTTGCCCTAGCCTACAGATTTTGTATAGCTGAAAGGGTTCCTGGCTGCTCTGCCAGATATAAGTAATGTTTCTTTACTAGAGGGCTTTATTGAGGAATGATTGACGCATTTTGTGTAAGTGGAATTACAGTAAATTTGTAATGAATTGCTGGATGTTCCATTTATCTTTAAATTTTACAACAAGTTTATATTTTTGAATGTATTCTGATCATTATACTGTGCAGCTCCACTTTGTTGCCGTTTTAATAGAAAAAGCAGCTTTTGTTTATGACTGATAGAACACACTTTCAGCCATGTGTGTAATAAAACTATGGCGTCCTTGGGAGTACAGGCTCTATGTGAATTACAGAAACAGCCTTGTCATGCATTAAATTAAACTCAACTCCCAGTCTCTGAGTGTATTTTTCAGCTTTAGGCACTTGTTTCTCCAGACATAGTAAATTGGGTATAGATTTAAATTATTCATCATCAATTTCTTTATACAGTGGAATGCATCTTAATCATTCAACTCTTTTTTACACCAAGAATACACCATACTTTTCCAAGAATACACATTTCTTCTGCATTTTGTAACTTGTTAGTCGCTGTGATAAAGCAGTCCACCCCTATACCCTTAGCCTGAAAAGAGAGGGAAAGTACTTTTACTAGACTCACCAAAGTCTAATGAGACAATCTGTTTTGTAGAGCAAGAGAAAAGACACTCTTCGCAGGGTTACCTACCCAAAGCTGCTTATCTGTCAGACTAAGCATTGTCATTAATACCTTTCAAAAGTGCAAACTTGCTTGCAGCTGCTTTCAAATTATCTTCAGGAGAGGTTTTCGAATGAGAGATTGGGTACATTAGTTCAAGTGTCATGCTTGGCAAAGTACAAACAATAGGCACAGAGGGGTATGAGAATCGCAGGGTGGAGTGGGGAAAAATGCTAGTTCTGGGCTGAAGAGGGGAGGTGCTGACTTCTCCGCTTGGCTGTGCCCACTTCATGATGGCTTCTGTGAAGCAAAATGAATGTCGCTCAGGAGAGATTGATGGAAAACAAGCAGACAGTCATTAAAGCTTTTGAGCGGTGACAGAAACTCCTTTGCAGCCTTAGAAACTTTCAGTTGTTTTGTGCAGTGAAGGATTAACATGAACAGTGCCTTGCTATCTCCGAAAAAAAGAAATAAGAAAACATGATATTTATGCACTGAGATTTGAGATTTACGTGATTGAATCTTTAATTATTAATTGAATGTATTAGACTCATTAATTGGTCATGGCATAATTCTATTCCCTAGAGAATCATCATCAAATGATTTGAATAAGTGAGAAAATATATTTCCAAAATGAGATTTAGTCAGTATGGATCATTATAACCATTGTGTTTGTTCAGCGGTTAAAGGATGTAGCGTTGCAGGACTTTGCTAATGATGCGGAAAGTTCACTCACCATCGTGCCAAAGAGAGAGACTA
This sequence comes from Brachypetersius gabonensis, assembly GCA_037577145.1. NCBI lineage: Eukaryota > Metazoa > Chordata > Actinopteri > Characiformes > Alestidae > Brachypetersius > Brachypetersius gabonensis. The sequence goes on from JBBJLR010000111.1 coordinate 12,659,387, forward strand.
TTAGGCCGTGTGGTTAAGCGAAGGGGAGGTCTTTATGGAGTGTGTAAGTCGCTGTTGCGGACACAAGAAGGAGCATTAATCTTTGGGTTTAAGCCTTTAACTGTCTCCCCTATCCGTGGGGGGCAGAGGGTCTTTCACAATGGCCTTCCACACAATGAGCCAGTGTTCTCAGTAGAGTGAACACGTTGAGAGTTAATCAGTGATCGGCCTGTCGATACTACTTCATGTGTTTCTCACACACATCCACTTTTATTTATTACCTCGTTTATGTTAATTGTATTAATTGTCTTGGGTCATTTTATCCACCGTGGAAGTCTTTATGTTAACGTATCTTTTATTTATGTTTTTCCTCACACTGTTCTGTCTCTTTCTCTCTCTCTCTCTCTCTCTCTCTCTCTCTCTTGCCCTGCCTCTCCTGCTCTGTCTCCGTGTCTCTCTCTTCTTTTTTCTTTCTTTCTTTCAGCTTTGGGTTTCAGAGACAGTTGATAAATGCTGTTAGACTTTGGGGCAGACTTGACCTTGAGATACCCAGGCATATTCAATAAGAAGCAGCCTCCTACAATATTACCTTTCCTGACTGAAAAAGTGAAGAAAGCCAAGGGCTCTCTGAGGGCTCACTTAGGCCTACTCTCCGCTTAGCCTTGGTTCTTTCAAGTTTGACACTAAAAGGTTAAGGTTTAAGGAAGTAGAGGCTTTGTAAGAATGGAAACATTTGATAAAAAAATTGAAAAGAAACTGTTCACTTTATATGATTGTCTTTTGCCCGAATTGATGTAATGTGTTTTAAAAGGCTCATATTTTAGAATTTTCTTGCATTTTAATTCCCTCCAACTAGTTCTGCTTGACATTTGTGCTGTTTTATTCAATGGTCATAACTAATGTTTTGCAGGACTATTTTTCAACCTCTCTCTCCATCACTTAATTATGATCAGCCATAACGTTTAAAACCTTCCTAATATTGTGCAGATCTCCCTCATGCTGCCAAAACAGCTCTGAAATACTGCTCTTCATCATGGATAGATAGAGTTAAACTGCTATATAGTATGTAAGCAATAGGATACTTTTAAGCATGTTGATTTTCTTGTCATCACAAAAAGAGTGAATTCATAACAGGCTGTTTTTGCAGTTTATTTTGCATACATGGGCCATATAGGGAGCTTGGATATTTTTTAAGCTTTAAGATCATTTATGGACTGTATCAACCATTTACAACAAAACATTTAGTTTAAATGATATGGACCCTCTAAAAAGAAATTACAATTTTAATCAGACATATAATTATGATTCTCTCTCTCTCTCTCTCTCTGTCTCTCTCTCACACTCTCTCTCTCCCTCTCTCCTTCTCATGTAATGGGCATGATCCTCTTAGGCACGGACTAGCATAATGTTCTCTCTTAAAGTAAATTATCTTCAGAGTGCTCTGGGATTATGCTTCCTTTCATTAAATCAAAATTCCATTCCCATTCTGACTTTTTCTACCCTCCGTTCTTTCCTCACTCTCTCCATACATGCCCAAGTAATACAATTTAGATCCATAAGCTCCATCCATGGATAAAGGGCAAGAAAAAGAGAGATTGTTCCATGCTTCAGTGAGGGTGGGAAAGTCACCTGCTGCTTGTGCTTCGTGGGACATGCAGGGGAATGTCAATGTGCCAGACCCCCCTGGTGTTGTAGCCCCCAGCTCACTGGGGCCCAGACAGAGGAATAGAGTGGCAATGCTATACAACCCCCTAGCTCCTTTATTACACTTCTCTCAAAGTGGTTACGCTTGAAACCGACGCTATGTGGATGCAGGAAAGTGAAAAATAATTTGAGGTATATATGGCCAATTACTGTTTGTCAACAACAATTGAATTATATGTACAATTTGCTTTTGTTCATCTGTTAGCAAGGATAACAGCTTTGTAGATTTATAGTTCTATGTCTAATTTATGTCTATTTATTAAATTAATAATAATAATTACAATTCAGATTATCGTCACTCACACAAACGGTTGATACACCATATGAACCAAGTCTGAACATCATGGTTCAGTAACATTAGTGACAATATATTGAAAAGCAGATTTTGTGATATTCAAATACAGAATTAATAGAACAATATACATTTACAGAAATGTTTGTTTGTTCCACTTGGACTTTGTTTAAACATTCTCACAAAAAAGTCAGAGCAAAACATACTTGCTATTAGGGAGAGACAGCAGGTAGCATTTTGCCAACTGGCAGCTCCAGTCAGCTTCAGCTAAGCTTAGCGTGGGAAGTTGCTAACTTGCTAATGGCTCACAGCTTAAGGTTTCCAGGTGGAACTCGCCCTCGTAAAATTTGCTTCCACATTACGTTCATCAGTCTTCACATACAGGTTACTGCATGTTGCACCTGTGTGACAGCTTATGGAATACTGCATATATTATGCGTGTATGTATACACCGCTAATTTTCATATCTGTGACACTTGTCTTTCATTATTTAAACCAACAGCTTTAATTAGGACTGTTGCTTTAATGTGTTACATGTATATTTTCTGCTCGAAACGGAATTAAGGTTAGTTTACTTTTTTCAGTGCAATGAGAAGCATTCTCGAATGGTAATGCCTCTTCAGCATGTCGTAAAAGATTTTTTCTTGTTCATTTTTTTTTCTATTTTCTGTTTATTTCGATGACTGGACATGCTATGTAATGAAAGCTGAAAGTTTGTTTCATGTAGAATATCTTGGTCTCTGACAGTATACCTCTCTTCTCTCTGATTTACTTTGTTTGAATGTTCTATCTATCTGAAGGAAAACAATTATACTGAGACAAAAATTAAAGAGAAGAAAGTCTAATTGAGGAAGCTGCTGAAAACAGCAAGTACCAGAGAAGTGTTTTTTTTTTGTGTAGACTGACATGCTGATGTGTAAATGTGCTCTGTTTGGGGAATATTCAGGAAAATATGGTGCTCTCAATGGCTCATGCATGACTCATTATATTACAGCATGTTAGAAAAATGTGAATGCCTTGTTGTTCATCGACAGAGTGGAGTTGTATAATTAGCAATGCAATTTGACTTTTGACTTTGCATCCCTCGATCTTTGATGCTGTAGTTCTCTTACTCCCGCTCCCACTCTTATTGATGCATCCATATTTTAAGCACAAAAGACACACAAATTACTGTACTGTAGTGGTAAACATTGCAGTTATGTTATACCTCATGCATGTATATGTACTGTATACATGTACAACATTGAGTATGTTGAGAGAAAGATGGAGCTGCAGGGAAGAGGAAAAGATGAAGGTCTAGTAGGAGGTTTCTGGATATAGTGAAGGAGGACATGCAGGCAGTTGGCATGAGAGAGGAAGATGCAGAGGATAGAAGGAAATGTAAGCAGAAGAAGTATACATATAATACAATGTTATTTTAGCTAATATTATGTTGGAGTAACACCCACAGAACACAGGTGAAACATCTGTGGTCAGAATCATTTACAAATCAGGCTTATTACATATTCTGCGATCATTATAAATAAGGCCAATATTGGGATAACAATTGACAAATTATGTGGCCTTCCATCCACCTGCTAGCCAGCTTTTCAGTTCAGCTGATTGCTTCATTCATATTGAGATAGACTAAAAATATGAAGGGTCCCTGTGGACTTCATAGTAAGAGAGTGCGTTTAGCTGTATTGAAGCCAATTAAGCATGACATGCCTGTAAATAATTTCTACAGTACGCTAAAGCCTTTCTGAGCCCTTATACTCCACCTCCATCAAGCAAGCCTTCTCTGCCAGCCTGGGCTATATGTCAGTGGAAATGGGGCTCTTAAGCACGAGATGCAACAGCACCAGCGGGAGGGTGCGGGGAGCACGGGCACCAAATGTGCTGTTAATGTGTTGCTCCAGAACCCTCGTTCTTATTCATGGGGTGTCGGAGCCAAGCACAGACACACTGTGTTCCCGTGTGAGTGATCCAGAAGCCCATGAGGATGGTGTTGTTCATCAAAGATTTGGCTCATCTCTTTCTCCTCTCTTCTCTCTGCTGCTGTACTGTGCTTTGCTCTTTTACTTCTCCTCTTTATGCTCAGCTCAACGTTATTGTTCTTTTCAAGAGTGCTGTTCTTTCTCTTGCTGGAGTTAAGTGGAGCAGCAGTAGTTGAATATAGGCTATATCCACAGCCGCTCACTTTTTTACTATATTGGTTACATTTCTGTGGTCAACAGTTCACAGAAATATAGAGAGCACTATATGTGTTCTATACGAGACTAAACACAGACTGCATTCTCTCTGTAGTGCCAGGCATTGGCTTCATGAAGCTAAGAATGGTACGCATTCATATGAGAAGTGTCAGGTTTTGTTTGCCCTCCTTTGAAAGCTTGCCTGCTTTTGTGCTAACCTTGCACTTTGGGGCCAAATGGAGGAATAGTGTTGGCTCTGAAGAATACTAATGAAACCAGACATATTCTATAGAAATTACATTGAGGGAAAAGTAAAGATGTTACTGCATTTCCAGGTGACATAAATCATGCATTTGTTGTGATGCAAGATCTGTACTGGGTGGCATGGAGGCCTGTCATTGGATGTGTAGTAAGGTCATGGCATTCAAAATGTAATACCTTACGTTAAGCACTTTAGTAGTAGGGGTGGAAATCTCTGCACACCTGGTGATTCAATTTGATTTCCATTCTGGGATCCAAGATGTGATGTTAATTCAGTTCTTCATTGTACATTTCCATAACCTACCCTACAGTGATTTTATCCATATTTGTCATTAAAACGATCATCTGCAAGACCTATTATATTATTTTTTGTTTAAATTCTTATTAATATTTACTGGTTTAATAATTATTTATTATATTATATTATTATAAATATTTATTAGCACCTGTAGTGTTCTCATCAGTCTGAATTTTCAATATCGATATTTTCAATATTTTCAATAATTCTATAGCCAAGTAAGCGCTACGACTAGATGTAGCTGGAGTCTGCCAGCCTTTCTATTAGTCTGGTGTTCTTTAGTTTAGATCTTAAAACAGCATTCAAAAATTAATAAATGAGATCAGCACCATTGAACCTGCTTAAAACTGTTCAAATTAAATTGTAGACACAACCCGTTGGCTGCTTAAGCTTCTCTCTGAGCATTTTAGCAGCTCACAGAGTCAAGTTATAGAGCCACAACGGGGTTCGGACAGCCTTAAGCTGGCTGAACAGAGAACGTAGAAGGCCAGACAGCTAAAATATTAAAGAGGGTTCACTCACCTGCCAGGGGCTCAGGCAATGATCAGAGAGATTCCCTCCTGCAGCTGGATGCTTTGATGGAAGCCCAGCCCAATTTGGCCAGGCCCACGCTGGGCCCCAGGGGGGAACACCATATCAAAAAACATACTGGCAGGGTGTGTAAGAGAAGGGAGGATGAGTAGTTGTTTTGGAAATGTTTTGGAATTCAGTATAAATGTACTATATGCTTGTGTGTTTCTTTTATCTTTCAGATAACTTGACGATTTATTAGATAACAGAATGACCGATGACTGAACATCCATTGCTATTTTATTCAAAGACTTTACTGTGAACGGTGAAAGCCTTTGCATTTCCCAGTGAAGTGAAGAGTTGTCTTTTGTTTCCGTCAATCCCCAGCCCCCTTTTCTTCGCCTCATTGCTAGGTTAAGTCCTGTGCCCTGGTCCTGTCATGTCAAAAGAGCTTCCTGCTGATTGCACTTTTATAGTTCCCTGCAGAATTAAACAGCACTGAACATGTCTCCCCCCTGTTTGACCAGAAAAACACACACACAGGGTTTTAGAACTCCTTCCCATCGGGAGTTTTCCCGTGTACCAGGGCGGCCCAGGATTGTGTTTACCCCCATGTCAGTCGCTTCTGAAACGTAATGAAGGAGAAGTCAGCAAGCATAGGGAGGTGTGTGACATTGTGACAACCACAGAGCTCGGGTTGGGGGGTGTCCATTTGTATTCTAATAAGAGGGGTAGCCCTGGATACGCTTAGGTGACTGGAAAACATGCAGGAGAGAGGAAGTGAACCGATTTGCATTCGGTCGGTGCATATACCCATGCTGGTTTAAATCATCCTTCACAATGAAAGGTAACTCCCGGTCATGTTTGCGGAGACAGGAAGATCATCTAGAATTTTTAAAAGGTAAACATATAAATTTCCCTTGGGCTTTCTAAACTTCAGCTTTGTTGATATAAGTCAGCTTTGATAGGAATGAACTTGGTCAAGCACAACAGAAAGCGTTTGTGTAGAGCAACCTGCTGTGCAATACTCTGCATGACACCCATATTTAGCTAAAATCAAGGGAGCACTTCTGACTATGCACTTTAGGCTGTGAAAGCGCCTGTAGAACATAGAAGCTGGTTTAGATTCTTGAAACTGTCGAACAGTGGACTTTGAATCCAGAGGAAAAATCTCCTCTTTCTTTACCCCTGAGCGAGGTACCTTGTGTGATTTCCTTTCATCTTTACCATTACAATCACAAAAGCAAGTAACTGACAGAATTCACCAAGCACTTTGACGTCCCCTTTATGCTACAGTATGTTCCACAAACAGTAACAAAGCAAAAAATAATTGCATTGTTTGCTTTAGAAACTGAATTTGATATGTTCTGAAAGATGTCTTCGCTGTTCTGTGATCATCTGACAAGCTGCCTCTCTCAATGCCAGGTAATCAACAGGCATCGACAGAAAAAATGTCTTCCCACGAAATAAATCTCCTTAGTTGTGCATCGGAAAAAGTGCGTTTCTCCTACAGAGTGTAATGATTTTCAAGAGAGCATGATGGGGATTAGCTGGAGAAACTACACTTAACCGCAACAGGCGCGCACCACTCTATGATCATGTGAGTTTTCACCCTGGTGTTTGGGGATGTTAGAATGAGACAGCAAAGACATACATCCAACACAAAGGCATTTTAATCAGTTCCTGCAAGAGCTGCTGAATGCCTCCACCTACAGGCCATGGGACACAGGCTAATGTTGAGTAAGAATTTCTATTGGATAAGTTTGTTACTGAGGGGTTACTTGGTTGGTTGTTAAAAAGTTTTCACTTTTGCAGTGCAAGCCTCAATTTAAGCCTCAATGCATGCCGGGCACTCTACAGTCCAAACTTCTTTTTTCTTTTATTACCTAGCAGGAATTTGAGGTATCTCGTAACAACAAATTTACTTTAATACCGATATTATACAATGATACAATGGCAAACCGGCTTCTAGAAAGAGCATAGTATGAAGGGTGTTAAGAACCCCTGGGTTAGTCTTTTAGCCTTATGTAAAATGTCTTTGATGCTGTATACTACTGATTACAGCTCTAATCACAGAGTAGGAAAAGAAAATCTGCTTAGATGGTGTTAGAAAAGCTGGTGTGTGTGCACGCATGTGCATGTGTGAGTGTGGGTGTATTGTTTTTTTTTCAGAATCCTGTTTTTTGTGGTTGTTAACAGAAGCCGTGATATACCTTGCTTCATCAAGTCTGAGTATTGTCACTGTGAGCCAGTTAGCGTATGTTATGTGTGCATGCACTTGTGTGTGTATTTACACGTTTGTGTGAGACAAGGCATGCCTATTTGCTTGTGGTGGATGAAGTTGGCCGAGGGAGCTATAACCCAGCCCAACATACACACACACAGGCACAAAGAAAGTGACGGGCAGTAAAGGATGATGGCCCTGCGAGGAGAATGCTGTCGCTGCAGAAACACCAAGACCATGACAAACACAAGCTAACTGAATACAGATAGGGAGGACTGAGTAATGGACTGAAAGGAGAGACCAAGAGCTAGGTCAGATGTAGTAGGGTAAGAGGAAGACAAAATGCAACATATTTGTGATGAAAACTTGATAGGACTGTAGAGGACATTTTTAAATCCATTTTAAAGATTTTGTAGCATCAAGATATTTTTTTAAGCATGAAATTAGGGGTGTAACAATACACAATACCATCAAATTGCAACACATGACCACAATGTACATTCTTAAATTTTTGCATTTTGATATCTCAGTCTAACAATGCACTGTTACACCGCTGAAAGAGAGAGTTATAGCTTTCATACTTTTAATTTCATGTTCGCTGGTGATGTGTTCTATAATCAGTAGTATCAAATTGCTCTGGCAGTTGTAACACATTATTTACTACCAGAAAATTTCACTTATTTACATACTTCTAAACCACAGTTGCTTTTCACATTACTTTTTAATGTTATTAATGTTATTACTCTGCTTTATGTTTAGTAGTGCTAAAACCTATTCTTTGCCATTTTTGGCAACATTTGAACCGAATCAGATCCTGTCCATTTTTTTTTTCTCTGATATCTGGTTGAGCCATATCTGTTGATATAGGTCCAATACCCAGTATCAGATCTGTGCTGTCTCTTGTGTTACAAAATGTAGGACCAGAAACAAATTGCAAGGATCAGTTTAAATACGTAAAGAGCAGAAGAATAAATAGCACAGCACACACAACTGAAAATAAGCAAAATACTGTTAAGAAGAAGCATGAGAATTTTTAAAAGAAGCTAACTTGTAGGAGCCCAGGAAATAAGCTTGTGTGTGATTTGTGAACACAAAATACTTCTACAGTCTGAAAGGAAAAAAATCAAACCTTGTTAAATTTAAATTCAGATGAGCAGACTTGTTTTCTTTGTCACTTTTTTTTGTAAATGTACTGTATTTTTCATGTTCTCACATCTTCCAGTTTAGCCCCTCAAACAATGTATCATTTCTTTAGGAGCTGTGCTTGATGTTTCTGATTATTTCTTCTAATTAAGTGGGCTGCCTTTGTCCATATTATTGTGCTTTTCCACCCTTTTGTGCACAACTACATAGACACACACCCACATTTGGAGATAAGATAAAGAAACACACAGAGGTTGCATTAATAAAATGAAATGTGACTTGTCCTGAGGTTGTGCTTGCAGCATGAGGATACTACATGAGTGGGCACTGAAGCAGATGTTAGAGTGGAGAGCACATACACAAATTGCACACATATATCATGTACGCTCAGACCTCACACTGCGATCTGATGTAGTTTGACAGCATGCTGTCTCACAGTAGCAGTGTTTTTTTATTACTGCTGTGTAAACCCCTGGTGGGAGAATCAATCACTACAAGTTCATAATCATCTCTGAGTATTGTGGGGCATATCCGAATCCACAGCATCGTTTCAGGTCTTACAGCACATAGGTATAGATGCTTCAGACTGTCGCTTATCTCAAGTGCATGCTCTTTTGTTACTTGTATGAAGGCTTTATAAGGTAGATTAACTTGCTGCACTCAAAAATTATTTTGTGTTGACTAATGACTGCCTGCATCTCAGCAGGCCAGTGAGTTCTCCATATCTGAAAGGTAAATGGGCAATGGGTGTGCCTATCAAAAAAGATATCACAATCCCTATATACTCTTGTAGAATTGGGAACTGTTGAAACGGTATATTGTTCCAACATGTGTCTAATAGAGGATCTGTTCCAGCCAATCATAGTAAGTTAATCAGGTGGAGGAGGTGTTGTAGGTAGAACAGGCCTCTACAGGAAGGTGGATGTCCAGAATCAGGGTTGGCAACCACAACTCCAGAGTAACGCATCAAAACTCTTAAAATCAGTTATCTATCTCTTAATCATTTAGTTATGCAGAAATGTTTAAAAATATATTTTAGATTGGGAAATCAAACAAATGCTAAACATAGGTGTTAAAAAGAATAAAAATAATTTGGTTTATGTAGCTGTATGCAGTAGTAATATTTATGGTTGTTTACCTGCTCTTTATTAAAATAGTCTTTTAATGATACATGGAATTTAGAAAATAGGATTTTGATACAATTTATCACAACGAAATCACGTCATTTCTCAACCTTAGAGGCCTGCCTTTGAAGCTGTTTATTATAGTGTTGTGTTTAGCAACAGGAGTGGCTCGCTGGGGTTTTGTTTCAGTGGGCAATCTGACCAGAGCCATCTCCCTACAGGCTGTGCTTTGGCCAGAGAGAGTGTTTCTCAGTCGGACAATTTAAGCACCACCTTCCTGCCTGTGACAAAAACCTCTTATTACTTTACTTTCATCTTCATTTCCACCTCTATTTCTCACTACCCCCACCCCTTCCGCCCCCACCCTTGTCTGTGTCTAAGGGAAGGAGTAATGGTCTGGCAATAACAGGAGGGAGATCACTTGCATCCCTCAGTCACAATAGGACACAGAAGCGAAGTAAGGAGGGGAGACTCCCTTGACGGAGCACAAGACCGAGTGAGAGAGCCAGAAAGAAGTATGGTCCAGTTTTGGAGAAAGAAGTGAGAGTGGGAATGAAGCAGAAACCTTGATGGATGTGATTAGAACTCCGCTCAACAAGGAGAGGAAGTCTGTGAGAGAGAGTGTGTGTGTGTGTGTGTGTGGTGAGCATTTCATAAATGAATCGAAGTCAGTTTGAGGTGCCACTGGATGTTTCACACTGGATGTTACTTCTGATGAAAAGACTAAGGTGTAAATGAGGTGACCTTTATTTCCTCATGGCCCACCACAATCTGGTGTCACACATCCTCTAGAATATATGTCTCTAATGAAATTTGAGCTGATGAATGGTCTTCACACATATTGTCCAGTTATCTTTTAAAGACTGTAGTTATCTTTTTCAAATCATGCTGCACTCTGAAGGATTAAGAAGAATATGTTTGTCATCTCCCTTTCCATGCATTAAATGCATAACACAATCTTTAAGGCATCTGTATCATTCCTTGTGAACGACGTGCTTGTCAACCTACAATTTTTTATGTTGGAATTACAGTGTCTTCAGTGGCCTCTCCTTACGCCTCCACATCTTCTGCCACAACACCCACGTATATTGTTCAAAAGCTTTTTTTTTGTCATCCACTCAGAAAAAGCCTTCGACTCTAACTGGTTTTGGATTTGACGCACCCGTATACAGTACGTTTGATTTTACACTCAGCTTGCAAAATCAACAAAGGCAATAGCTATGGCTGTTTTCTATTGCTGTTGTCGAGGGCCCTTGGGTGAACCAACGCCAAATGGGGAAAAAAACAGATGATTATATTGTTACCCTGCAAGCTCACTGCGAATCAATTCGTATTGAAGTGAGGATGACGTCTGAGCTCTGTTTCTCCAGGCGTAATGTGATCAGAGTTCAATTCAGCGGCCAGCATAAATTCATGTGTGCTAATGACGGCACTGGCATCGTGTGTGCTGCTTCTGGCTGCCTAAAAGGATCGAAATCAACAGTCTCCTGGGGGTGGGGTGTGAGGGGAGGAAGTAAGAGATGAAATGGGCCTTGTGAGTGCATTTGGGTTTGTTTTCTATTCTTTGTTCTTTCTTTGCTTCCCATCTCTGTAGCGTTCCCACTCCAGTCAGTGCAGTTTAGCTTTAAGCTGATCTGGGCCATTTAATACCATTCTTATCTAACCCTGCTGTGCTGACAGGACTGCTGCTGCTGTTGCCTTTGTTAATATTAGTTGCCCTAGGACTTTCACAGTGAGCCAGTTTCAGCATACTTGCCATATTTTTCACCCAATTCTGTAAAACTAATCTTACACTTCAGTGGAATCTTCTGCTTTAGTCACCTTGCTGACACTGGGACTGTTTGTTACCTGCTGCACCTTGAGTTGTGTACTTTTGGAGCAGACAAGAAATTCATACCGAAGCCTGGCTTGCAGGTTGTTTGGGGATGTTTTTCTTATCCTAGTTACAAAGATGTTCAAAACTCTTAGAAGCAAGAAAACTAAAAGAGTAACTCAAAGATAATGGGGTTTAAGATAATCTGCGCGAGAGCAGGCGGATTAACCTGTGTTGTTTTACTGCAAAGTCAGAGAGCAAAGCCTCACTCGAAATGCTTCATCTCTCCTTGTCCTGTCTGGATTTGAGCTTGGGCTGTGAAATTCACCTGCGCTAGACGACACTTAATCTAGCTGCCACTGTAGCTCATCGTTTTATGCAGCAGCTCTTCTTTTCCTTTTTCTGGAAGAGCAATCTGGATAAGACACACAAACTGTCTTCCTGTCTCTTCTTTCTTCACACATGTGCATGCCCACACACACACACACACACACACACACACACACACACACACACACACACACACACACACACACACAC
>JBBJLR010000111.1:12677380-12688149 GCA_037577145.1 Brachypetersius gabonensis
TGTGCATACAAAACACACACACACACACACACACACACACACACACACACACACACACACACACACACACACGCACATACCCTGAACCATTAACGATGCTTTTAACCCATCCACATTCACTTCCATTCTATTTTCCTTTCTGTGTCTCTCTAATAATCTCAAGAACAGACACATAACTGCACATACAGATATACTGTACATTCAAGCTCAGTAGTAGACATTGCTGTGGAGGGGTAACCCAGCCCCCTCTGAACTCCAGGCAGCTATATGGAGGCAATAAATCTTAGCAGTGCACAGTGGGAGCAGGGCACATTGCGCAGCACGGGTGTGAGTGTGTGAGTCTGTGTGTTCTCAAGGATACAGGGAGGCCATTTCTAATGGATGTTCTTTTGCTATACTATGGATGAACCTATATGGAATTTTTAGGCCACTATGATAACTGATAAGTCACATATTGTCGTGACCTGTACGAATACAATCTCTAATCCATGAAGTACCATTTAAGGTTATAGGTCTAAATTTTGTGCAGGCAGGATGTAAGACATACTGAACACATTAAAAACTACAGTATTATTTATTTGCATTGTACATTTTTTATTTGCAAGCTTTGAGAGCCCCTTACTATAGAATGCAGTGTTGTCAGTTCAACATGGGCACTCTCATTCTTATAGCAATTATTTGCTTACCTGGGAGGGAATAGAATCTCTATTTTTAATGTGTAGAAGTTAACCACATAGTTGGATGGAACAAAAGCTAGTGGCTATATGTACAGCAATGTATACTGTAATTGTAATATCAGAATGATAAAGTTTTTCTTTTACCTTGCAGATCACACTATTGCATACATACATTGTACGTGTCCATGCTTTACCATTCCACTGTTAAATGGGTGAGTCAGTTTTCACTGATGGTTAAGGAGAGCAACTGCGGGTAGAAAGTGGGGGAAATCAGGAGTCTCTTCTTGACTGTGAATGTGCTTTTGGGATTGCGTTACCCTGTAATGAGTGGCTTCCTCTTATCTCAAATGAGCTCTCAGAGGTAGATAAGGCCAGTCAGTCAGCCAGAGCTGCTGTGCCTCCTTCAAGGGCCCATCACTGACCTCTGATCACTTTAAAATGAATAGTGCTGTGCACACCAGGAACAGCCGATAGCATTTTACATCTACAGGGAAAAGGTAAGCACTTCTGAGTGTCAATCAAACACCTCTCTGTCAATAGATTTTCATAGTGTTGACAGGAGTTTACCTTTGAGTATTTTTTTACCCCTTGTTCAATAATACACAAATAGCCATTCTTTATTGTGAATTAAAGATTTACTCAGAAATCATTGCATCTGTGAGGTAGGATTGGGCAATTTATTGATATTTATTGCTGTTGTAATACATTACATTATAGTATACTTTTATCTTTGACTATATAATACCAAAGTACTTTTAGAACACTTCTGTTTAATTCTGATTTTGTACAGTGTGTGTGTGAAACTAATTGAACTCAGTGTATTTATCATGTTTGATAGTTTTTTGACATTAATACATGTCACTACTAGGCCTTTTTGTCTGTTCCAGCTTATCAATCAAAATGAAATATTGCAATGCATAGTATGTATTATGAAGACATTGTATCAGTTTGTTTCTGCTGTATTGCCCACATGTAAATTCGGGCTACTTTAAAACGAATGCTTTTCAATAGCATTGAAATGCAACAAAAGCTGCAAAAGGCAGGTATCTCTGCTATTTGATATTCTTTTCTCTGTTAATAACATGATATTTGAAAACTGCAGTTATGTTTATTTGTTGTGTAAATAAAGTAATTGGCAATGTTTTTGCTTTAAGACACAGACTACATGAAGCACACATATGAATAGAAATATATTTCACACCTCAATAGCCCTTTCTTACTTTGAATAAACCAATCAATAATAATTGCTAACCAATCTTAGTTCGTGTGCACGAGGTGTGGAAAATATCGGAGTACATACGACAGTAATGTGCTTTCTCCTGTATTTTATTAAAGTGATAGACCCTGTAGAACACTCCTGTAACACATGCTGAGCCGTTGTACTATGTACTGTGTGATTTAAACATACAGTATATTAAATGGGATTATTATAAGAACATCAGATAGCAGTGATGTTACAATCTTGCTCATTTTGCACCATATTATTATATTTTATATATTATATTTATAATTGTATTTATTTGTATTTTTAAAATTGCACCTTCTGTATTTAATGTTACGTGTATGCACCTGGGGTTTGGCAGATTTGACAATAAAGTTGACTTTGACTTTGATCTATTTTTTATTTTTTTCTGCCAAGACATTAGGTTTGATATGGTTAAAGGGCCAATCTGGGATGATTTAGTTGCAGACTTAAAAATATTGGAAGTTTTCTCATTGTTCCTGTATTAAAATTAATATAATTGTTTCAGCTGTATAAAACAGATTAACAGAAATGAGACATTTGAAGATTAGTATGTGTCAATTATAGAGTAATCCATTATGCTAAATTAGTGGTATAGCAATACACACTTAAATTAAATTTTCAATTCTGAGGTGAAGGTTTGATTACATTTATAGTAGTGAGTAGTTTGAATACATCAGATATTCATCAAACATTTCTTCAAATAAGTTATTGACAAGTGTTTTTTTTTTTTATTTACTACAGTGCAAATTATGTTGAATAGAGGGCCAATTATGTTTCTCACCCGACCTCCTAAAGCCAACCTCTGCATTTAGGAACCAAAGACTTTATTCTAGTCCTCGTGAATGAAGAAGTGGCTCCCTGAGAGAACGCTGCTTAAAAGCTGCAATTCTGGTGCTGCTTAGATCCAAGGCCTTAACTCTGCACTCTTTAGTTGATTGTAGCCTTTCATTCTAAAGGTAGGCTTGGAGGAAATAGTGTGTGGAAATTGAAAGACATTGACCTTCAACAGCAGTTGTGTGGTGAGCAAGCAGCGTGGTCCATAGTGTTGTTGAAGCCAACGCTAAGAGGACACTTACTGCTGGGTAAACATCACAGGCTGACTGTCCATCAGTAATCATGGTGACCTCTGACGTGTGGACACTATGAAATGCCAGAGCCTTCGACTTTGGTAACACACACCATGCCCATTAAAGTTTTCACTGGAATGAAGAAATTAGGACTGCACAATATATCACAAATTTACCGTCATTGCGATATCAACATGTGCAATATCCATATCGCCAAAGACTGACTGAACAGCAATAAATGGTGTTTTTCCAAAGCTCTTCACCCAGTGCCACAGAGAAGAGGGCAAAAAAATCACTGGGCAGTTTTCGTCATCTTCTGTGCTTCTGTTATAGATTGTTCCTTTTGCTATTTTTTTATGGCTATGAACTTACTATAATTTAAATTGTTACATTTATTTAAGATTTAAAATTATTTTTTAAATATTTTCTGATTTTTTTCAACAATGTTTAATGGTTCAAATGTTTTGTGGGAGGCATTAAATGCTCTGTTTTAAGTAAATTCTTAAAAAAAAACATGTTGGAATGGAAGTATTGCATTCAATTTTTTTTCTGCATAGACTAGTCAGCGTCTGGAGTCGTTATTACCAGCAAATCTAAAGCAGAAAAACATGATATCCCCATCGCAACACTAAACAACATTATCACATATCGCATGTTTTCCTAATATCGTGCAGCACTAGAAGAAATCCTTCCTTCCAGAGGTGTATGTGCATGGCCACTCAATGCATTAAAGCACTGTAATGTGTATTGTGTATATTTCTGATGGACTGGAATTGTAAAGCAAATATAGATTGCAGTACAGCAGATGGAATACATCTCTGAAACACATGCAGTCATAATCGTAAACACTGATCCCGTATCACAAGCTCTGCTTTTGTGTTGGGGAGAGGGTATGAATTAATAAAATCAACACTTTTGCTCATTGGTGTTTTCTAAAACCCGCAACATAAGCGCTACCCCCAGCAGTCGCAACATCCTCTGTGCACTCTCCAAATCAACAGCATCTGGTTATGCTTCAGGCTACATTTTCTGCTGTTGTGGATAATTAAATACGTATTGCAGTGCTCGTGCAATCCTTTGCTTAAGAATAGGCCTAATGTCTTGCAGTCTAAAGTGAGAAAGGTAGCAGCTTAGCAAGGTCACATCAGGCTTTGTCCTTGAGATAAGGCTGGTGAAGGATCTTTGGTAATTAACAAGGGCTCAATGCTAGCTGACCTCCTCTTTCTGGGATCTAGAGAGGAATTGAACCCTTAACCCTCCAGTCCTGGTTTCAGGGGGAGATAAGAAGAGATAGAAGTGTGTCCACTGAGCTGTGTTTGAGTGCTGAAGTCTCTGCTCTTGTTTTAGATGAAATCCTGATGGAGGCTTAGGCTTTGGGATTCCTGAGCAGTTCCAGCACATTTTTTAGATCTTTTATTCCAAATGCGTCACTCTGAAAAAGTAATCTTGCAGTGATGATGCAGTGATGAGTTTACAATTGTAAAATGAATGAAAGTTATTAACTGATATTCAATAAAGTAGGAATCTACTTTTTTCCCTAATTGTATAATACCTAATTCTCAAGTATCTGCTGATAGCAAGTATGTTGAACCTAACTACCTGATAAGTGCCCAAGATTCTTATACCATGTCAGTTCTTACAGTTTTATTCATTGGATTATTTATAGAATTTTTCCTTGATATTTAAAACAATTATATACAGGGATTATTTTTACACGGATCAGGTGTTGCAGATTCAGTCACACGCGGATATTTTTTGAGAACCAAAATAATTCCCACAATAATGTGGAAACTGCAAATATCCTCTGCCTCTCTTTGGTATTTTGTAGCAATAAATATATTTTTTCTGGATGTTTTCACACAAGGGAACCCGTTCTCCTTGCCACAGTGTCCTAATACTTTTGTCCTGTGACCTTCCGAGTTGCATATCTCAGGGGGGAAAGCACTCAGACAAGTCCAACTACACAGTTCGGTAGATTTCCAGGAGACCTTTCCACCTTTCCAACAAGCTCTTATTTAGCCTGAGTAGATCAGGTTTTATTCCCTGAAAACCGCGAGTCGGATCGCATTCAGATGCGCGTCCATCTTTAAATGCGATCCGGGTGTAAACTTGTCCCGCAACCTTCCGAGTTACATATCTCGGTGGGGAATTTAAATCCGTATACGGGTTTACCCTTACGTTATCTTTAAGGGTAATGCATTAAACTGAGTTTACAATTACATTAAGGTGTTCTGGGAGCATATTTTGGGGCATTGTTTTTTTTTACCAAAACACAATAGCATGGTTTTTCACTTACGCAATTCTTATGGAACATAGCCCCTGTGAAAAGTGGAGGATTACTGTGTATTACAGTGGGAAATCATATATATAAGTCAGTGAAAGCAGAACTAAACAAAACAAAAGTTTGGACATGAATGATATGGTAAAAAAAAAAAAAAAAAGAACACACCCTTTAAATGTGGCATAAATATGGAGTTTATGGATTGTATTAACTTATTTTGAGAAATTGATTTTCATTTAATAGAACTGATGCATATGATGACTGTCCTTGCTCCACACACTTGTAGATACACACTCAGACATCAAAAGCTTATGAAATCACAATAATGTGTACCTTCTGTAAAGGTAAAGATGGGTAGTAATCAGTCAAATTAGAAAAAAATGCTCCTCTAAATTACCGTCTAAAGTACATAGCCTTAACCCCACTAGCAAGCAGCACATAGTCATATCTACTCAGGCATTTCCCTGCTAACCCATTTAGTGTTAAGTTCAGTGTGTGCTAGTGTTTAAATAAAATACTAAACATAAGGGAACAAGACAGTTAAGGGGCACTTAGCCAAATCACATTTGTAATTTGGAAATCAAGCATAAAGCAAAGATTGCTTTTACTGTGTAAGTTCCTCTCATTTTCTACTTCAGGACAGTGATGTCAGGGGAATGAAGCATTCTCCATTCTCCGGTTTGTGAAGTGTTTCAATTTCCCCACAGATTGGATTATCTAGAAAATAGACACATAACAGTGGCTGGTAATCCCTGCAGTTTTCATACAATTTTTATTTAGACATTTTTGTAAAACATTTTGCCTCTGTGTGATGCCGTGATTCTTGTATGCGCCTCTGGTGCTTGTATTATATGCACATTTAATGACCACATACACTACCATGGGCTGAGCAGAAAGACAGTATTTATCACTGTCGGATAAATTATGTCACAATATGCCTTTCTGAGCATATCATTAATATCATCTGTACTTTTAGGACACTGACCAATATATTGTTACTTTCCATTAAAAAATGTTTTTTACAGGAGTACATTACTTATTTTTAATGTAAGTTAATGGAAAGCCTTTTATTGAAACACATCTGTTGGGTGGCTATCATGAAAGTTTCACACTATGAACCTGGCAGCTGTATTGCACTATGTAATGCTGTATTCAAATAATAAAAATGGAAAAAATTTGAAAAATTACAGGCAATACCATGCATTTTTTTTTATTATTTATTGTTTTCTTTTTCCCAAAATTTGAAATATTGAATAAAACATCATATATTCTTTCTGGTGTGCACGTTTGTATCCTAATCTGTGTTATATATGCTACTGAAAAAAAAAACGTTTATGTAGAAGACAAGTGACTTTTAAGCATTAGTGTTCATATATTGATAATATTTTAATGTCTTTCCTTTTTATCTCTTTTTTTCATCTTTTGGAGCAGCAAAGAAGACATGTGCTACGACGGACTTTGCCTGTAAAAATGGACAGTGTGTACCGGCTCGCTGGAGGTGCGATGGCGAGCCTGAGTGTCCAGACGGATCTGATGAAGCTGACGCTACCTGCAGTAAGTAATGTGTGTGTGTGTGTGTGTGTGTGTGTAATTACTTTATTATTCATGACACATTCCTGTCCTAAATAACCTTAAATCAGATGTATTAGCAACATGATTACAATGTATTTAATTTGTCAATGTACTTTGTGTGTATTTGTGTGTTTTTTGTTATTTAAAGTTAAACTGGCCTGAAACCTTTTTTCTCCTAGTTACAATTTTACAATGCTACATTAAAAATATAAATACATTTAGTATTTATATTTTGCACTGAATTTGGCACTTTTTAAAATGTTATTATAAGTTATTATTGTTACCCTATTGTTCATTTCTACCATTATAAAACATGTATTATTATCAGGGACTGACATAAGCGGTATGCAAGCAAAAATTGGTGTATGTGGTACGACAAATGCGCACCAGTTTTCAGGCTTCACTGCGCAAATGTGTACCTAATTAGAGTAACTTCATACTGGATCTCTATTCACCACCACTCAGGAAAGAAAACCTTAAAAAGAAGAATAATAATGCCGTTTAAAAATATGGTTCCTGCCAGTTTGCGGAGCCTTGCTTCTGCACCAATGAAAATTCTGGGCAGCCGGGGGTTGGGTGTGGGGGTGGGGTGTGTGGGGGGTGTTGTAATGATTCCAGCACCCATGGTAAGGTGACAAGTTATGAATTTGTGTGCATACCAAAAACATTAGAGTACTAGAGCAAAAAAAAAAGTCAACCCCTGATAATTATGAATAGAAAATATATATTAATAAAGGTTCAGGAGGTAAATAGTATAAAATAAAAATATTGATTTGTATCGAAGAAAATTCTCATCCTCTGAGAGGAAATTTGCTATATGTGGAAACAGTGATTGCTGAGTATGACTGCATTCATTTTGTTCACACTGTGTGCTGTGGTGTGTTCACGTATTACCGAATGGCCACTTTCACTTTTCACTTTTCATTCATTCTTCCAGGCAGTTTGTTTAGTTGAACAATATTTGAAAAGAAAATACTTTGATTAGCTGAGACACAAGTAACAATAAACAGATCCCTTGCCTCTTTAGTTCATGGCTGTTCTCACTGGGCAGCTCTTTGTATTTTATGGTCCATGGCTTGCAGAGGGTCTGATTATTGTGACATGTTTATCATGTCTGCTTGCAATTGGCGTCAGTACGACTCTTTTCCTTCTAATAATGGAGTATGTTTACTCATGTTTGAAGCGAGGAAATTATTGTCTACTTATGTTCCAGTTCTGCAAGCCTGCTGTATGTCTCTGAATCAAATCTTTGCACCTTTGTCACATTCCTCTGGCTTTGATGTGGTTAATGCTTGATTAGTGAGACAGGAGGACTTTCTTGTTTTCTTCTCAAATGTCTGTAGAGACGTCGACTTCTGCTTTGGGAGCTCGAAGATTTGATTTGGCTGGTCACCCATTGGCAATAATGATGTGTTTCTTCACTGTTTCCCTAGTACATATAATCATTGTAATTCTGGTGCAAACAAAGCATCCTTTAATTCAGAATAATGGAGCTGGCATCTGCATTCCTGAGGGCAAGTAAGTTCTGTTGTTCCGCCCACATTAAGGTCTTATGATAGGAACCTTTGCAAAAAGATTACTATGCTCAGGCATTCCAAACGGCGCTTCAAACATGTGAAGCCCACACTGGTTTTAAGAGATATTTGCAGTGTTTGTTTGGCAGTCTCTACCCCTGAACCATTCACCCAGGGTTGTGAGTGCTGATCAAATGTATGGTGGCAGAATGAACACAAATGTCCAACACAGTCTAGTCCAAGGTCACTACTCTTGAATATGTGTGTGTGTGTTGGCTGAACACGCTCCTCAGCCTTCGTGCTCCCTGTGTTAGATTGCTTCTGAAAATTGCTCTTAACTTTGTTCAGGCATGGCATGCTCTACAACCAGCACATACTACAGACTAGTCCTAATCCTAAGCATCCTTTCACATAGGTTCACACAAGCCTTGTTGGTAATTTTCAGAAAATCCACTTCGAATGTTTTTTACTCTGTGGTAATAGAGAATTGACTGACTGCTGTGGCTCTAGAGCAGACTATCATGCTGGTAATAACGGGTGAATAATGGTGAAAAATGACTGCTGCTTAGTGGCTGTGCTGCATGCCATCAGCGTCTTGATCAATGAGGATGGCAGCAGAGTCATTATGGTTGCATTAAAAAGTAATAAACAGTGGCGTATGTACATGACTTGGGCGCTTACACCCAACCAAAACACTGTGTGGGTCATATGGCAGTGAGATTATGAATAATGGAATAGGAGTAATGAAAAATGAATGTGAATAATGAAATTAGTCAGGGTCACTAAAGCTGAGTGTTGTCTTCAGAAGTTCTTTTTTGTTTAGTAGAATTTTGCTGTCTTTTGGCATGATTTTATATGTAGTTACATATTTAGCTACATTATTAGCAACGTTTATGTTTACGTGTTTTCTCTATTAGCATGTTTGAGTCTTTACTTCCAGCCTTTTCCCATTGTTTATGTGCTGTAACCTATGGATTATCTGGCAATTATTATCCACACAATTTAAAATGACAAATTGAGAACAAAATCTTAGTTGATTATTTGTAACTGAGTAATCCTGACAGCGCTGCACTTTTCCAGTGTAAGTATTTTTTTTTTTCCTTTCTACAGAACAAGGCTGTATTTACAACAAATATACACAACATTTAATCAAATATAAAACATATCTTTATCTACATGCACTGTATTAAAGCAGTCTAGGTCTCCCAGAACTGAAGTAAAGGTTTGGCGGCTGTTTAGGCAGTAAATTGAAGTTCACTTATCAGTTTTATATAAGTAATGTGATTTTAGAAATGTAATATAGTTACTGTTCTGTGATAAGTCTCCAGAGCCTCTTTGACACAGATCTGAGCCATCTCTCTTGTGGTTTCTGCGTGCTCACACTCTTAAATTGAATCACCGCATGCTTGTTTGTTCATGCAGAAAGCACACACCAAAGCCATTGGCATTCCACCTTCTCACAAGATCTCTACTTCTATCTCGTTATCTCCAATCAAGGTCAGGGCAACGGTCCTCCAAAGTTTCTCTCAAAGACTAATCATGTTTCTCTGAGTATTATGCCAGTTTCAGTCCTGTTTGGATCCTTTTTCATTTCTCTTCCTTTCTGCTTTGATTACTTTGCAATTAACACTCTTCCTTTCCCTCTCTACAACCCTCTGAAACGTATCTGTCTCTATCTCTGATCCCCCAGTCAGTTAAATAATGCATCTGATTGAATTGATTTTCTTCGTAAGGAATCAATGGCTTTGCCCAAGAGACTCCTTCAATCAGATTAAAGCAAAGACGGCAGACGCTGCATCAGGAACTCTGGTAATTACTAAATTTCTGAGTGAAACGCTTTTAGAGAATTTTAAGAAGAAAAACAAAGGAAGATGCTTGTTCAAGCTTGCCATGTTAGTTTTGCCACATCACAGAAACTTATACTTACTCTTTCTGGTTTAAGGTTAAAGCACCTTTCACACCTGCAACCTTTAGCCATTTGAATTGAACCATAGTGCGTTTGTCCACTTGGTTTGTTAATTTGGGCAGGTGAGAACACTTAAGTAATCACACTTCAGTTCAGACCAAAACAACTGAACCGAGACCCGTTAGCAGTGGTGATCCCAAGTCTAGTTCCAAAAGAGCTCTGAAGCAGTTTGTTTGTTTTGAATGTCAATCTCAATCCAGCTTGAGTACCAGATGTACTCCTCAAGTTTACAAACTCAACTGATTTGGACCTGAGGAAACAAACTTTAGGTAACGAACTGTCTCAAAGTAGGTGTTTTAAAAAGCTGTACATTTTTGTATAAACGTTTTAAAAGAACTTTGGGTAGTAAGGCTTGTAGAACTCATTGTGGAATACAGTCGTGGCCAAAAGTTTTGAGAATGACACAAATATTAGTTTTCACAAAGTTTGGTGCTAAACTGCTTTTA
>JBBJLR010000111.1:12726134-12750870 GCA_037577145.1 Brachypetersius gabonensis
AGATAAATCTGCACAAAGCAAACATTTGTCTACTCCTATGTTGAAAAGAGTATTAAAAACAGTATATTTAGTACAGAGTTAAAGGTGCGATTAATCGCGAGTTAACCGTGGCAAACATGAGATTAATCGCGATTAAATATTTTAATCTACTGACAGCCCTAATATATATATATATATATAATATGTTTAAATAAAGTATAATTTAAATAGTCTGCATTAGCAGTTGAAGATGTTATATTAACTTCTGTTCACTATGTGTGCCCTAACTTTCAGAACTTCTTCACTCTCTTCTCCTCTCTCTATATAGTAAAGTCCAAGACTACTACTGCTGCACCTTCCATTACTACCACAACAGATCCTCCAACTACCACTCCTGAAACAACCACCACTACAACTGTCACCAGTACCACCACCAGCAGTACTACTGCATCTACTACTCCAACTCCAATAACTGCTGTTGTCACACCTGCTCTTACGAACACACACAGTACCACAGCTGCAAATCTGGTAACCATGTCGCTTTCTACCACCACACATTCATCTCCAACTTCATCATCCACTACAAGCAGCACCCAGACCAGCACCACACAGCCATGGCAACAGCATACCTCTACCCAAAAAGCAGCAGACAGCATCCAAACGACTAGTCCAGGCACCATCTCCAAGACTGACAAGGCAAAGGGCGAGAACACCAACATCTCACACCACGGTAAGAGACTCAACAGATGCGCAGCAGGTGCAGGGAATAATTTTTAACATGATGACCGCCAAAAGGCGCAATGCAACAGAAAACAGATGCAAAATCAGCAATTATCTACCTCATAGCATGAGTAATGGTATGTGCAATGTACATTTTAACATCTTGACTTAAATACAGTAATATAAATGAAATAATTACAAAGTAAGAAGACGCTTCTCATGAAATGCTAACAAAATGCTCCTCACCTTTTACTTTCTAGGTTTTTTTTCAGTTGCTGTAGGTTTCATGTTTTAAAACTGAAAGGAAAACATTTTGTATTTAAAAAGTCTTATTACATGTATTTAGTTGCATCTTAAATATGAGGCATAATATTAAACCTATGTCCTGACAGGGTATAAAAACAATTGTGTGTGCTGATGAGCAAATGGGTTGTTCATGCATGTCTTTGTGTGTGTATGATTCCATTCACCTCCTTTCTCAATTTAAACAGACCCCCCCAACTTGTTATGTACATCTGATATGGAAATGAGATTGAGTTCTTCACTGAGATGCATTCCCTGCAGCAGCAGCAGGGGTCTGCAGCCTCGGAAACTTAATATGCGTTGGAGAATTTGCTTGCTGAGCAGTGCTTGTGCCACTTGAGGGTGATAGATTAGGCTGTGGCAGTAGTTGTAGGTAGCGGCGTGCCTCTGTGCTGAATTAGGGCAGGCAGTGGAGGGAGAGGAGTAGCCAGGCTTGACTGATGAACACTGCCCTGGGCCCTGTTCCTCTCCACCCCCCACTCTTCCCCTCCATCCCAGCCCCGGTAAGTGGTCCTGCCCAGTTACACTGACGTCTGGCCCTGGAAGGACAGGGACTGCCTCCCTCAGTGAGATTAAGATGCAGATGAGGTTGCCTCAGAGAGGTTGCCTGCAGTAGGTTTTTGCAACATTCCTATAAAGCCAATTCCAGGATGTAAACAAATTTTGACAGGCATTAATGTGCACCCAACCAAGTATGTGTAGTGAGCATAGATTGCATAACAATTTGTATTGTGGGATATAGTTTTTCTTAATCTCTTGGAGATTTTGTGTATAGTGTGGGTGTCTCACCCTACTCAGCTCTTTAAATGGAACAAGAACCTGAGAGAGCCAGCCTCCCACTGCAACAAAACCTCACCTATCACATTATAATAAAACAGAGCTGTAAAATGAGCCTTTAAAAAGAACTCTGAAGTGAATGATGAATGGGAAAACCTGCCAGCTCACTGGTGTCTTAGTATCTCTAAACTCGGTCCTAAACCTGGATAGCTGATGAAACCAGCCAATATTCAGCTCGCGTGGATTTATCTGTATAGTCTGCAAGTCCCAAAAATAAATAACAGACATTTTGCCTCGGAGTTGCCTCTGGTTTTATTATTATAATGGTTTTGTGGAAAACTCATTTGTGAGGATTAAAATACTTTACAGACACTGCAGTCTGCTATCTTTTATCACAATAATTCAGGCTGGTAAATCTGAGCAAAAACCACCGCTGTGGCTAAAACTTTAGTATAAAAATTAAGCCTCAGGAGAAAAGATCGTTAAAAATACAAACATCACAGAAACCAACAAATCCACAAAGGATTCTTGCAGGCTCCAACCAAGTGAAGCAAATGTCATTTATATTATTTTGAGTTTGTGTTTGACATTTAAGCACTGACAGTCATATCCACAGCTGAAACAGAGTCATAAAGGAGTTGGAATCTGATTAATAATTTATTCATTTAATTAATAATTAATTCTTTCATTTTACCTCTATAAACAGCTAAAATATGAATATTGGTGATAAAATAGCAAAGCCATATAAAAATGAGTTTGGGGAAAATGCTATAATTCAGAGCAAAGCTTGAGGAAAATGTTTAATAGGAAAGAGAACACAATAGTATTAACAGTACAAAAAGAGCAAATGGGAGAATAAAAACCACACTGTTGAAAATTAACACATGTAGTATTAGCCCTGACTGTTAAAAGTGTCCTATTATACCAAGACTGAGAATATGAGGGAAAAGCAGGATGAACACACACTGTAATGTAGTGATTAGATTTTAGGAAAGAACAAGTACAAGTGTAGCAAGTACAAGTGATAGTTAATATTGAAATGCATATTGTCTTGCAGTCTATGCAGCTGAATAAAAGTTTTCTCTGATTTTTCGCATCAAATCCCAAACATCTGGAATCAGTCAGTAATGGGAATTCAAAATAAATGAGCTACAAAAAAAATAACTTTCAGGTTAAGGTGAATGAGGTTGCAGAATATTAGAATAGGCTGTCACTTTCTGTATGGTGTAAATGCAGATGAGATAGAGCTGTTCTTTAGTAAATAATAATAAAAAAAAATTGGTCACACTTGTAGCATCAACCTGTTTTTTTTCAGTCATTATTTTTCTAGTAACATCCTCCATGTATAGAGTATTATATGTTTTACTCAATAAGGTTTTTCATATGCTAAGCCCTCTCTAGCTGGCTTATCAGGCTCTATCTGTATGCTTGTGTCGTCCCCTCTAGTTCTCTTAATCTCTGGGCTCAGACTCCATTATCAGGCGCTAATTGTGTTTTAACTAATAGTGGCTCTATGTGCTAATTGTGGGATTTATTTGCTGGGAGTTTCTGTGCTTTGGAGAAACCTGATGTAGGAAGGAATGGAAGCAATGAAAGTGTTTGGTATGTGTTTGGGAGTGAGAGAGATGCTGTGTTGCAGAGAGACTGAGATGTTGGTACACTGCCAGTGAAAAAAAAGCCTTCTTTGCTCTATGTAGTGAAGAGAAGGATGCAGCTGTCCAACAGAGCAGGCAAAATTAATGACCTGTTCGTACCTCAACCTCTCAATTGCTCTACTTTCCCTTCCTGCGCCGTTAATGTGCCATTCTCATTCCCTGTATTAAATCTAAAGTCATACTTTATTGTAAGGACTGTGTGAGGTGCAGTGCTTTTTATATGAGTTCAGAGTTATGACCTATTTAAACGTTAGATGAGTGCTCCTATGAATTTGAACATAACACCCCCAACAACAAACACATACACTCACCTCATCTCTCTCTATATATCTCCAGCTTCAAGTGATCACTTCCTCTTGGGTAACAACATCACTGTAGCAGTTCTGGGTATTGTTATCCCTATAGGTAAGTATTCATTCTTAGTATAAATCCTGCCTGTGTTTCTTCCTAACCTCCTGCAAACCTTTTGCCTTTGCTGTGTGTAACCTATATGCTTTGATAGAATTTCCCTCAGGAGAGTCTAAGCAGCCATTCGTTAGAAAACAGTGCCATCAGCTGTGCTGATATTTATTTCGACTTGTCAGAGGGAAATTTTTGCATGCTTTAATATTGTCCATGAAATGAAGGAAAGTCTCACTTTAGATCATGTGCTTGTGGAAGTTTTTCTTTGGGGGGAATTCATACCCTTTTGTTATTTAACATACATCCAGTGCATGTCTCTACCTCACATTTAGAAATTCATAAGCATTTGTCTTAAAAACAAACTTGATAGGGAGCTTCAGATACTAAAGCATTCATAACAGAGTGAGCATTGAGGTTTAATTATGACCTTTTCTAGAGGTTATAAGGTTCCTCAGAATCTTGCATTAATTTCAGGAGACTGAAATGATTATGCAAGCACCTTTTTTAGAAACCAGTCTTGAGGTATTTAGGGGTCATTGTCTATATAGTTTGGGGTCATTGTCTCATTGAAATATCCATCTCCCCATCCCCTTCTTGGCCAAGGAGACATTTCCCTAGAATATGTTTGTCAGCCATGTATTCTTTGTAGCATACCAGTCATATTTGCATTGTTTCATTTGCATGAGCACTTTGAGTACAATTTGTGTACTATGAAGGATGAGCATTGTTTAAAGTTGATCATACTCAGCAAATGATTTTGTTTTTGCTTGTTTTCTTCTTAAAACAACATACTGTAGGCTTCTACTATCGCTAAGAAAATCTTCCCAGACACTAATTCTCCACATTTTCTGTCTAGTTATAAAATGAAAGAAAATAGTCAATGAAAAGGCTTTTGTAAAACTAAAACTTAAAAGCACAAGCAAAAATATATTGTAAAATTGACCTAAAACAAACTCAAGTAACCTTGATCCAAAACCACTAAGTAATTCTGATAGCTGATTGCCGTCATCTGCCTTGCTGAGTCTGAAGATGACCATGCCCAGGTTAATAATCGAGGTCACTTCAAGTGAACTCATCCCTCTAAAACCAATGATAACGTTATTTTTTAAATTTCAGTTCCTCTCTCATCCATCTTATCCTTAGAGCCATGGATTATTGTCTTTTAGAGTGTCCAAGCCAGAAACACTCAGCTTAGACTGAAGCTGCATTCTAGCTGTGAGGAGAGGAGAAAAACACATCATGAGGAGGTCTCTTGTGTACCCCAGACAAAAGAGCAATTAAGGGGAACTTCCAGGGGACAAGCATAGGCACTGCTGATCCTTTAAATTAGGAGAGGGGCTAGCCAGCCACTGCAGTGTAGCCAAGCATGATTATCGCTTCCTCCTGCCTAGCAATGTACCCCACACATAAACACACACAGCCCACTCTCATTTCTTTCTTTATGTGCCTTCAGAGCCTCTAGCATGCAGCCCACTCCCACCTCCTTTCCCACAAAGCCATTGTGAATGTCCATGCCTGTTTGCAGCTCTGGCTCTAATACACTATTTTTTTTAACTCTTTGTGTAGTTTCTGAAACTCTTTGGCCAAAGTCATTTCACTATCATATTTTAGGAATTTCTGTACATATTTTGTACATATTCCATTGGTAGAAGGATATTTAAACGAATACTCCAGTTTTTTTCAGCTTAATCTCTATTTGAGTGTCAGAAAAATGCCAGAATGCCAGAAAAGCAAAGAAAGCGACATGATGTGGCAAATACAGACTAGGTTAAAAAACACTGGAATATTCTTTTTAAAAGAATGGTTCAGCAAAAATAATTTCACATAATTTTCCACTTAAGCTGCAATAAATCAGACAAGATGCATTTTTGTAGTCCAGGTTTTGCTGGAGCTACAGAGCCAATGTATCTACCAAGCACTAGAGGTTAATATTCACTTTGATTTTGTAAAACAATCAACCAAATTGTCTTCTTAAAAATACTTGATCAAAATGTCTCTCAGCCCATGCTAACCATGTTTAGGTCATCATTAAGCTGGCACAATGTATTTTTGTGCTCAGTGCTGACTGTGACTTACTGTGAACTACAAAAATAAATATTACCTCATTACTGCAGGCAGGCTTTTCATACACCACCAGAGTCGGATCTGGCACTTCTGTATTTATGACAGTTTTTGTCAATAAAAACTATAATAAGTGGAAAAATATGTACATTTTGATTCTTCCTTCAGATCATTGTGATTAAACAGAAATTTGAATTTGATTGTTGATTGAAATACTGGCCATCTCCTTCTGGAGAAATATCTTTAATCTGTCAAGCTTCCCCAAAACACTTTCTGAACCATCTATGCCAAGCTGCTGCGTGTGTTTTGAACGTGTGTCTTGAAGCGCTGCTCGTGTCCTCTGGCTGTGTTAACGCCCTCGCCGTGTCTGTCGGCTGTGTGTTAAACGCATGCAGTTCCTATCCTTGCCACAGTGGTCATCGGCCTGGTGTGTACTGGAGGCTACCTGGTTTGGCGCAACTGGAGGCGACGCAACACCAAGAGCATGAACTTCGATAACCCAGTGTACCGCAAGACCACAGAGGACGAGGACGATGACGAGATCCACATCGGCCGCAGCGAGCAGATCGGACACGTCTACCCAGCCGTGAGTGGCAGCGCCAGACAGCCCTTCATAGCTCTGCCCCTAGGGGGTGGCATCCCTGATCCGGCCGCTCACTGGTACTCAGGGGCGCCCATGTTAACAAGCACCAAGTGAAGACAGGGAGAGTGGTTAGTGTGGGTGAAAAGAGACCAGAACCAAGCCAGACATGGCCAGCACACGATGCTGATGTTAAGAGAGAACACACTGCAGCACTAGATACTCACATTATCATGTTTATCACATATACAAGCTCGAGTATGTTCGCTATTTTTTTATCCACCAGTTAAAAGAATATTTTCTGTTCCCACTTCACCACATTCATACGTTGTTTGTTGGCAGTGGATTACAGTTCTGCTGTTATTCCACTTAGAGACATAGCATTTAGTTTTGTTTGGTCTCTGTTGCAGTATGTGTCTTAGCGTTATATGTCTTGTTTGATTTTTGATTACTTGGAAGTGGTAATCCTGCCAGAGCCCTTGAGCTGCTCTGTGTTTCGACAGTGGCTGAGTTAGGGATGGGTAATAAGCACCTTAGATGACTGGACAATCTTTTTGGGGAAACGTGTTAGTTGTTTGTTTCTTTGTGGAGATTTCAGTATACAATGTTATTGTTTATCCATGCATCCATTGATAGTATCTTAGTAAACACAAGTCTGACTAGGGAGAAAACAAATTTCTCAGGTTTGTCATCCTGAGAGTGGGCTCACAGATTTTGACCAGTTTGAACTGTAGGGTGCAGTCAGAATGTTGGCTATAAACTGAGATAGAGCTGTCAGTGGGACTGGGGGAGGGGGGCAGTCCCAGTGGGTGAACACCAAACATGATTCTCTCCAGTGCTTCGGTGGGGTTGGGCTTGGGAAAGGCAAATCTGCCTTCTGGATATCTTTGTGTCAGTGACTTGTCTTCCACTGGTCTCTCCCACAACACACATACACAGTCTCTCTCTCTCTCTCTCTCTCTCTCTCTCTCTCTCTCTCTCATTCTTGCTCTCTCTCTCTCTGTCTCTCTATTTTCCTCATTTTTCTGTCTTTCATTTCTTTCTACATTTCTTTCTTTTTGCTTCCGTCCTTCTTTCCTCTACCCTCTCTCTAGCAATGAGTAAAAATAACTGGTTTTTTTGTTTGTTTATTTATTTATTTTTTTTTTTTTATCTGCTCTCTGCAGCGCGTGGCTCTTAGTATGGAGGATGATGAATTCCCCTGAGGCAGTTTTCTCGGTCCCTCCAGCCCTCCCTTCTCCCTTCCCTCCCTCCTCGTGTCCATCCATCCTCTCAGCTTGGACCCGCGGTCTCCTGGGGAGACTGAACCACTACACGGGGAGGCAAAGAGAGAGTTCAGAGGACACACACAAACACATGCACTTGCTCTCCAATGCCGAGTGCAACTAGACAAACAGGATTTGTCTTTTAGTGTCTGTGTTAGACTATAGCTCTTCTTTCAGAATCAACTGTCATACTAACAATAACCTCTACTTATTTTTAGCCTCTTATAGCACTTCCTTCCCTGCTGCATCTGCCTATTGTAACAGTAGTCAATGCTGCTTAATGACTAACTTTACAGACACATCCTATTAAATCTCCAGATGAAGGCTGCTGCAGCATTCACTGCAGAAAAGGCCTGTTGTCTCTGATTAATTAGATGCAGATTTTTTTTCTCAGTGGATGAACATGCTAAGCCTGTTTGGGAAAGAGCCATGGATGCAGAAGTGGATATCCTTGTGGGTATGGCTGTGCTGGAGGGCAGTAACACAGGAAACAGCAGGACACAGCTCAGGGGAGGGGACAGTGGCTAATCTGCTCTATTGGCATGATATGTTAATATGTTTAACACTGAATGATGATGGAGGGCATAAAATCTGCATACATAATGTATGTAAAATACCGCCACAAACAAAACGGGCAGTCTGAAGATCCTTGGTCTGAAGCCGTCTTTTATACTACTGAAGAAATGAATAATATCTTTTTAAGCACCACCAAGTAAAACAAAAGTCGTAAAAGACAAAGTCTTTTCTAGGAGAAATCTTCCAGTACCACATCAGCTGTACTTAGATGTCTTCCATACATAATGCATCCAGGCAATCCTTGATGTCTATTTAAGGATCTGGTGCAGGAAATGAAGACAGTTTCCCATACTGTACACAAATCTCTTTCTTCAGTATACCAGCATTGGGTCTTCCAGGTCCCAAAGTTCGTTACTCCTGAGCTCTTCCCAGCCTTGTCATCAGCAGGGATTAAAGCAAACTTGCATGTCACTATTCCTGCATTTGTGTCTGTTACTAATTCAGTATAGAATTTTCTGGTTTTACCCCTGTAGTTAGGTGATATATTATTGTGTACTGTGTGACAGAACAAATAAGGTTGACTTTTTCAAAAATCAACTCTGAAAACAGAACTGATTGTGTTTTTGTTTTTTAATTAAAACAGTCCCATATGTTCCTCCTGTCTCAACTATCACTGTAGTATTTCGGCTACTGAAGATGATGAGATTTTTATGGTAATCATCATAGATTGCAGCTCTCTGTTCCTTGTACCAGCTGAATGGGCTTCCTGCTCATATCCGGGTCCATCATGCTGAACCTATCCGGTACAATCCACAAAATGAATGAGTGGTCATTTATCTCTGTAATACGCTATCTCTAAAACCCTGCTCAGCTGATTGGACACCTGTAAGACACAGGTTCAAATCTGGCCTGATAACGTAATGAAGTCCTGTAGTCAAGAGAATCAAGCTCGCATGCTGCGTATGAAAACAGTTGAAGGTGACATTAGAAGGCATAAGCATGTTTGAGCTATGCTGTCACTGTAGCAGATTCTGCAGCTCTGGCAATGTTAGCCCCAGCTTAAAGGGGAATTTCAACAACAAAAAAATTCTCCTAATTTTTAGGGAAAAGTGCTTTAAGCTGCAACATTCTTTGTGAGAATATTTGTATGCTGGTTTATATCAGGACTGGTGATAGAACTTTTGTAGATTTGCCAGATGATCCTACTGGTGAGGCTGAAGCCAGGAAGAATTCTACATTTTGTAAGAGTTGGAGCAGGTTAGAGTTCTCTTAAAGCGATTTGCAAACAGGTTGCGTGAGACTCCTCATCATCTGTGTGTGTTATGTGTGTTGTGTTGTGTTGTGCTGTGCCACGTGTGGGTGGCCTTGCATCTGGAGTGCCTGTTTGTTCTTGGCCCCCTCTGCTGTTCTCTCCTGTGACATGCCTAGTGAAGCATAGAGCTTGTGCAACACCTTCGACATTTCAAAGAGAACATCTCCAATAAGCTTCTGAGTGCTTGCCAGCATGGGAGTCAGCTGGTCAAGGTTCTTTCAGCATGAGTTGTAGGAGATGCAGGAGAGAGAGGGGGTGTATATAGAGTTCGTTCTCTGATTGCAGTGAGGTGTTTGTTCTGCTGTAGTCTATGGTCTCTGCTGATCATGCTGGCATATGCCCCAATCTGTTACTCTTCTTGCAGATTTCCATTTCCGTGGATGGCAGTGCTGTGATAAATTTGATCTGTCGGGCTGATCTGAGGCTGACAGATTTGTTCTCATCATAGTTTGTTTTTGTAGGAATCGGTCACTGTTCGTCCAGTTTCAGAACACAGTGTAGAAAGCATCTTATTGCTGTCGTATCAAAACCTCGTAACTCATAACTAAACAGGTCATGATAAATTAACTAATGGTAATAATCCAAAATTATTTTAAGCTCCAGAGAAAATCTGTTTCCTTTGTAAGTGAGATCTTCCTCTTAATATATATGTACAAGCACATCCTGTGAATAATTATCCATGGTCCACTAAATTCCCAATGCAAGATTTCTCTTCTTTCATTGTAAATGTGTTGTAATCTTAGGTTACGCATACACCATCAGTCTTCACACCAATCTCCAAGCTTCTGTGGTTTAGAGCAGGAGCCACAAGACTAAGATTACTATGATAGTTCATTTAGTTTTGGACAGAGAACAACTATCTATGAACAAAACTTCACTCCCACCGGCAGCGATTTCAGACAACAGCAGGGCTGATATTCACAAAACAGTAGCAAGTCCTGAATTACACTGATCGGTCTGTGAGACCTTATTAAAGAGCTGAATGCAATTTGAGAGTTATAGTAAGATAGTACTGTTAACAATGAGTTGATGTTCTGATACGACAGTGATAATTCCTTCGTTTAGATTTTAAAAAATATATATTTTGTAACGAGAAGGTGATAGACTACGTTTTTTTATGTTTTGATGTAATGAAACTTATAGTTAAGATACTTCTTTGAAGTCAGGTCTAATAATGTGAACCACACAGGTCTCAGATTCTTAAGAGTCTTAGACAAGCAATACAGGGTAATAATACTTGTTTTTAACCAGACTTGGTCTGGGTATTTGTGTGTATTTTTGTATGTGTATGTATGCATATGTAGTGTTTCTGCTTTTTAGGGATCAGACATTCTGCACAAACGTCCTTTTCTAAGTCGCTGTGACTCCATGACTTTGTTGGTTTTATCAGGTCCTGCTCTGGAGTTCACTCATCTTCAAACACATATAAAGGATTCTATGATGCCTTGAGCTCTCTCGGGATCCAGGTTTTTGAAGAAAATTATGGTATATGGGATAAGCAGACATGTGTTTTCAACCATAATTTGCAGTTTCATGAAGTTCTAGAAGTTTTTTAGACTCCTGTCAAATTATACTGATCCTCAACCGCTCTGTAGATAACTACCAGTGCTTTGTCAACCTTTTCCACATTCTTACTCTATGCATATCTAATGGTAACCCCAGCTGTCCTATGGTGCAGTGCAGGGTTGCGCCGTGCTGCTTCTTTATCTCTATAACTAACATCAGTTCTTAACCATCTCCTACCATCTCATCATATAGTCATTCAACTCATCCTCCTCATGGCCCCAAAAACGTATGTTGTGTTCAAAAGGGCTAGCTTTCCTCCGCATGGAAAAAAAAAAACCACACACACACATCGGACAAACTGGACAAATGAGCCGGACGCTCTTCTGGAACTGTACAGTACTCCCTCCTCGGTGTCGTGGACTCCAAGATCAAAGCCCCCAAAAGTGATCTGAATTGTTACAGTATAATCTGGTGACCTACCTGTAAAGCTTGGTCCTTCTCACCACAGTGACATTCCTCTGAGTTCGCTCTGTGATCTGTGGATATTATGACCTCCATTTTGATTTCCCTTGTGAGATCGTGTACTACTTGAAGAAATGTCCAGGCTAAAGTTTTTTTTTATGTCGATGTACAGTGTCAGGAAGCAGTAACAAGGGGTCTGTTATTCTCATTCGAACAAACATCCATTCCACAGCCGTGTCCAAGACATTTTCTACACTGTTTGTTGCACAAACTTTTTTCGAGAAGCCTTCTGCACTTTGTAAATGATTACATGGGGGGAGGGGGTGGGTGACGAAAGCTGTCTGCTGGGTTTGAATCATGATTTGTAAATATGTTTTCATACAGCAAAACTTTTGATAATGTTTTGAACATTTCTTTAAAAGGATATGTATATTAGCCTCCTGGAGAAGATGAGTGTAGACTGCATATGAATTTATTTGTACACAAGAGCACTGGATTTCTTTACTACTTGATTGTAACTAAAAATTAATCTGCCAAAGTGTTTTTTGTTTTTTTTCATTTTCTGTCTGTTTAATTTAATTAGCTTTTTAACAGTAAATCAATGTGGAAATAGGCATTCATGTTGTATTTAATTATTTAATAGATTTGTTAAAGGAGAGGATTATCAGTTTAATTTATTGGTGCCTTGTTTGTGTTTATGTATTTTACTTTTTTGTGTGTTTGTGTCTGTGTAGTTCTTCTTTTTTTCTTTTTTGTTTACATTTTTTTCTTTTGTGGGGGGTAGCTTTTAACTTAGTGACACTGAACTTACATGGGATATCTGTACTGTATGCCAAAATGGTCTCACTCACGTTTGTATGAAAATTGTTGATAAATATCTATATATTGATATATTAAATCGATCAAAATCAGTTTTGGTCTTAGATTGTCTTTTCTCATTTTGCAACAATGCAATTACATAGATCCAGTACACTTGCTTACCTCAACATTTGAAGGAATAGGTTTGTGAACATTTACCCCCAGTCTAATCAATATTTAGAACTAGAGCTCCAAGAGTCAGTAGTCACCCAAATCTTTTTTCTGTAAGTCTGCTAAACGTAACCGCATGCAGCTCTGCACCAAGGTGGTGTAGACTTGCCAATGTGGTTTCAGATAATATGCTGTGAGCTTTAAAGTTGAAGTGCTGATCTGGAATCAGTTTTTGGGACAATCAGTATAATAAATCAGAGGTATCTGAGCCTAGATCAATCCTTCATACAGCTGCATTATGAATACCAGCCCTGGTCCTATCTTAAGTGGCTGCCTGGAGTGGGGATGTTTTGTAATTATTATAGCTCACCGTCCTAAAACAAAACAAAGGTTTTGATTTGAGAAAAAATTGGAGAATGTATTCATGGAAGACGTTTGGGTGACTTGATTTATAGTGTTTATGAGCCTAATAGCACCAGTGCTGAACCAAAGAAGCAAAAACATGCCTTAGCTGATCGACTGCATCTCGGGTAAGTGGGAGACTTATTATTTCATGTCTAATCTCTTAAATCTTTGAAATAACATTTTTTTTTATCAGTGAAGCCTGCTTGCTATGCTTGTGGGGCTCCTGACTGGTCGTGTGTCTGAGTGTGTGTTGTGTCTGCCTCCCTAGAGATGATGATGGTGGCTCTTTGTCTGCTACTGTCAGGAGGAACTCCCCCCAACCGCATAACACACTAATTGGCTAATGTCTCTATTCAGTATTACTGTGTACTGAATGAGAAAGACAACGGAATAAACCCCAGTGGCCTCTTACTCCGACAGCAGCCAAGACATTTGATGGATATGATATTCATAAGGTTGCCATGGTATCTTGGAGGAGGCGTGGCTGTTGTTTGAGGATCTTGGTTCTGCTTGACATCACCGTGTGTGTGGAATGAGACTGGGTCATTTTATGACATGTAATTTGTCGGCAATCTGATAACACCAGTATTTAGCCGATCACGGCAGACACCATGCCAATTATCATGCATGGGTACGGGAGTTTTTTTTTTTTTTTACCCTCCGTCATAACCATGTGTTTGTGACTGCCTTGTTATGCTTTGTTTCTTTTGTCCCTTTGTCTCTTTTCCACATATCTGACTACCTTTAAACCGTTTATTTCTCTTTAAAAGGACAATAGCACTAATGAAACGAAAGGAATGGCCACAGGTTAGCATTTTGCAGCTGGATCACTAAGTAAGTAATGTGAGTCCTGGTAGCAATTTCAAGTGCACTGCCCCTTTAAACACAATCAATAATGGAGTCAGAATTTGTCTCCTTTACAACCCTCATACACAGATGCTTTGTGCACACTAACCCCACACCTTTTTTCTGCCACCAGAGGATTTACTCCACCCATTGTACCAAGCCCAACAGCAGGCGATCTTTTTCCACAGTGAAATGTTAATTTTCCTTTGTTTCACCCTCTTGTCCACGCCATATTTTTTGGGCTGCAGTTCCCCTTTTATGTGATCCTATCGTTTCAGCATGCTGGGTGACATTTCACCCTGCCTTCCACCTGGGGTAGTTCACTGATTGTCATGCAGTAGTGGCAGGAGGGGGTGGAACGGGGGAGAGCGAGAGTGTGTCCGTGTGAGCTGCGAGTAAAGCTATTAAGACTTAATTGCTGTTAAAAATTCTGTGGCAGCAGGGAGTGCTGTTTTTTTTAGACAGCTGTGGGGGATGGAGAGGGGGAACACAGACAGGGCAGAGGAAGTGTATTGAGCACTGATTTGTAAGAGATGGTGGAAGGAAGACTAGCATGTTTTATTTGTATCTCTTGATCTCACCGAGTTTTAATTAGTCTGGTGACAAAAGTAATAATGTGAACCATTTTGCTGGAGAGCCCCAGTCTTCTTGCATGGCCAACAGCTATTTTCATTCCTTCTCAGTGACTGTAGCATGTTCTGCTCTTGGCCCCGTTTCCCTTTCTGTTTCCCCCCCAGACAGTGAATTCATACGGAGTCTTTCCTGCTCTGTCTCTCATTGATTACTCGTTATACATCTCTGCTGGGAGCATGCATGGCACACAGTTTTGAAGCCAGAGCCCAACAGGAGTCTTTGACAGACACCTCTGTACAGTGGATCTGTAATGGGGTTTTTTCTGAGAAGGTCAGAAGTGAAGACTTTTTGTACGCACCGAATATTGTCACAGTATGTTGAATTGAATGCTCTCCATCCCTGCAGCACACTGTGCTTCTGCTTAGATCTTACCAGTTTATCTGGAGATTGATGAACATCTGAGCCTGAGCTGCTGGACCTGTTTAGTTCACGTCACCTTCTCCCCCACCAGCTTCAGATGTTCTGTGAACTCTGGGCATGAACAAAGGCTTTTGTACCTGTAGGACCCTTAATGGAGAAAGAATGATTACTGATTAGCGACTCAAGTGTTCCTCAAGTGAAACACGCACTCATGCATTCAGCAGCGCCCGGGACTGCTGGTTCTTTTCGACTGAGGGCGTTTTCAGCTGTTTGGAGAGTAACATCGCCACCTGCTGGCAGGTCACTCGTTTAACCACACATGAAACGAAGGTCGCAATCAATAGTTCAGGGTTACTCATTTATTTAATTGACCTAATTATATTTTTATCAATTACACAAATGTAAGCACATATCATCTGTGCCAGGAGCTGATACACACAAAGCTGTGATTCAGAAGCTTCTAGTTCCAGGCTCCACGTCTGGAATTAAAACGGTAAATAAAACAAGACCAGAGTAAAATTTTGAGCACTAATGCTTTCAGTTAGCAATAAATAATAATTGCGAAGTATGAGGAAGAATGTGCTGGAGCTTCTGGCTTTGCATCACTTTGTAGTGCATGCAATCACTTTTTCAGTGAAATGAGGCTGTTTCTAGATGTAGTCGCAGCACTGAACACATTTGGGGTCTCTTGAGTAATGGTTCAGGAACAGTTTATTTTAGGTTATACCTTTGCTGCTGTAACAGTGACCATCCATGTAAATACATAAATGGAAATCATATTGTCTGCATGTTTACAGCAAGAATTACTGAAGCTTAATTGATGTGTTAAGTACAGTTTACTTGGTTCAATCAAAAACACAGACACAACATAACAGGAATTAAGGGCTTTATTTAGCTTACAGTTCACAAATGAAACGTGGAACACAGATGAAAGAAATTATTGAGCAACAGTAAAAGACTGGAGAGGAAAATAAAAAATAGGAACGTTTCAGGATACAGCTCACTACTGGTACTATGGTAAAGGCTTATACAACTCAAAAATCCTTCAAATAACATGGAAATCATCTACAAACATTAGAAAATAACATACAGCTAAAACAATAGTGCTGAGACAGAAACACAGTCACAAGAAATAAACAGCACCATTGCCCTCCTACAGAAAACAGTTACACCTTCCGCAGCAAAGTCATGCATGGCCATTGTCATATAAAAAATATAAATAGCTATCAAATACAAAAATATGAACATATTTCCTTACAAAACCTTTTCTGATAGTAATAGTGTTAAAATGACTTTTTTATAGTCAAATATAAATCCCAAAACTGAAAACAATGAGGGGTGGTCAGAAGTAAAGCTGATATGTTTCATTATGCTCATACAAAAACAATTTAAAACAATAATGAGTGTAATACAGATAAAATGGGTAATGCGGTTTTGTTTTCTCACAATGTTATCAAACTCTTATTGAGCTTGTAAAAACATTCTTAACATTTTACTAAAGCTGCCACTTCTTATTTTAAGAGTTACAAACAAATCTGATGTGCATACAAAGACAGTGCTTTACAGTTGTTGGCTGATTAACTAAATTTAGGGCTTTACTGGCCTTACATAAACAATAATTACAAAGAGATCTCACACGAACCTTTGGGTTGCTAAATTATGTTACTTGAATTAGATCGGCACAGCCACAGAAAGCTTGTTTGGTTTTTTTTTCTCTAAATTGAATCCCTGAAAATCAGCCAAATCTGTACCTTCTGTATCTTCTTGGAGTGGTGCTGCTGATGTTAAACAGCCTCCATTCTGCTGCCTGAGACAGCAGCAGTCAAGAGGAGGTCCACCTCTGTCTTTGGCCTTTTCAAGGGGTTCTCGGAAACCTCCTCATCCTCCCTCTGTCTGACTAAACGACTCGAAGGTTCTCTGCTTGGGTTGCTGGTGTCCAGCCTGGAGCTGGAATGTAAGTTTGTGTCTGTTGTGGGAAGATCTAAACCATGTGAGGAGCCATTGCTGTGGCCACCTCTGTGGTCACTAACACAGGCAAGGAGCTGCTCAGTAGCTGAGGAATTGCCACCTGTGGTATGAGCAGAAATAGATAAGACACTGTATGGTGAAGGAGGTTAATGTTAAATTCTGCCACATAATACTCAGAATACCAAAAGAATCTGCTTCATATTACTATTTGTGAATTATTTACAGATCATAGATGCAATACTGTGATGCGTAGCAAAAACCACCCACCCTACCCCTGGGGACCTACTTTTCTGTAGCGTTTAGTTCCAGTTTTTAATCTAGCCTATCACAGGCTTCTAAGGAGTTAATTAGTTGGAACAGGCTGTGGTAGATCTCCAGCTCCTGGGTTTGTAACCACTACTGTAATGGAACCTAGTCTTGCAGTACTAACATACATAACGCAGTCATCCTAACCTTTGCATGTGGTGATGCTGTTTTCATTTTCCAACTGACTACTACGGGTGGCGCTCTCTGTATTTGTGACCACCTCAGTGCAGTCCACCTCGCTCAACATCCGGCCCCTGATTAAAAACATAAAAACAGTCAGTAATCTATATAAATTCTCCTAATTTGCACAAAAATGCAGAGCTGTATAAACATGAATATATTCAACCCCAGTTCAATTTATTGCTAACTATTAAATGTCTTCAAGTAGGGTTTTGAGGAGAGCATGGAGCTGCAGAAAAGATTTTAATCACTTAAAATGTGACACAATATCCCAGATTTAATGTACAGTTTCCACAATATGTACTTCTGAAAAATGAAAAAAAAAATCATAAGAGGTCCAGCTAAGAACAGAAAGTAAAGATAAGTGGATGTTGTGTCAAATACACATTAATTACTAAATGATGGCTTACATGGTTCCAGGATGAAGGCTGGATGTTCTCCTCCAGAGTTTGATTTGCTGTGCAAAAAAATTGTCACCCGTCACATTTCCTGATTGTCTGTTTTTATGTTTAACAATTTAAGGAAACAGAAGTATGCTTCTTTGACTCATGAGTCAATTATTGTGTCAAAATATGTGAAAGCTTTTTGACTCACCATGAAACGTTCTTCTGAATTATTGACTCTTTCACATGCTTCATTGCCTTGCTCAAAATCTTGGTGTTCCTCCTCAGTCCAAAATGGCAGCTCCTCTGAAGCAGGGATTTCAGCAAAGTAAAATAATTAATTTCAGTGGATCAAAGGATACTTTGTCGTCCCCCCCCCCTTTTGTTTTTGTTCAAACTTTAGCTTAAATTGTTAACTTTTTACTAGTTTTGTGTTACTTTAGTAACACCGGGGCTTCAGGTTTCATTTGGAGTAATATGACTTCCCTCTTCTCTTAAAACTGTAGGTGTACATATATTAAAGTACCAAGAGACACTTACCTTTAGCAGGTTTTGTTTCGAACTTAAGTCTACTTAAAGCTTCTTCCTTGTTCAAATTGCATTGTATTAATTCAAAGAGAGCCTGTAATGTGAACAATGGAGAACATCAAGGTTCAGCAAGATACCATGTTGGAACGCAGCCTTAAAGTAATACAAGATTTAATATTTAGTGACCTGCTCATTGTCTTTGATAAGAGGCCTCACTGGGCTTGCCTCTACACTAGTCTCCTCTCCAGTGCGTTTAAAGGCTTCAGACAAATATTCCACCACCTCGTTCTCCGGCAGCAACTCCGGTTTCCACAGAAGCTGATCTTCATTTTCATAAACTGCAATGATTACAATTAAAATAAATACCTTAAGCTAGTTTTAATGATGGATAAGGAGGGCTTCAAACATTGCTGTTCAGTGCTAATTAAAGTGCATAGGGCATATCTGACCTCTTTCATCGTCTTCATATTTGCACAGCCCAGCAGGTGTCTCAGCCTGGTACATCGGTCCAACTTTAACTTCCTAGGGACCCAAAAACATGTGAAGGTGATGTAACAAAAACAAATTTTGAAGCACATATTTTCAAACCTTACCTTCTTCCAGTCCTCAGATGGAACATAATCCTCATCCTCAGACTCATCAGCATTGTTACCTATGGGGCATTCAAACGACAAAAGACGAATAAGTGTTTGACACATTCCATTCATGGCTTTTAGAGTACCAAAATGGGGGGGGGGGGGGGGGGGACACAGTGAGAGGAAAGAAAAGCATCTTTGGCAAAAAGAATAAAAACCTGCTCACATCCACATTCTTATTGTAAAGACACACTGTATGCTTCATT
Organism: Brachypetersius gabonensis; assembly: GCA_037577145.1. Classification (NCBI taxonomy): domain Eukaryota; kingdom Metazoa; phylum Chordata; class Actinopteri; order Characiformes; family Alestidae; genus Brachypetersius; species Brachypetersius gabonensis. The sequence continues at coordinate 12,745,092 of JBBJLR010000111.1, forward strand.
GTGGAAGATAAATGTAACTAGCCAAAGTGTCTGTGTGGCCAAATAAGCCACTCTAACACTGTTTGCGACCATTAAGGAGAGACCAGTGTATACCATCAAAATAGCTGCATGACTCAGAGTAGATAAGTTGAGCTGTGCTGTGTGCCTTTCTGCAGGATGCAGCCTCATCACTGGACGAATCAGTGTCCTCCTGATCACAAGACTCTCTGTCCTAATTACACAAACAAAGCATAGAGAGAGAGAGAGAGTGGGTAATTACTGGTAACCTTAACTCCACAAAATTAGTCAATATACTTCTCTTCACTTTTGTTATTAAAATGAACAAGTTCATTAAAGAGTTTCTAAACTAGACACACACACATATATAAAACACACTATGGACAGTTATTGCTCAATTATTTAATTGTCCTGTTTTAAAAACTTAGGTTTATAATTACACCAGGCAACAAAAATTTGTTTCATTACATTTTGTAGTGTTTCTTATACAATCCCAGCACGCTGATTTCCGTGGTAATGTTTATTTCATGTAACGTCAAGCGTTTAGTTAGAAATGTAATTTTTAGAAAAAACTATACTTGGCGGCTCAGCTGACATGGTCTTTTGTTCTACTTACAACTTGCATATTTCTATGTTGTTGGTTTGTTGTACATGTAGATAACAGGGTTGCCAACTCTCAAGCATTGAGCATGAGACGTGCATCAGTGAGAGTAATATGAAAATAATAATAGTATTACAACAACCTTATAATGAACAATATATATGAAATTTAGTTTATCTCTAGGACCATTGAAGGTCTTTGAATCTTGAATCTTCTTCCAACAACTTTTAACTAACCGTTTTTTCTTTAGCTTTTCCTTGAACGGTGCTCCTTTGGTTGTTCTCAGAAACTTCCTGCTCTTCTGCTCCTTCATCCTCCTCTTCTGCCAACTCTCCCCCACCATAACCGTACATTCTAAGCAGCTCATGGATCGGCATCTCTCCTTCCTGTAGCCAACCCAGAACATACATGAGAGAGCACAAACAACCCCATTTAAATGACTGAATCCAATCAAAAGCAGTTATTCCCATTAAATGTGAAATGGCCTGCATATAATATTTTCATTGTGAACCAAAAACTGTCATATTTCATTTGTACAGGTCCATATTCCAGCCTCTATATATCCCATGCAACAAAATGTTTGTTTCTCTTACTGTGCCTTTAAGACAGACATACAAACAATTCCTTATTCCGTATCATTTAAAAAGCAGTCCAGAATGAAGCACGCCTCACAATTTTAAAAGTCAGCAGAGCTAAACTGCTGTTAACTAAAAAAGGCTCTTGTCTGTAAATGGGATGGTTTTCATGACATCAAAATAAAATAATTCAAGGCTATTTTTTTACATTTTAGCAGAGTTTATTTACAATATTACATTTTTTTACTTTAAAACAAGTGAGGAAGAAATGGTTTGTGAATGAACACTTTAAAGTCCCACAATCACAGCAGTAGGCCTGTGTTATTGATATATTAAGGTAACAGTGATCAGTGTATATATAATGTTACTCAACACCTCTCTGATCTTAGGGAGGGGGAGGGGGGGGGGGGGGGAGGTAGCTCTGTGGGCAGGATACTTGCCTCCAGACCAAGAGGTCACAGGTTCGAATCCTACCTCCAGCACACCACCACTGGGTCCCTGAGCAAGACCCTTAACCCCAAGTTGCTCCAGGGAGACTGTCCCCTGTGGTTAGGGAATGGAAGTCGCTTTGGATAACAAGCGTCTGCTAAATAATGTAAATGTAAAATGTAAATAAAGTAAATCTCAATGTATGAAAATTGTAGAAGAGATGGACTGTCCACCCAAAGAAAAAGCAGGGATAATTTTAGAAGCAGATTTGGCCAAGAAATTTAATGTAAAATGAAAAATGAAAATGTAAAATAAAATGTTTTTATTTTTCAGCATCTGGATGCAAGATTTTAAGAGTGTTAGTAGTAGCAGTAACTCACCCGTGTGAGGTCATCTATCTCTGCACAGAAGTTGGTCTCTCCTTGCAGCTTCTCCTCTTCCTCCAGTGTCTGCTCATCATCAAAGTCATGAACAAGCATGTCTGCAGTCGGCTCAAAATCACCATCCTCATCTTTGACAGCTGTTTTGTCTCAAACAAAATCACAATATTATTCATTATTTATTGTAACTGTTTAAGCTTTATGATTATAAAACACTGATATCAGTGTTCACTTTTCCTTTCTCCTTAAACAGAAGGCAATGTTTTTTTTAATAAAGTCTATTTAAAATTACTTATGAGTGATGTGTATAGTAGTTACAATAGTTAAGGCATTAGCACTTTTATTATTTAGCATTTATACTGTATCAGACTAGCTCAAGTACGGATTTGTGAATTACCTTGTGAGCTCGCACCTCTTAAGGAAAGCTGCAAAGAGTTAACACAAACAGCATTCTTAGGAGTGGAATTATTTTTTTTCCTGAATACAACAGCTGAGACAAACAAAAATGCACAACTTGCAAGAATTCTTGCAGAGCAGCAGAATTCAAGAGTTTTTACTGAGCTGAGTTCATGTTTTACAAGCTTGCTACTCTTTAGTAAGTCTTTACACTTAAGCTTAGGTGTAACAAAATCCACTAAGATATTTTCAAGTGAATAAAAAATAAGAAAACGTATTGATACATGATACTACACATGATACTATACATGTGACTGTCTATACATTTCCAAACAAATTATCTCAGTTTCACATTTGGCACAATACTGTATCTTTAAATTAGTCCATTATTAAGAGAAGTCATGCTGAGAATTGCAAAGGAAAAACATAAAAAGTGAGCAAGGACTTGACCAGAAGCTGTTTAAGAATTATTTTTTATAGTATCTCTCATTTGTGGAGGTAATAAAATGAATGGAAAGTAACTTTGTGCCCTGACTGACATTAGTGGCTACATTATGCAGCTTAACTACACAAAATTGGACTTTCCACTTCAGCCAGAGTCAACAGCACCATCAACACTTTTTCAGTCAGTTGCTGAACAAAAGTTATAGCTCTGTTTCACCTAAAGGTGAAGTATGTGTTGATGCTACTGCTAATAAAAATAAATGCCATTCTTAGTTTCTCATTTTGTTTACTTGATCAGTTTCAGAGGGAAAGATAGAGCCCCTTGTCCTTTTGGTCACAATTCCATCTGAGAGCTGATTTGCTTCATTCCACACACACACTGTACTTCTGAGTCAGTACTTCACTGAACAACTATCATAAAACTTTAAGTATTGGGAAGCCTGACCATAACACCAACAAGGACTTCAGTGACATTTCATTGAAATCTATAGATTTTAATATGGAGTTGGTCCCCCTTTGCAGCATAACAGCTTCCACTCTTCTTGGGAGGCTTTCTACAAGATTTTGGAGTTTCTGTTGGAATGTGTACCCATTCATTCTGTAGAACATTTATGAGGCCCGTCTTGCAATCTCAGTTCCAGTTCATTCCTATGGTGTTGGATGGGGTTGAGGTCAGAGCTCTGTACAGTCCAGTCAAGTTCTTCCTCACCTTCCAACCATGTCTTTATAAAGCTTGCTCCGTCGTGCTGGAACAAAAAGGCCCTTCCACAAACTGTGTCCATAACATGGCGTTGTCCAAATTGTCTTGGTATGCTGAAGCATTAAGATTATACTTCAGTGGAAGTAAGGGGCCTAGCCCAATCCCTACAAATCGCTGTGTCCCAATACTTCTGTCCATTTTGTGTATATCATAAAGCCCAGTACTAACAATAACAACAAGAGCAATGTCAACAACAGATTCGCCCACCCCGAGTAATATCAGGCATGTTCTTATAACACAGCTCCAAATAACAAAATAAGTACATCTACAATTATCTGCAAATATCAGTCAACTGGAGTTGCTGCTTTTAACCCCGTAGAGAGATTAAACAGAGTTCTAAACAGAAAGACAAAAAACATGTTTTTATCGTATCTGTAAAAGTTGTGAGACAACAAGTAGCAACGTCGCTAGCGAGACTTTCTTTGTGTCCATGGGTTTATTTATTGATTAAACAAAGACAACGAAGAGTTAACTAACACAATTAATTTTCGAATATTAACAATAAAACGTGTTTGGCCAAAGAACGTGAGCAAAAAGTTTAAAATACCAAAATGAGACCAGGCTAACTGATCTAGCTAACGTTAGCTCGTTGTGTGTAAGGGGTGAAGTTAGGCCATAAACTGGAAAAACACTGTCTTCACAAATACGAGAACAACACATTCCTGCAATAAGGTGCAGAGAAATTACAGCCTCGTGCATTTTCTTCCATTTTCTCTCCCAGTTTCTCTTTTCTTTCTTACCTTCTCCATTATTGATTACGATGTGAAGTGTGAAGCTGGAGCTTAGTTGCAGGGCGGAGGGTTCAATATAAAAGTCCGAGGATTCAAAATCATCGATGCACGTAATACTTATTTTGAAAAAGAAAAAAATGTAAAATAAAAGTCGTGGACTACTCTGTGTATTACAGTGTAACGTAATGTGTGTGCATTGACAAAGCCTTTCTAAACTGTTACAGCACAGACTGTGTTACTGTAATATTAATTATATTATTCATTATATATGTATATTTATTACATTGTAATATTGGGAGTAAAGTGGCAGAGTAAGAATTTTCTTGGGGAAAAACATTAAATACATGATACATACATCATGTTATAAATGTCTTCAAGTTTCAAGTGTGATTTATACTTTATGGACAAAAGTATAGGGACAAAAGTGAAGGTTGGATATGTACTGCCTACTATGTAGGGTACATTCGCTATGAATTTAACAATATTGTAGAACACTTCTGTCCCTTATTTCAATTTGTTACACTTATCAAGCAAAATATTTGAATAAAGTTTGAAAACGTTTGAATGCTATTTAGGGGGTCCACCATACACATGAAATTTGGGGTAATAGCGGAAAAATAGTAAATTATAACATTTCGATATTTATCAATACAACATAAGATTTTAATTGGCTGCAAACACGTAACCAAGTGCTGTCCCAAAAAGGATCAAAGATAACTAGGTCCGTCCACTATCTAGGTCTGAATGATGGTAGAACTAGCAACACCAAGAGAGGGAATGTCTCTGTTTCTGGGTTCACTTGCGCTTTTGCAGGTTTGGCATCTTCCTCTGACTAGTTCTGACTAGTCTGCAGCATCTGCAACCAAGCAGGCTGGATTAAGTTGCAAAACCTGAAATGTGAACCAGGAATCAGGAACCTAGATTGGCAAGGGTGGTCGACACAGTGACATCTTTTGGAAATAATAGCTTGCCAAACCCTTTTCCAAAGCAATTCAGTGGGCTCACTCTCACTGTTGACCTGACAGCAAGAAGCTTATCAGATAAAGCACGTCGTTGTTCTTGTGGCACCTTGCTGCTGAACAGCACTAGTGACACAATATATCAGTTAGAGGTGGTAACACCAGCTTGTATTGTTCTGTTGGAGACGAGTGTATTCACAGACTCGTAACGCAGCAGTTTTTTGTACAGTTGCAGATTGTTTCAGGCTGCACATGCAGCAAGTCTGCAAGCTTTTAATATGCTTAGCTACCATGTTGAGGTGGACCACCTAAATCTATTTAAAAATGGGTATTTCTTAGAGTAAAAGGAAACATTTTACCTTGGGGACAGTACTGTTTGTTAACACGGGGGAATGGGATACACCCTAATATATATATACTGTATATACAATGGCTTGCAAAAGTATTCGGCCCCCTTGAACTTTGCCACATTTTGCCACATTACAGCCACAAACATGAATCTATTTT
>JBBJLR010000111.1:12752808-12763589 GCA_037577145.1 Brachypetersius gabonensis
TCTAGATGTGCAAAGCTGGTAGAGACATACCCTAAAAGACTGGCAGCTGTAATTGCAGCAAAAGGTGGTTCTACAAAAGTATTGACTCAGGGGGCCGCATATGAGTTTGATGTGGAGGAACGTGACAGGACCAAACAGAGTCCTTACCTCAACCCCTTCCAACAGCTTTTGGCCTTGTCCAACATCAGTATGCTCTACAGAATGAATGGGCACAAATTCCCACAGAAACAATACAAAATATTGAGTGGATTGGCTCCATTTTAAAGTCTATGTATTTGAATGCATGTCATTAAAAGTCCTTGTTGGTCTAATGGTCAGGTGTCCCAATACTTTTGTCCATGGTGTATAAATAGTTTTATATGAATTCATATATTGTATTCAGTCATGAATTCATTGCATTGTGATGCTACAAAGCTCAAACATATATCAAATTCATGTGAATAAGAATACACTTGAATACAACAAGTGGAAAATGGACTGAGGTATTTTAATTTTATATGCACACAAGCCCAGTTTCTCACTGATACAATCAATGATCTGTTGACATGAACCAGACAATTACATTTAAATTAAAAAGGAATATACACTATTTATAATGGGGGAAAAAAACAGATTCAACAGAAACGTGCCCTTGCCACAATGCTTTCAGTGGTCTTGGACTATGAACGAGACATAATACAAAATGCAGTCTGTCCAAACCCATACATCTATAGAACAAATGTTAAAATGTCCAAGCATCCACATCAATCATGTTGCAGCAGCACACCTTTTCACTTACATTTCTCCCCATAAATGTGTGTGAATATATGTGAATGTTACATGTAGGTGAAAATACATGCACTGAATACATTCAAAGTAAGGAAGGGTATTCCAGATGTATAACATCTGGATAATATTGATAATCTGTATAATCCCCTGAACATATCTTTTTGAACTGGTTATAAAGTTCCAATGGTATGAATCCTGATGTATTTTAATTTCTTTACTTCTTTAATCACCCAAGTATAACTGTAAAACTAAAACAAATCTAAAGTTAATCAACTACAGTAAACACTTCAGTTAAAGTACCTGTAAAATGTTAAAAGTGCAATAACTACATTGTTCACTTTAAACAAAAGCGCATCCAGTAACAGGGCTTTAGTACAAAAACAAGTTACTGCATGTCCCTCACCGGTACAAATGATTAGAAAAACATCTGAAATGTCCAAAGAGACATTTATAATAATAATACTGAGAAAACAGAACATCACAATAGTTCTACTATACAGTAAGGAGCAGGCATGTGGCTCATTCACACAAAAATACAGAAATGGCATATTTTTCTCATAAACAACTTAAATCATCCAAAAAAACAAAAACAAACCAATGATTCAAGTACCCAAGAGCATACCCAAACGGTTCCAAAAACAGTACAGCTCTCCCTTTTCATATAAAAAATAAAAAGTAGAAACTGACAATAAATAATGACCTCTCCATCAAACCAAAAACCTTTTTTTTTTTTTTAGATTAAAAAAAGACCACAGTGTTCTCACTGTATATGAAGGCAAGGGTCTCAAAGTAAGTAACACTGACCACATCACCAATTTACTGCAACAGCAATCCTTCAAGTTTGCACCTAGACGTAGATTTACATTAGACGTAAATCTTCAAGAGCTACGTTTAATTTCAAAAACTGATAAGGGATCCTGACATTTTAATCTAATTAATCACAAGACTTCAACATTCTTGTTTGTTGTTTGTAATAACACCATCCAGGACTGGGTGGTGTTTATTCAGTCTTTCAGTAAAGTGTTTCCTGGTTTTTCCCCCCCAGTCAGAAATATGGCGTCCTCTCATTGGCCTCTCATTGTTGGGGGCAAGACATTCTGAAAAACCTGCATTAAATACTAAAGGTACAGTTCCCTTGTACCTCCAGAACGTTCCAGAGCTGGTCATACAGCCACTTTTCCCTTCACCTCCAGCTTGTTGATGCTCTCCCCCTGTTTGGCAGTCTGCTCCTCTGAGAAAGTTATGTAGGAGTACACCAGACTCCCAGCAATACTGCGACAACAAAGACAATTCAGTGAGTAGAGAATAAGAATAAGCAATAAGGTTTGTGGCAAGTAACGTTTCAGTTTGTACCTGATGTTCAGACCAATGAAGTTAGTCCATGAGAAAATATAATCCCCACCAAACACCATTCCAATGTAAGTCACCAATATGTTCTGCACATACAGGAGGAAAGTAATGACTGACAAAAACTCAAAGATCAACACTGTCAACCAAATATGTAAATATGTAAAAAAAACTCACTTTCAAGCACCCGACTATAGTAGTTGTTAATGCAGAGTTGTACTGAGTGCACAGCACAGTGGAGTACATTAAAATAAACCTGAAATAAGAAAAAGATCAAATGTAATTAAAAAGACACTTATGAAAAGGTTAATTTTAGGAAGATGTCAACTGTTCATTTCAATTTACCCCATAACACACGACACGATGAACTGTCCGAAAAAGAATGCATCTGACCAGCCCTCAAATTCCAGAGCCTAGAAATAAAAACAGAAATAAAAAAGTTACATGCAAATTTAATTTTAATTCCAAGTGATGACATTATGCCTAACAGCTGCAGGACCTAGTGTTCGATTTGACAGCTTTGCCGCCTATTGCAGGCATGGCCCAAACACACCAAGCTGAATCAAACTCAAGGAAACTGATCATCACCTTGAATCAGGTGACCCTCGCTGGGCACCATCTTTGAAGAAAATCTGTGCTCAAATACAGATATAAGCAAATTCAACACCTTTTTTGAGAAAAAAAAAAGGAAAAAGGACAGTGTATCCAGACAGTACTACACAGAAGACTAAGCCCTTTAAATAAATAACACATCACCTGTTGCATTTACTGCAACAGCAATCCTTCAAGTCTGCTCCTTTCATGACAGAACACTGGATGTAAAACTGCTACATTCAATTTCAAAAACAGACTAATGGCAAATTCATACAAGTGAGAGAGAACAGCTTTATAGCAGAAATCTGCAGTGGCCTACAACTGTAAAACAGTACAACAGTGGCCTACACTGAATACAGAATAGACTCACTATGTCTTACAAGCTTCCAAAGCCTGTGTTTAAGCTAAACCCACTGTGTGAAAGTAAGAGTAAAAAACTGTTATCTCAGTCCTAACAAAATCTCATAACACCACATCCCTTTTGTTTCTCTCATGCACACACACTCTGTTCTCACTCTCACTTGAACGCCGGTTCAAAATGCTCCGTCAGCCAATTCAGCTGCCACATGAGAAACTTGCAGAACCTACAGCAAAAACTATGGGCAAAAGTCGCCACAATCACTCGACTGGTGACATTTGGCTTGGTGTGTCAGGGCCCTTAAATTCTACTCAGGAATGTATTAGAAGCAAAACAATCATACACTGACCACTGAATAGCACTGTTCATCCGTTTCACACTATTTCATTCATTATAAACTGCATCCATTAATCCAGAATCCATTAGTACTTTGAGATGGTGAATTGTTAACCTCTGCCACTTAACTACTTCACTTGAGTGATCACTAGAATGATAAATGTACAAACCGTTATGTAAATTAAAATGTTAAATATGTTCTTCAATTTTGAATCAGATCACTGATAATGTAAATAGTATTTACTGGAAAAACTGCTGGAAAAAAAGATGGTCATCTAGCGTGGCCTACCCACAGCACCTGCAGCCAAACATACTTATTTGGGCTTAATAATTCCCACTTTTAATGTTTGGACCTGAGCAGTTAAATATGCTAAATATGCACGTCTCTGTGAAGCACTTGCTTTTAAAATTGCCATGGATATATTTTTGTTCCTATTCAATCCTGTTTTTTTCTACAAAGTGATGCGCACAGACACACAAACTGCTTCTTATGTAATACTGTTTTGAAGTTTGCAATAAAACCTCTGATGAAGTGTTACCTATGGATTCTTGAACAACGTTCAAGTTGTGTAAATTTCCACTGTCTCTTTTGTGTACTTCAAATCATTAGATGAGAGGACATTGCAGAACAGGGAGGAATAATACTATGCCAAAAATGTGGGGCTTTCAATCATTCTGCTGTTTCATTTCAAAATACCTTAAGAGCACTTAATTCACCAAGTCACCAAGGTCATACTATTTACACTTCTGGGTATAATGGTAGCTTTGTGTATGAGGTGCTCTGGCTCCTCTGCGGCAGAGCCTGCCAAATAAACTGGGGCCTCCCTGTGAACAGCCACAGCTCAGCTATATAAAATAAGGCATTCACTGGGCAAGGCTTCGACATTTTAATTCTGCGAGCACATGTCTGAACACCCAAGCTAAAAATATGTTCCTTGGGTCAACGTCTAGATTCATTAAAATATCACACTGGTGAGTCCATGTTTCCACCTTGAAATTATCTATTAAATTACTGTTTATCATGTTTAAACCAAGACTCTTCAAGGGAATTAATGACGAATAGCAAAAGGAATCCTGAAGTATACCAACTCTGTGAATGTGACCTCAATGCAGACGAACAGATGGTCTGGCTGAAAGTGCCAGATACCTCGAGGGATGAGGCCTTGCATGTGGACAAGCCCACCAACAGAATGATTTTCAGTTAAAACGAAAGCCTTTCACACAAAATGATTTCAGAACATGGGCACCCAACTGTTTTTATAGCTTTCAAAATATTGTGACAGATGCTTTAACACCCATGACGTACTACAGCCTTCTTACCTTGTCTATGTCTCCAGTGACATGTGCCAAAAGTAGCGTTGGCAGGATCATAAATAAAGCATTGTAATAGAGCAGGCCATATTTTCCCAGCTCCTGAAGGGTGGGGGAGAGAGGAGGGTGGGGGCAGGAGACCAGACAGGGTTATTTATGACAGTGCACTGGTAGATTCCTGTATGCAGATGTCTGCAGATGTCATGAATGCCTTCATTTCTTTCTCGCTAGCACATGCCCCTTGCACCTCAGTAGCTCTCATGCAGATATACAGCTGACAGACATGCACCTGTACCAGCGTTAGGAGTTCTCATCTCAGGTGTACTCACAGGAACGAACTTGATCATGACTATATAAAAAAAAAAAAACTCTCCTACCCTCAAGCAGAAGAACATAATCTTCTGTACAACATTCCTTACAACATTCCTTATCATTTTCCAAAAAGTCAGTCTGAAAATGAAAGCCCTATGAACACTTTACCACCAGGTAAAGTTAAAAATTAACCGATGTGGATGAGACATACACTGGATTAGTAATTAATTCACAACAAAATAGAAACAGAACAGTAATGATTTCTCATTGTGCTAGATCAGTGTTTCTCAACCCTGGCCTTTGAAGCCCTCCTGCCCTGAACATTTCAATGTTGTCCCTGCTCTTCCTTCAACAGGAAATGTTTTTAATTAGTCGGCTCAGGGAGCCCACAGGACCAGGGCTGGATACCACACATGGCCAGGAGGTTTGAAAGCCTTAAGCCTTTGGAAATTCATTTTGTTTGGTAGCCTTAAGGCCACTCAAAAAGTGCTGTAAAAATAAAATGATAAGACTCATCGTCATCTTCATGAAAATAAACGTGACATACTTAATAAATCTTAAATTACGACAAAAACACACAATAACAGCAAACGTTAAGCACAGGTCAAATGGCAACCACAGAATCACTGCTTTTATGAGTATTCGAAGGCAGTGAGCTACATTTCATAGCTGATCTTACCTTAGAGTCTAGCTTCTGCTTCACAAAGGCCCCATTAGCAGCAGTTAAGACATCATTCAGTAAGATGAACACATATCCTTGCAGATCAAAGGACAGGTCAGCACTGAACACACAAAGTAAAAATAAAGCATTAATTCAAGTTTGAAGTCAGAACACCAAAGAAGCGCTTACACTAACAGAGATATCACTGACAGAATTTGGGTTCCAAAGTAATATTTATTTTTAATTCAAACAGAGCTTTCAATGTACGCAACTGAAAGACTGTAAATAATGGTAGATCATCAAAATTGGACATTTCAGAGTAATCTGAATTTTAAAAATGTCATACTTGACATTGGGCTTGGTGAACATAGGCTCACGTGCGGTTCGTCCAGAGTGTCTCATTCTGTTGCCAGTGCTTTTCAACACATATTACGTAATCTTAAAGGCACCTTACAGCCTTATCAATCACTGGATCTAAATATTTTATCACAACACTAAAAGGTTTAAAGGATGTGCCACCTCTCCAAAGGGATAGAAATCAACACAGTGATGTGACTGAAGCGATAGTGGGCTTTGAAATTGTTACTGAGATTGTAAATACAGTAAACCCCCAGTTTTACGCAGATCGGGACTGGCGGATCCAGTGACACGCGTTTTTTTTTTAGAACGAAACTGATCGTTTTACGCGGAAATATTCAAAACAACGCGGAACCTGCAAATATTCAGTTTTTTTGGGGCAGTATGTTTTTTTTTTTTTTAACTAATTTTAGTTCTTCTGGCTCCTGTGCCTGGCCATCGGGACTTTAAACCTCTCTCGGTCTCTCTTACTCCCTCTCGCTCTGGTCCGTGACTTTTCTGTATTTAAACCTCAGGTTTATCTTTACATTTTCTGTAAGGGTAATGTATTAAGCGCGCGTATCGTCTCTCTCGCTCTCTTACTCCCTTTTACACTCTCTCGCTCGCTCTTACTCACTCTCTCTCTGTGTCTCTCTCTCGTCCGTGACTTTTCTGTATTTAAACCTCGGGTTTATCTTTACATTTTCTTTAAAGGTAATGTATTAAAGTGAGTTTAAAATGAAATTAAAGTGTTCCGGGAGCACATTTGGGGGCGTATTTAGGGTTTACACTATTAAAATTAAGCATTTTAAAGCATTTCTTTTTACCAAAACTTAACGTGGTTTTGCATTATACGCGGGTGCTCATGAAACGCAACCCCGTGAATAATGGAGGATCACTGTATTGTAAAATTCTAAATATTCAAAATATATAAAAATAAATAAATAAATATATAATTTATGGCAATAAAGAACAGGGACAAAACCGGCAGAATACAGTACAACAATTAACAATGTCCGGCATCATTTTCTAATAATTAGCTTCATTGCTTACTAGGCTATACAAATATCACCAAGTCATGCTCAAGAATTACCTTTAGGAAACCACAGTTTTGCAAGTCTGCCCATTTCTTTGCAATATTGAAGCAAGAGATAACTTTTTTTAGCCAAAAGCCAAAAGCAACAATAAGCCAAAAGCATCTTGAGAACTAATGACTTCTTCTTGCGGAGAATCTTCAGACTACAGAACACAGCTATAGAATGAGCTGCAGATACCCTGTAACTAATACATAGTTGAATACAGAGTGATTAATTGTAAGCAATCATGACAGCTCTAGTCTATATTAGAGTTAAAGCTGGGCAATTTGACAAAATTATATATTTTTTTGTGATAAATTATTTTAACTTTGTAATGCTTTTCTGAGCAGAGCAAGATATTGATGATTTAATATACTGAATGTATGAAACACAATGTATGGGGGGAAAAAGTTTGAGTATTTTTTAACATGGTCCAACAGGCTCTGTGCCAACTTAGCAAATGCAAGAGTACATATTATGGCAAACTATGTATAGTGAACATTTCATTCTGTAGTGTGATATTATGTTTCTGCTGTATTACCCACCCCTAATCAGTTATTCATGAAGTATCTGAAGTGTTTCTGAACTAGCTGACTGCCAGTGGCACATCTTGTGAAAACATCTTGTTTCTTACATACGAATGAGTGTAAACTATAAGGAAGTTTCTTAAGGGGCTTTGCTTCTTAAACTAAAAGCATCTTCATAATAAGGTACTTCCTTATGTACATGATTTTAAATGCATCCGGCATTGTCATTAGTTGAATTTACCTTGCAGCTACAAAAGCTCCGAGGATCATAGTAAATACAGTAAGCTGAACTGGCCGGGAGAATTTCTTCCTGCAAAGAAGGAACCAAAGTGTGATTATGACAGTCATTAGGTGGATTACTGTTAGGAAAGACTGAAACGGCACTGCTGTAGTTAACTCACTGCTGTTTACTTACTTTAACAAGAAGCCCTCGGCAAGCATTGTGAAAAGAATGGAAAACCTCCTCAAGACTGTAAACATGGGCAGACTAGAGAGGGATAGAAAACATACAAAAATTTGCAATACCCACTTTTTGCAAAATGGTTCTTAAACTCAATATGTGACCCATAAAATACATCTAGATCCAGAGAGGGGTGGTTTGTCAGCAGCAAAGCAGGACAAATGTGTATCTTTAAAAAACAGTGTTTTTGTTGTGCAAGTTCATACTTTAGCCTTTTTGTTCCGAACAGTCCAGTTACTTGATTCCCTACATACAGAAGAGGTAGAGGAAACATCTAAAAATGAAAAGAGAAAATCAAAGAAATACCAGAGACAAAATTCAACCTTCAATTCATTTTAAAAGTAAAGGCTTTATAAGGATAGCCACAATATTAACAATAAAAGTGCCAGTGAAAGTGTTAACTGTTATTTATGAATTCATGATGACTGAATCTTATCTTTAATCCCTGATCTAATGTCCAGGCTCAGTAGATGTAATACAATGAACTGTTCTGAAGTTTGACTGGTTAAAATTTAGGCTTAACCATAATTTGCAGAATAAGGTCATTGGTTTAAAACAGTGACTCTCAGCCCTAGTTCTGGAAGGCCCTGGACATGTACATGTTAGTTTACTCTGTTCAAGCACACTCACAAAAACAGAAAAGTGTTTTTAGTTAGCTGACTGGTTAAATAATGTGCAAAGGCAGTGAGCCTCGAGAACCGGGGCAAGAATCACAGAGATTTTAATGCCTTTTGCAGCATTTCCCTGTAATAACACCCTACCAAAAGAGCAGACTCTTGTGGTGGCATCCTAAACACCATAGCTAGAGACATACTGTCAAACTCTAGTAAACATCCAAGGCTCTTTATTTAAGCAGTCACAAGACCAGCACTGTATAGTTTGCAAGTATTCAGTAAAAGCAGTCGAGTTTGTTTCACCTGGCTCTGCAGTGCAGCAGCAAACTGAACCACACCACTTTTTTGTGGTGAGAGGCAGTGGCGAAACTACTGCCAGCACATGCGAGACAGTTGCATTTGGCCTTGCAGTGAAGTGGGGGAAGGGGTGGCAACAGGGCCTCCCAGTGTCTCTGACGAACGTCTTACGCTGCCACTTACGCAATTCTCACCAAAGAAACAAGGATAGATATCGCCGTAATAAACCATTACCCTGCTTTAATGCACCATCTTTTTGATACAAATAGTACATAAACAAGTATTTTTCATTTAATTCAGGTAATAAGTAAAATGTCAAGCAGGGTCATAATACCATATTCACACTGTTCCAATGGAATCTATAATACACACAGTTCATATAGTGTCTTAGATGGGGTATTAAAGTACTACACAGCAATTCCATATGAACTGCAGTTCAACACAGGTCTTTTTCTTTGATTTTCATCAGCTTTGCAAAGTATTTGCAACGTGGCCTCTTATAGTCACGCATGAACACACCACACCACACAGAGTGAACAGTGTGAAATTATTTCTCTGTATTTAACCCATTCACCAAGTGAAGCAGTGGGCTGCCAGCCACACAGCCATAAAAAATGCAGTGTGGGGGGACCTCAGTAGGTTAAGGGTACCTCAGTAGTACCACTGGCAGTCCTGGGATTCAAACCCAAGCCCTATCCTATGGCAGTAGCGACTCCCTAACCACCAGTCCCAGCACGAAAAGGAAGACTTACTCAAGAACGCCATTCCACAAAGATCTCCTTTGAGTTTCCTCACCTTCCTGGGTATGTTGAGGTCCCACTCTGGGAAGGTGATCACCCGCACAGCCTTTCCCACCCATAACACCAGCACTGTGGCCAGCATCTGCAGAGAGGAGCAGTGGTGAAGCCTCAAGTGTGTAACACAAGACTGTAGAAAGTTTTACTACATGCACGTTCTCCTACCTGGCCGATACCAAGACATATTGAGGAAGGAAACCTGAAAAAAGGAGAAATAATTCAATTCCCCAGAGGCGGATCAACATCCAGGGATCTCAATTAATGATACTGGTGCTGTCTTAAAGATCTACAGGTCTTAACCAGCAGAGAAATTATGTTTTTCCGCCCTCATCTCATCTCGTGTGTCCGGGCTAGTTCAAAAATGAGGCTCTCCACTTCACATTGGATTTCAAGAAGTACAGCACATGAAAAACACCCGGTTTCTCATTTACTCTGACTTTAATCACTGCTCTGATATCCAGACTCCTCTCATTCTTCTTCTTACCTGTAGTTCGTCAGGACGCTCTTGTTCACCACAACTATAAGGAAAGAGCTGATGCCATAGAAAGCAGCGGCCAAAAGCTTGATCAGGAGTGTTAATGTTTCGTCCGCCATGCCGGAGCGTCCCTTCCTCTCCTCCCTTTCTTTGCCTCAGTTTTACATTCCTCTACTCCTTTCGCCCCTCTCCTCTCTTGTCTCTCTCCCATTCCGCCATGTTCAGCCGAGGCGTGTCGTCATCCTCCTCTCCGCCTGCAGGAGGCGTTCTTTAGCGCCATCTCTCGGACACACTGCGCAAAAAACAAGTTAAAAACCAGAGCTGCACAGGAGCGCTGAGACGCACACTCTAGAGACGACCGGTTACATACAGGTGCTGGTCATTAAATTAGAATATCATGACAAAGTTTATTTATTTCAGTAATTTCATTCAAATGGTGAAACTTGTATATTAGATTCATTCATTACACACAGACTGATGTATTTCAAATGTTTATTTCTTTTCATTTTGAT
>JBBJLR010000111.1:12763689-12800159 GCA_037577145.1 Brachypetersius gabonensis
GATACTGAATTTGGGACTTTCATTAGTTGTCAGTTATAATCATCAAAATGAAAAGAAATAAACATTTGAAATACATCCGTCTGTGTGTAATGAATTAATCTAATATACAAGTTTGGAATTACTGAAATAAATCAACTTTGTCATGATATTCTACTTTTATGACCAGCACCTGTATATCTTCAAAATGACAGGTTTGGTGTTCCCAGTGTGCCGTGGTCAGTGCCCACCAAAAGGCAGGGGCGCAACTACTCACATTTTGCGGGGGGGCAGCATCGCTGGTCATAACATCGACTGCCAGTGGTCAGAAAAGTGTCAGGGCAGTGCATCAAGCTTTCTCCATACATGGGTGTATTATTGCTGAAAGCACCCACAATGGTCATGAGCATCAGGTCTGAACCACAGAGCGACGGAAGGTGGTGGGTCGTCTGATGAATCATGTTTCCTTTTACATCATGTGGACAGCAAACGTCACTTCACTGTGAAAGAGACGGCACCAGGTTGCACTTCGGGAAGAAAACAGATTGGCAGAGGAATTCCCCCAGATCTCAATCTTATGAGCATGCACACGGCCCTACTTCACACCTTACTGGACTTACAAATGCACTGGCAGCCATACATACCTATTTCTCTTAGACGGACGACGTGGTGCGTAGTATTACAAACTTTCCCGTTCCCTACTCTCTATTCTGGTAGAAGTTAATCCATTTTGTACATCTTGATTGTGGACTTTTGAGTGGTGCACCGACCTCCTCAGGGACGAGCAGCACTGTCCGCAGGAGCGCTCTCGACCTGGATAGATGTTGAGGGGTGTTTTTTTTTTTTCCCTCCAAAGAAGTAATTCTGCATTCCTTCCTTCTTTTTAAGAACTCACCAAATTGTTGATTTGGGCACTCTCCAATAGGCTTGTTTTCCAAGCCTAACGACCCTTCACCTACACCTCTTTGGACATCATATAGAGCTCTAGTGACCAGTTACAGAATGCAAATTCTGTACTTCTACCTACCAAACTCCAGATATTCTTAATTTCAAACCCGTTGTGGCAATAAAGAGAAAATGACAAAAACATCACTGTACAAATACTTAAGGACCAGAAAAGTAAAGGAATTGGAGCAAATTTCTAGAGCAAACATTAAGGCTTTCATCTTCAGATCTTTTTGATTATACACTGAAAATCACATTACGAGTTAAAGTTCACACACATTCACTCAATATGAATAGACCATCTTTTAATTATGGACAGAGGTCTGAGTAATAGCAGGGTTAGAATTCACACATTTTCATAGCACTCAGTTGTTCCACACTGAACAACTGGTATTTCTTTCAGGGCAAATATGCAGTAGTGCTGTCCTATAAAGCAATGGGGTAGAAAGAAAATGAGATATTGAAATTTAAAACAAGACTGTTGTGCTAAAATAAGCTGAACTGATTCATACTGGTATCAGTAAACAGGAGTGCACAATGTAAACTCGACATTAAAAATAAAACCTAAAGGCTTTGATGAGTGAGTGCATTATTCTTCTCAGGGCAACCTGCCACTGACGTCAGTGTACGTCCTGAATCTTACAATGGTCATTTAAAAAAAAAAGTCACATTTTGGGTATATGAAAACATTTCTCAGAGGATTATCAACAGCTATTGAAGATTGAAGGTTTTGGCATGAAGCTATAAATTAAACTGCTTGTTACTTCATTCAAGATTCAGATTTGAAACGGTTGTTAAAGGCCTGTTGTGTAATAACTGAGAACTTTAACCCAAATGGCAGTAACATTTTTGAACACAAAACACGTGGATCCGTATTTTGAGCAGATACGCTTGAGTAATCCCTACAAAGTGTGTCTAAGGCATAAGAAGAAAGCAAGCCGAGGGCCACCACAAGCTAACTGATGCACTCTTCACACCTATATTTGGAAATGCATATTTTCAAGCAGCAGTACAAAAAGTATTCATGGAGAATGCATAACCTCTGAAAAAAATACTGTATGAAAACATCCCTGCTACCTTACACTGAGTACAAAACCTCTACCAATAATTTGCTTCCGAGTAGCAAGAAGTCCTTTTTTTTCAAGATTTTTTCCTTTTTTTCTAAAACAAGTAAAATTCAGTCCTCAGGGGTGAATGGGATGGATGACAGTCTTCCATCATTTCATCTGCTGAAGGATCCATTAGCATGCAAGCCTCGTAGAGAAGGGCCCATGAGGGGGCTCAGTGGCATGGCTGGTCATAGCTACCATCAGGCAGCTTAAGCCAGGGCCGGGAAAGCCTCCGGGTCATCCACGTTGGGGGCAGAACCGCCGCTTGACTGAAACAAAGGAGAAAATAAATTAATTGACAACAGAAATGAATTACAGCACTATTTATCACCAAATACTGTATGCGGCGACACTAAACTGGAGAAAAGGGCAGAATTTAAAATTGTACATTATTGTTGATGCATTTGTCACCAGTGCTGGGACAATAGGAGAGTGGCATAAGCCTACAACCAGAGCGGATGTCAAAAAAGCAAGAGCTATCCCAGAAAAAAAAAACCTTAAAATTCTCAGTGTATTTGCGATCTGCAAAGCAGAATCTGGTTTGACACTGATTTCTATGACAAAAACTGGTCTTGCAATCACTGTTTTATTATGTTCCGTCCACATCAGAGCACTGCAGAGACGAAGGGTTTTCCGTATGCAGGGTTTGCTTATTAGCTAAACAGTTTAATTAGGTATGTTTGATGTAGCAGAGGCTTTCCCTAAAGATGTGAGTTTTGCGCCACACATTTATACCCCGAGTACAGCTTACCTTGTCTGGCCTGCGCTCGCGAGGTGGCCTGGCAGCTGCAGCTCCAGCTCCAGCTCCAGCTCCAGTTCCAGCTCCACGGCCTCCTCCTCCTCCTCTTCCTCCACGAGGTCCACCACGTCCACGCCCAGGGCGGCCCAGGTCCCCAAAATTAATCTCCAGCTGGGATGTAATGTCATTGGCTGGCTTGCGGAAGTGGTGATCACCAGCAGCTTCATCAGCAGGACCCTGCTGGTGGAAAGCAGCTTATTTAAGCTTCTGTTCTAATAAATGAACATTAATATTTAAACAAGGCTCCCACTCAGGCATGGGATTGCGGTCTTTGTTAGACAGGCAAGTCTTAAACATGCAGTACACATTTACTCCCTTATATTTACAAAATTTAAAAGAAAACTGGAGAACTGTCTGCGGTGGTGGTCCAGCAGTATTCTTGCAAGAAAAGAAAAAAAAAAAATCAGAAGACACGCACACTATTTTTAAGCCATATTATCATTTCTTTTTCTGGTCTACGCAAAAGTGTTAAGATTGTATATCCAGTCTGCAAATGACCAAGGACAAGGTTAAGCGTTGTCTTTGTGAGAAACAGTACTAGTGTAAACTGATCCTCTTATGTTTTTTGTCCTTTGTCCTGTTCCTTTTTGACAGTTCATTTTTGTGTACATTTTGTTATATAGTTCTGTTTGTGTTGTTCCAAATATAGGCACCATTATCAGCCAACACATTTTTGGTTGGCACATGTCTGATCAATACTGGAACCTGCATGACCTGTGGTGTTCTATAGGAAATGCTAATGAACTAAAATAGACATTTATAAATACACTAAAGTAAAACTCCATTCATCCCTTAACTGACACTTCATACTTTATATAACCTCTATTCCTCTTAGAACATAGTAACCCAAAGGCTCACCAGAATTATGTACTAGAAACAACTTACATCCTTGGCCTTGGACTTGTGCAGCAGGTATCCTTTTTTCCAGTCAGTTCCCTCATTGGCCTTGCGAATGTTGAAGTCAACCTTGGCTCTCTCTTTGTCCTGCTGGGCCTTCCATTCATCTAAAGTCATCTCCTTAGCCCCTTCCTCTTTCGCCTCTTCAACTTCATTTTCCCTGGGACAAGAACAACAGGTCATACTGTGCAACTGATTGTCAACTAAAAGATCTATCAAAAATTAGTTTACACCCCAAATCCTGGTCTGTAAGGATTCACAAAACATTATCCATGTTTCGGTTCATAGATCACTCAACATTTTTATAAATCGCAAAGAATAGCAAAAGAAAATTCAGAATACTCCAGCCACAAACTGTTTTACAAAGGCACTGCCAGCCATGAACTGACAAGTGTCACAATTCAACCATAAAATGTAATATATTGCAATTAGCACAGTGTATTATATTATTACATCCATAACCTGCCTACAAACAGCAGTGTTAAACACAGAACCGAATGAACATCTGTGTTTACAGGCATTAAGTTCACCAAATAAATGATCAACACTTTCAGGGCCCATTTTACAACAAATCTCCTTTCCCATCAAACACTGACTATTCAGAGACCAGCTGAACTAGTTGCAGATAACTTCAAAAGAAGGCTAGTTAAAGTGTTCATCTAGCTAAGATTTAAGCATTACTAGATAGGAATACAGTAGGGGGGAGGGTTTCGCTCCAAGAGCACGCATATAGTGAAAAAACAATTCATAGTGTAAACTCTAAATATGCCCCCAAAACACTTCAGTTTCATTTTAAACTCAGTTTAATGCATTACCCTTAACAAAAATGTAAAGGAAACCCGTCTTCGCCTCTTCTAATTTAAATCCCCTACCGAGATATGAAACTCGGAAGGTCGCGAGACAAAAGTATTGTGACTCTGCGGCGAGGGGAACGGTTTTTGTGTTACTGAATCCACGACTCCTGACCCGTGTAAAACTGGGAGGGTGGGGCTTTGTACTCTGTTTACTTAAGCCAGGTGAGCGCCTATTGAACGCCGCCTGTTTTTCTGCTCATTGAAGCAATTCAAAGCGTCCACATGGGCGTTCAGCACCGGCGTTCGGCCGGCTTCACGTTCGGATGGCGTTTTCTGAGCATCAAAATAATACACGAAAATACAGACTGGGCATCAGGCTGGCGTTAAACGGTGTCAGACGCTAGTCAAGCGCCTTGCTAACGTCGATCAAGCGTCACTACAAAACGCCACGTTTGAACGTCCGTGTGGATGAGGCCCAAGTGTTGGCAAAGACAAATCACACAGACAAAAACAAAAAAATATGAATGACAAATCTCAAACACCAGTTGAACTAGATGCAGATAGCTAGAGGCTAGTTTTAATTTAAATGTTCATCTAGCTAAGATTTAAGCTTTACTAAATTGAAATACAGTCACACCCCGATTTTCGTTATGTTCCAGGAGCACCCACATATACTGAAAAATCATGCTGCGTTTTGGTTAAAAAAAAAAAAAGCCCCCTAATATGCTCCCAGATATTTGGGTGGCTTAATAAATGATCGTTTGTATGATGTATCTCATAGGAAAGAGGTCTTAAAATAGCTAAATTAGGGGCTATATGGTATACATTATATATCCAGCTAATGCAGAATGTAAACATACTTGTTCTCAGAGTCAGCGGGTGGATGCTCCTCTCCTTCATGGGGCTCATCTGTGACGTTTGACTGGTCAAGCTCGCTGTGAGCAGAGAAGACATTAATCAGCTGGAGATCCAACATATTGGTATGTGACCATTCACTTAAATCCATTACAATTTTTAAATACACACAATAAAGTCTCAGAATGCAGTAAATATTGACTAACATGCGTGATACGGGTGTGACTCTCTGCTGTGGCACTGACCTCAGTTCATCCTTGACAGTGCCCCAGTTGTGAGATCCACTTCCTCCTCGCTTCTCCTCTGCTTTCAGGCTGCTGAAGCAAAAATTCATACTTAACTTTGCAATATTACAGCCAACCAGTGCCGAACTGGGGAGGGGGCGCAAAAAACAAACAAAAAACCCATAAAATAATACCTAAAGGAACTGGAATAACTTACGATCGATCGCTGCCACTATGCCTATCAAATTCACGTTTGCCACGCATGTCAAATCCATCGCTTCGGCCAACTCCTCTACCTCGCCCTCCACGGCCTCCTCTGCCTCCTCCACGGCCACGGAACGGTCTGTCCCCAGCAGATCTGAAGAGGGAGAGGTTTTAAGGAGCAAGTTAGCATGCAAGTTCACCCTGCATCAGTACACTGTTCGTTACAAACACGCAACTCAAATCAGGTTTGACCAGGGGATTAAAACCGTGGCAATGAAAACAATGAAAAAGCTTGTTCACGTTTGCTGAGCACCATAAAAATCTAATTTGTTATTAAATGTAAAACTTCGAATTGACCAGCTGTGTAGAGAAAAATGAAATGTGGTTATCTGAACCAGAGATTTGAGCTGTTTGACTTTCACAATCTTTTATAAATCATTACACTGTAGATTTAAGTTTGTTTTGGTGTTCCTGCAAACATATCTAAGAAAAAACGTATCTCCCAAAAACTACTCGTTTATGCATCATATTTAACCACAATTTGTGTCCGATTGCTTGTTTTGTAGTTGGTTTTAAAAGTGAAATATTTGTTAATTGCATATACATCCCCTTTTACAAAGACGCTGAAAAATATTACGCAACGCTGCAAGTTAAATTTCAGATAAGGAGACACGTGTGTCTGACCACTTCTGGCTGACCTAGATAGCAGGAATGATAAAGTAGTGAGTTTAAAGAAGACATCTCTCCTATAATCTTTGTTAAGCGACATTTTCAATTTTATCTGCTTTACCAAATGATGAGCTCCATTTCTATTCTTTGCTTACATAGTGCTCCAGGTTACCACTGTCTAGTTGGAATTTGTCACAACATAACACCATTGGATTTAAGACAGAATTAAAAAATAAGGTTCAAATTGATTAAAAATAAGAACTTCTGATTTATAAATATGCGTAATTCTGTGGTAAATCTGTAAGTTAGAACAATTTCAGACAGTACAAGTGAAAACCTGTAAACTACGATTCAGTCAGTTCTGTGATATTACTTGTTATCTGCCCAACAGCTACCATCAACTAATATATGTGATGGTTTTAGGTATTAGTGTTTTTATTTAACAGAGACCACCAAATGTGCTATGGCATAGTTTCCTACGTCGCATTTAGTCTGTGGTATATACATTTTAAAATAGTTATGAAAAGTTTATTTTAATATCACAAAAAAATATATATCCCTGTTTCTATAGCCTTAAACTGAATTTTACCTCTTAATTACAAAAATCCATATTAAAAAGGTCGAATCTTTTGTCTGCCACAGGACTGCGTGATCGCTATATTTCATTAATCAGCCACTTTGTATGTTATTGTAACATTTCTACATCTGAAAAAGTCAAAACTGTGTGCAAAGTCTACAAAGTAAACAGCATTGTAGACGTAACATTTTCAATTTCATGAAGGGGTCTTTCTTTTTTGAAATGTCTTTGTGTCACTCACTTTTCCACTGAGAACTCTCCACCCTCAGCTGGTTTGTCTTCAGCAGGTTTGTCTGGCCGGCGCTCACGTGGAGGCCTCCTGTCAGGCCGCCTTTCTGCCTGGGGCCGACCCTCGGTCTGACCACCCTGACCCCCCTGCTGCTGCTGCTGCTGCGGCTGCTGCTGCTGCTGAGAGACCTGCTGACCCTGCTGACCTTGCTGCTCCGGTCGACGGCCCATTCTCCTCATGCCTGAAATAGACAAAAGAAACTCAAATCAAGCACAACACAAGCACGTTACTTTGTTTTTGTTACCTTTTCCAAGGCAATTGGATGAGACCTCATCTCATCAGACCAACCTATACATAAGTTAGTACAACAGATTTATCTTAGAAGCTGGATGGTTTTATTTTCTCCTGCCTGCCAGCCTTCACAAGATTTTGGAGTGTTTCTGTGGGAATTTGTGCCCATTAATTCTGTGGAGCATTTATGAGATCCAGCACTAATGGCCCGCAATCTCTGTTCCAGTTTATCCCAGAGGTGTGGGATGAGTTTGAGGTCACAGCTCTGTGTGGGCCAGTCCAATTCTTCAAGTCATCCAACCATGTCTTGGAATGCTCATCCAGATTGTCCAAAATGTCTTGGTATGCTGAGGCATTAAGATTAAGCTCTTCAGTGGATCTAAGCAGCCTAGCTCAAACCCTGAAAAACAGGCTTGTCCCAATACTTGTGTCCATATAGTGAAGTTGAGAACCAGTACAGGTCCTGAGAGGCGCCGCCTGCTGAGCCTGGTTCTTCTCCACCTACCAAAATAGCAGTGCTGTGGTGCTGCACCTGTCTGGCCTCCCTCTTCACAAAATGCGAGCATGTCAGTGACAAGAGACAACTCTAGCAACACTAATAGAGCTGAAAAAAGAAAGCTGGGCCAAAATAAGCGTATTAACACGTTCTGCACGAAGACTGGCCTGAGCAACATGAGACACATTTAAAACTGATTTACTGCAACGTGTTTACATTTTTCACATAGAAGGCAGGCTACTAGTTAGCAACCTAGCAGTTAGCCAGGAGCCCCTCGATTCTAGTTTGCACGAAATGAAACCAAATAACTGCATTTACACGTGAAAATGTCTAATATTTCCGGTCTACGTTGCCTCTTGGTAGTCAGACATTGATAATGTGGTGATAAAAGGTCTAAGTGACGTTCAGCTCTCTGGCTGCTCCTCTCCAGCCACGAGGTTTGAGCCCACATCGTGGTTTATCGCTTCAACTCATCCCGCCATCACAAAAGCAGGACTAGGTGCAGGGCCTCTGCCCAGAAATGCTATAAAAATGCACGAAGCATCACTGGGGCTGGTTTAGAAGAGTTACAGCAGCATTAAGAGTTTAATAGGGGACACACTAAGCCTCCATGAAGCCCCAGGAAGATCTAACACGACTGTGGAGCTGCTCTTCAGGGCTGACAGGATTAAGGAGCAGAGACAAGACACTCAGAAGCGAATTCAGGAGCAACAGGTCAACTGGGAGAGCTGAGCATGGAGAGGCTGCAGGAGGGAAAGAGTTTCTATTGTGTCAGTTCAGGCCACAACACATCCACGGGTTTTGGATGTGTGACCTCATGGTGCAGCCTGGAGAAAAGGTGGTGTTTAAAAGACAAGAGTGCCGTAAAAACGCTCACCTTCCTTCTTGAGGGACACGGGAGCCTGTGGCTCTTCCTTCTTGTCCGGGAGAGGAGCTCTCCTTTCTTTCTGGGATTCTTTTTTGGGCTGTTTTGCCGCCTGAGCCGCGCTCTTGGCCCCCGGAGCGGGCGCGTCCTTCTTCTTGCTCTCCGCCTGCTTCAACACCTCGAACGGGTCCTCCTCATCATCAAATAGCTGGTCGAACCGATTGGTTACGACGCAGCCGAAACCTTCTTGCAGATGTCCGGGCATGATGGCGCCCCTTCAGCAGGATTTTCCTCCGATTCTACGAGGCTTGGTGCGAGCAACTCGCGGGTAAAGGCCACAAGATGGCTGGGAAAAGACTGTCGCTTCTCTTCCGGCGCTGAAGACATCCGGGACCTTGAAGCCCTGACGAGTGGGATTTGTAGTTCTAGAGCCCAACACAGTGACACACACAGAAAAGAAGATATTTTATATTATAAATATAGATAGATATGTGTGTGTGTGTGTGTGTGTGTGTGTACAAACAAAATAGAATTAAAAAAAAGAATTAACTAATGCAAGAAATAAAACAATACATAGAAAATCAATAAAAATTTTAACATGCAAAAGATGTGCAGATATTTAAAACATGACGGAGGAGAATACATCAGTTTTTAGCAGCTTTTTATAGGCAAATTTGATGCAGATCTGATACTGATGGGCAGGTTGTTCCAACAAACGCAAAAAGGATAAATTCACATGTGATGTCATATGTGAACACAGCACAGCACACAGTGTGAACAGCACAAAATTATCGTTCTTCATTGAATCCATTCACAAAGGGAAGTAGTGGGCAGCCTTGTGCAAGGGACCTCAGTGGTGCCTAACATTCTGGGGATTTGAACCCATGACCTTCTGGGGCAACTCCCTAACCACTAGGCCACCCAGCTGAGTGTTTATCAGTAAAGAGCTGTCTGGGTGGAGCGCATCAAAACAGACGTTTCACAGCAGGCTTCATTCAGTAGTTCCTTACGGTTTATTGAATGTGACGTTACAAAAGTAATTAACTAATTGTAAAATGTAACATTTAATCGCACAGACACCCTTAATGTGTTTGGCCCTTTGAGATCTTTCTGCAGTATCATTTGAATCTACGGTCTCTGCTGTTTTTTTCATTTTATTTTTTAAGCTTTGTTTGTAATTAAGGGTTTCTGAGTTCTCATGTTTAGCAATATGAAAGTGGAAAACTAGGTTTTCATATATTGGTTGGTTTATGTACTCAGTGGCCCAGACTAAAAGGCAGAAAGGTTCCCTTTTTTTACAGAAAGTGACAAACAGTAATACCCAGACATTCCAAGAATATCTGCCTTATTTCTTAATAGGGTAATTCAAATAAATTAAAATGTTTTGAAAAAAGAAATTTCAAACCGATCATTCATTTTATTAAATCAATATTTCAGCTTATCTTTATGTAGGTTTTCTGATTTCTGTTGTTATTGACAAAGAACTACCATCATTGTCATAATTATGTAAATCATAGTCCTATGTCTGTCATAGAACTAGGGAGTGGCAATAAGACAAAAATTATAATGCTTGAAGGCACATGTTGTTTTTCAGTGTAGTTTTGCAGTTTTTGTACTGCCCTGCATGAAATCCACGTGAACAGCCCTAATTTGTCATAAAAATGCATTCTTTATGCCCTGGCGCTATGATGACTGCTGTGCTGTTATACAGACATATATTTCCAAAGACAAACATCCCAAAATGTATAAACACCAAACATTTGGCTGCCATAAGCCTGGCATTACAGACACAGCATGTAGATTCTTATTTATGTAGTGTGCTTTTAAATACAATATGTACGTTGTACATCATGCGTCACTCTGGATAAGAGCTAAATGCTTTTAACGTAAATGTAAACAATATTAATATCATAAACTCTGAAAACTGGTTAGGTAACTACAGTCATAGTCAGTGTTTCTGAGTTGTTCCTGAGGCTCTGAAAACATCACACACATTCTACCAAAGAGTCAAGCTGTACTGAGGGCATTAGTAAAGTTTGGTCTGTGTTCAGTACATGTGATTCAGATGATGTGCTTTCAAGTAACATTCAGAAACACATGAGACTAGTTCTCTAGCTACAGGGGACAGTATCCCTGGAACAACTTGTGCTTAAGGGTCTCAGTGACCCAGTGGTGGTATACTGAAGGTAGGATTCGAACCCATGACCTCTTGGTCCAGAGGCAAGTATCCTGCACACTAAGCCACCACAACCCTTCTCCACCCCCACAAATCTCCCATGAGTGTCCCATCAGCAACATAGTCTCATGTCAATTGATCAGTCTCATCATTACCCCCCTCCCCCTTAGTGCCTCTGCTGCACAAACACGAAGACCTCTCAACCGTATCCTCTCTCTAAAACTGCCTGAAATGTCGCACGCCGTTACAGAGGCCATGATAGAGTCCTATGCTCTGATGATCTTGGTGATGCTGACATTTTTTGTCTACTTCTGTGGCATGGTGTGGGCTTTTTGCAACCCCAAACTGAGTGGGCTCGAGGAAGAAGACACTCCAGAGTGTATGGATGATGCAGTGGAGCAGTGCGTGCCCTCTATAGAGCTGCTGAGGACCAGAGACTGGACAGAAGCACACACCCCTGACTTCACATGCGCTCATACATGTGGAAGTCCCATGTACCTGGACCATTCTTCTCATAGCTGTTACATAAACTCTTCTTATGATGTGGATTAACTCAAAGCCTTTTTACCTAAATTGGAAGCAGTCTTGTAGACAAAGCCCTTCTCGGAGGTAAGAAATAGCAGTTGCCGAAATCCAATATACTTTTCCCACTTGATTTATGCATGACTTAATAATTACATTTTTGTTATCTAGGTAGCAGACATCTTCATCTTCTAACTCCAGCTTGCCAAGCAAATTGTGATCAGAAGGCACTGAATGGATTACTGCTTTACTTCAGCGTCATGCTTTATGTGATTACTGTAGTGCTGTAAGGGTAGTAAGGGTGGATTAAGAAAGCATTGCGGCAGTATGGTATTCGCTGGGACTGGGACTTTTTCTGTTCTTTCCACTGCTGATGCTGCTACTTCATTAAAGAAAGATCAGTTGGGGATGATGCTGACTAAAATGTGTCGCTTCCATCCCACATGTCAACTAAAGAAATCAAGAGCGTATCAAGAATGATGCCTTTTCTTTAGTGTGGGTGAAAGTCTATGGTCTACATTAATGTTGAGAACTTTCAGTCACAGATAAAGTAATTTGAAAGAAGAAATTTTTCTTCTTCAAGAGATTTAGGAGGACCCCATTTGTAAGCAGGGGTGATTCATATACCAATCTGATAATGTCTTTTCCTCACTCATTTTTTCCTTAATGAGTGCATTTTAGATGCCATTTGAATCTAACTTGGTTTCCTACTGTATCTTTAGTTCACTATAAAAGTCATTAGGTGTTTCTACACCCATACAGTGCACAATATGCCCATTATGGAATTCTGAATACACAGCTAATTCTCCAATGACTCTATTAGACATATCAAACAATATTTGTGTACAGGAGCCTGTATCTTCATTTCAACATAGTGCACAATGTAGAGAATAAGAAGCCATTTAAGATGAGTCTTGCTGCTCATGTTACTTGCGTCCTAACACAAGTCTCTTTGACATTTGGATCAAAATTGAGTTAAACTTTTAAATGATAGGTTAGATTTGAATGATATTGAGTTTCAAATTGGCACACCCCTTTCTATTTGTATATAAGCACTTTTTTGTATCTGAAAACAGTAGTCCTTGTTTTTTTCTCCTTAAAACATGCATATGCATATCTTTAACAAGTGTCCAGTTGTATAGCCTTATTGGAATAAATTAAAGATTGACAACCCACAAACAGTGAAAAATGTAGCTTTATTTCCAACCATTTGCAAAGTGAATTAGGGATAAGAAAGAGCACAGACATGGCTCAGTGTCCATGGTCAGGAAGGTGATGACCCAGCAGACTCAGTCTCCAGTAGCACGAACTGTGCTCTATCTGATTTGGGCTCATCTCTCACAAAAGGGCGACATCATCAGTATACCAGCTGCCAAATTAGGCCATAGGGGACCAGCATTAACCTCTACAGTAATCACAGAAACCGTGTGTTTTATAAGTTGAATGCTTTAGTGACTGCTTACATGTAAACCACATACGGCACAACATTTAGCTGTTGTTTTACAGAACACTGTAATGTGCTTTAATGTTGGTAATGTCAGTAAAAACTCCATGTACATGTGACACGCACAATAGTTAGCATGGGATCAGTAAGTAAATACACAAGTACATTTGTCATATAGAAATGTCACACATGCTATTTGAAAAAGTATTTACTAACATACAGAGTTGCATTGTGGAATAAAATGTCAGGAGGTGACAAGACAGTTATAGACAGTTTTGAAATATTTCTAATTCTGAGGTTCAAGATTCAATTTGATTTCCAATTTTATATTTTAAAATAACAATTTTGTAGAACACAGATCTACATATACATGGTTTCTGTGAAAGACAATAACCGACACTCTCAAAAAGGGTGTAAAGCTGTACTAAAAAGACTTTTCATCAGTAAATTAGGCTGAGCTTAATCTATGTCTAAGACAGTTGCTCACAAAACATAATGACGTTCCATACCTATTACATCTCACATCTAAAACTCATGTAAAAATGGAAATCACCATTGTTCACAATGAGGATTAATTTAAGGGTAAATTATATGTTAATGTGATCTCCTTTTTATGTACAAGAAAGGACTTACACATCAGTGATTTTACTCTAAGGCATACATAGTATAAAGTGGGTTTGAATGGTATAATCTGTACAGTCGTCCTTTGGTGATTTATGGTGTGCATCCAAGATCTCCACTTTTCAGTTTCTTCCGTACTGTATCTTCCAGCTCTAATAGTTTCTCATAGAGTGCCTCTCCCTTAGTGTCATCAATATCCATCTAAAAATACACAAGCAAAAATGCAGTTGTCTTTCTGTCTGTATATAGACAAATGTCAAAACAGCTACAGGAACAGCTCTGTAAAAAGTGCAGTCACATCCAGCAAGGCAAACTATCACTTCATGCATATAGTATGTTATTTTTTAACTGACAATGATAATGAAATGGAATATGATAATAAGAGTAAAGGGCTAATTCTGGTTCCGACCTTGCGAGGCTGGGTGTAATTGTTCCCCAAGCCGGAGGTTAAACTGTGGTATTTGGCCATCGGATCCAGTGCCTCAGGTTTCTGCTTGAACAGCCAAACCTGGAATATAAATCCTCAGATACAGATTGACCTTGATGCAAAAGTCACTCACAAAAGCAGCCAGAGCAAAATGTTTTGCATTGGATTCAGACAAATTCACTTAAAGGTTGACCTCATTCACAGAAGTAGAAAAGAGCATAGTTTTGTAAAGCCAAGAAGTGAAAGAGTTGCATGGTACATACCAAAGCCTCAGCTCCATTATATGGTGTGAGGGTAAACGAATTGGTGAAGATTCTTATCTGAGAAGGTGGAAAAATAAATATGTGAACTCGAATATGTGAAATCAAAGTCATTATTGTAATTAGGTGAGAAGGTGAGCCTAAAAAACTCATATTACAGAAATTTTACAAACATACCAGCCACATTATGGGCATGATAAGGGTCCAGAAGAAGGAGGGTAGGATGCCATAGGTAAGGTTAGTCATTACCAGCCCAGGACAGATTACTGATGAATACAGACCCTGAAGGAATATAAATATGTTTTATTATTAAAAATGTTCATATGTAATACAGTTGTCATGAACTATATTTGTCAGGAATATTAAAATTGCACTATAAGTGGGACTGGCCATAGTGGTTGGCAGTGTGATAACGTTGAGATCGATTACGCAACAATACACTTTTCTAAGTATATAAAGGGTATCATTAGTATCTTTATAATCTATGTAGGAACTGAGTAGCTCATGATGTTACTAACCTGATGTTATGAGTGAGTGGGATGCTCTCACCTGGTTGTTGTAGTGGCGGTTGAGGGCCAGGCTCAGCAGGTCTGAGGCATATTTGGAAGAGCTGTAAGGTTCTTTGCCTTCCTTGTGCTGTGGGTCATCTAAACTGAAAGCTGACCGGCGGGCATTACTTGATGACGTCCAGATGACCTGAGAGCTGCTGCCTGGACGGCACAACAGGGGCTCCAGCTCCCGCACCTGTGGCAGGAGGGGCAGCCAGAAGCATCAGTAAAGTGAGTTTAGTAACTCTTCTGAAAGAGTCAGTGCTGAATAGTGTCTTTGTGAGTAGTTTGCAATTTTGGCAGCAAAAAGTAAATATAATCCTGCTGTTGTTTTAACATGCCGATTTAAAAGCTAGGGGTTCCCACATGTCTGATAGGCAGTGTCTAATACGACTGCCAACAAAACACAGAAATAGAAAAAGGAGGGACTGTATATGAGGAAAAAAAGACAAGGACAAACTCAAAAACTCTCTCTTTTGTTGCTGTGCCAACAGAAAACTGATACTTCTGTCCTACAGGCTTGACATGACCTATCACAACTCCTGCATCTTTAATGCTCACCTGAGACACAGTACCTGTCCTTCATCTGGAGAAGAACAGCTCTGTAACTTTGTCCCACACCAAACATGTTTATTTGGTGAGCAGAGACCCCTGAGCCTTTATCAGCCATTTCAGTGGAAGGTGAGCTTTAGCTTGAACATCAGTGCCCAAGCATAATATATTTTGCAGCGTTTACTGGTGTGTGTATGAGATGCCATTATTCGTGTCTCTAGTCTCATAGTAGCCTGCCATGGATGAGTTTTCTGCAGGTTTTCTGTGTACATTCTCAAATAGAATGTTTTATAAAAGAAACATTCTGGAAAACATACAGAGCATGTTCCTTTAGACTCGGAACGGTCATTTGGGCAAAGCAGTGTTTGGGGTTACTACTCACCAAGAAGAAGTGACCAAAGACATTAGTGGCAAACACCTGTTGCAAGCCATCAGAAGTGACTGTGTCTTTCTGCGTCAGGAGACCCTCGCCTGTAGTAAACATGTGGACTGCCTTTCTGTGAATTAAGTGTATCCACAACATAAAAATGATAAGTATGTTAATCTATTATGTGCACATTATTAAACTAAGTTGACATGGTGCTATATACTGTATTCCAACAACAGTGCTGGATCTCTACCTGGAAAACAAGCCTTTGCAGAAAGCTTTCTGATCCACCTGTGGGTTAGGCATGATTCCAGCATTGAGATAAAGGTAGTCCAGCCTGTTGAACCTGTTCAGAAGAATAAGATTTCAGCAGGGACCGTTACTCGTTTTGCTGATAGTACTAAAGACCATCGCAAAAGAAAAATCATGACAACATCCAGAAGTAGAGTTCTAGTCAGATGTACCAACATGTGGGATGGCCTCACAATGCAGTTAACATTCCCATTCACTTTACATTTACATGAACTGAGTATTACATCCCTAGTGGGAAAGCACTCAAAAACTGTTGGAAATGTATGTCACACATTGCCATTTTATCAAACAGAGTCAGCACATAAAGGCACTTTATTTTAAATAGAGCTGTGGTTCATAGCAGGGTACCTGGAGTACAGGGACCTGCACATTTTTGTGTTTTCCTGCTGTAACACACCTAAAACAAGTTCTTCTTGTATGGGTGTGTTAGAGCAGGGAGACAAAGATGTTTAGGAAAGGGGAACTTTTGATGTAAACATATTTTAGCAAAACCCTGGTTGATGGAGTGAGTGAGCCCAAAAGGTACCAGTGGGATAAACTGTACCTCTTTCTGACCTCACGGGCAGCTAAGAAGACAGAGCGCATGCTTCCAACATCAAGCTGAACAAGGGATATGAGGGCCTTGGGGTGGGAGACCAGCAGGGCTTGGCGAGCAGCTTCGGCCCTCTGTGCATTCCTACAGGCCAGACACAGCTGCAACTGAGCATCATGGCTCAGGAGGCGCTCACAGAGGGCAAGGCCGATGCCACTGAGCACACACACACACACACACACACCATTAATTATAAAACACTTTGACATGGAATCAGTGACAATATGTCAGGGCGGTAAGAAAACATAATGAATGGTTTTTAGCTTCTTCTGCATGACACAAAGATGCATCCTTTAAAAGTTGCATGTGTACGTTTAGTGTGATCAGATCTAGAAACCGAAAAATGTTTGTTAATACATTTGGAAGCTTCATACATTTCTAACTGAATGGATGCTTAAAGACCTAGTGCTGGGTATGATAAAAAATTTTAGAACTGTACAAAAACTGGCTGTATAAGCAGAATGTGAAAGCAGTTGCAAGCTTTCTTTATCAATTTTTATACAGAAGGGATTTTCAAACAACATTGCCAACACTACAACATCTGGGCTGTAAGAGGGCATAATTAAGCAATTTCCTCTGGTATCAATAAAGTTTTCTGATTCTGATTCTTGATGGTTGTTAGTCTTTTCTGTATGTGACGTCCACACACACACACACACACACACACACACACACACACACACACACACACACACACACACTGAGAGACTTTAAAAGGTTAATGTGCAATTTTAGCATTAGATCTGGAAAGTGAAAAACGTTCATTAATACTATAAGCTTTCTAACTCCTTTTGATGCATAAAGGATGAAATACTGGCAGCACGACAATGTTACTAGTTTATTGGCCTTTGGACGTTTAACTACTATGAATCTAAATTACTGTTGTCTTACTACATGGGAATAGCTGTTTAGAATGTTATCAAAAGGCTAGAAGTCGGTGCTGCACAAAATATTCAGACAGAAGTCAAACGCAAACTCAGTAATTTACCTGTTTGCCCCAGTGACCAGCACGACTTTGCTCATCTCCACTGCTGCTCCTGCACGTAAGAACTGCACCGTGAGCACGGCTACTTCCAGCATAGGCTCCACCCCCATGGTGTGATTGGATGTCATGGCGGCATTAGCCAATGAAGTCTTCCCACTTTTAACATCATAAAAGCATCGTCCAATTGCGTGCTTCCGCCAGTCAGGCCAGGGTGAGCAGCAGGGTGCTATTTGACTCGTGTTTGAGTGCAGGATGAGGAGATCAGCCAGTCTCAACTTGACTTCAGTTTATTTCGATTTAAGGACTCATTACAAATATACCCGAAACAATGCATGTGGTGCAGCACTTATTGGAGAGAAAATGTTTGATTACAGACAATAAAACGACTATACATGATCTCTAAAGACAATAGCTACAGAATTTCTGCATATACAGAAGGAACCAAATAGTGTCTGCGTGAAATCCATTCTTTTGCATGGATTTCTGTAAAAACAGAAAGGTTCATCCGTTTATTACAAAATATAAACTTTCCTTACACAGCCATATTCTGTTCCAAGAGGAAAAAAAGAAACAAAAGAAAATGAATGTATTTATAGTACATTGCAGTTGCAGAAAGGGAAAATTACAAGCTGAGATTACAGAAAAATGAACAAACATGCTGCTGAAGGAGATTTGGTGGTCTTGGATCAAACTGAATGTGATCTGCCACGAAGAAACCATTTTCCAAGTAAAGTAAAAAAAAAAAAAAGGTGTTCCATAATACAGCAATAATTAAGTAAATGTTAGATAGGTTGACGTACATTTACATGCTTTATTCATTTAAATAACTACTACTTTATAAACAATCTGTAGGCCAGCTGTAACACTACATGGGGCAAAGTGACTGATAAAAAGTCAGGAGAATGTTTACCAAAATTGCACTTTAGACCTCTAACAATACCAGAGAGCATCAGAACATTTTCAGCGTTTACCATTAATTCTGTCAATGGCCTTCAATCACCTTTCATCTAGATGATAACAAACATACACATTTAAGCAGGCTTTAGAATGAACACACTTAAGTTTGCACATGCAGCACTTCTGGCTTTTCATATCACAACCTACCATGAGCCATCCCAGTCCCTCCTAACATGATAAATGATCTTTACTAAAAGGGGGTTTCTGCAGTTCCAAAACAGTTTTTACCAAATATGTATCAGGTTACAGTGAATAAAAGGCAAAATAGTTTCTCTTGACGTTTTCGAACACGATTTTGGTATTGGCTATGTACTATGCATAGCTTTAATAAAAAATAATACATAGAAATATCAAACAGGAAAAGGAAAGAAGAGTGGCTATGTTGCACAACAATACACTTAAAAAGCCGGGAAGGGTGTGTGTGTGTTTGTGTGTGTGTGTGTGTGTTAAGCTGACTTCAAACTGACAACTGACAATACTGATCTTTAATATATGATCTTAATATACTCTCAATCATTATTTTTTACAATTTGAGAAGTCATTTGTCATTTCCAAAAATGAGAACTGGACCTGTATCTGTACTTGATTACACGTGCAAAGATGCAAAGGCTTTTACCACCAAGGAAGAGAAGCAGTGGACAATGGTACAACAGGGATGTCGCAGATGAAACCATTCAATGCTCTCAGTCGAAATATGAAGTAAGAAGAAAAAAGTAAAACAGCAAACATACATACAAGTATTAACATTGATTTGATTTGTAGGTCAGTCACATATTTTTGACAATTGAAAGGGAATTCCACTTTTTATCATTTCTGTACAATTAAGATGAAGGTGAATCATTCAGAGTGGTTTAATGCGAACACTCAGACTCGTTTTCAAAGTGCTCAATGCCTCTAAAAGCTACCTCACATGAAACGGTTAGAAAAATACGCTGTCTGATGCCTGAGACATCATTTTACAGTAGTACTAAAGTAAATAAAGTAAAGCAATTTTAACAATACGCATAGGGAATATGTAGGTAAACAGGTGGTTTTGAAAAGTAAATAAAGGGGTAATTTTGTGTTTGGTTTCTGCATCTAACTGTTGTTTCAATGAATCATTTCACATAAAACCACTCAGTATGACTTTCTTTTAAAATGATTTTCTTTTTTTTTTTAAAAAAAGTGGAATTCTCCTTTAACAAACCTTTGAAAGTGTCTTTTTAAAATGTCAACAATTTGTTTATAATGATCCAATGTCATCCACTTATTTGAAAGTGGTTTACTAAAAACCAGTTAGAACCGGCTGAGATGAAGATACGAATAAGAGTCACAAATGTTAAAACATTTGTTAAGATACATGAAAATACGGATTATTTAAAAAGAAAACTGAAACTCTTATTTACATTCAAGCTGTCTTGTAATTTTAGGCATTGAAAATGACATAACATCTGCAAATGTATCAAGCTTCACTAAGTTTTCACTATTGTTTCGATAGGAACTATTTTCTGGGAGTTAACGAATATCATAAGCATAAAATATTTTAAAATACAATGTTATTTTTCCTTTTAAAAAGTGCCTGAACTCACTGCTACATTTCTTGAACCTCCTAGTCCTCTACCTTGTGCCAACCAAAGGCACTTAGTCATAGGTGCATTCAATATGATGACAAAGTTCATGTGTACCATTCCTATGAGACGGTGTGGAAGGAGGTGTGTGTTAGTGTATGTGCGGGTGTGTGGTTGTCTGGAGTCCTGCGGGCACACTAAAGCGTCTCTGGCAGTGCTGAGGTTGGCAAGGGAGAAGGCACTAAGGCTTGGACTCCAGCAGTATTTGATGGATCTCCTGGAAGAATGGCCTCTCTTTGGCATTCCTGTGCCAGCAGCTCAACATGAGCTTGTAGATGGGGTCCGGACAAAGGGGTGGCTGCGGCAGGTAGATCTATGAGATGAAAAGTAATGTATTAATAAATGTTTTTTCTCCCTGAAGTCCTCTTATGGCATTAGAGTCAGAATCCTGGAAAAGCTCGATTTTGTTACGACTGCACAGACACACAAAGGTAAAGAGACAAAAACTATATAAAATATAAAATACACTATGATGTACACAGAAACGGAGGGTTATTCATACTACAGATAACTTACAAACGGTGGTCAGGATTATGTTACTGGACATAATAGAGATAAGTAGTAGAAAGAGGTGGGTAATCCAGGTCCAAAGAGTAAAAACTGCTACTGTTGGTTTGAAGGGACTTGGGAACCATGGCAGTTGGAACAAAATCCTGGAGAGGACTTTTACTCTTTGGACCTGGATTACCCACCTCTGGTGGTAGATAAGTAATGTTGACGTAAGCTACTACTACTACTATTACTACTACTACTACTACTACTACTACTACTACTAATAATAATAATAATAATAATATGAATAATAATAATAACTTAGAAAACTGCACATGATATCGCACATGGCATCGTTTATTTTACCCGCAAACTATTGCTGTTTGTTTGTCAGGAATAGTGGAACTGTGTTGGGGTGGAGTGGTGTTTTGATCCAGAACTAATGAACAATTATCAGTCCCTGACCTCACTAATGTTTCCGTAACTCAATGCAATCAAATCCTTTCAACAATGTTCCAATGTTTCAAAACCTTCCCAGTGGAGAAGAGGCTGCATTATAAGGGGATAAACTCCCTGTGATTTCCCTTGACTTCAAAAGGACAGTGGATAAACAGGGGTATACAAACATATAGACATACAATACATCTAAGATGGCAGACGACAGTTATAAAATGCTCTTTGGAAGGTGCATATATATGAATGTTATATCTACACTAATCAGTAAACAGTGAACACTAAACAGTGCTTGTATGTCTATTTCAACAAAGACTACCTGTCGTCTCTGGTCCCGGAAGAACTCCCCTGTGTTTTCGATGACTTGCTCGTCTGAGAGCTGCGAGTAGGGCTGCTCTTTGCAAAACGTCAGTGTCTCCCAGAGTGTCACACCAAATGCCCAAACATCACTGGCTGTGGTAAATTTGCCCTGCCAGGTACAAATAAAGCTGTGTTATTAGATTCAAACACAGTTTACCAGTTGATATACAGTACTTTGCAAATTGTTTAGAGCTATTTTTCTTAACATGTGATAAAGTGTCTTTCTTCTAGCAAAAATATACTATACCATAAATCACTGTTTACTGTATTATGTTATTCATTTTCATTAGTTTTTGTTTTATTAAGTATATTTTAAAATATTCATGTGCAGTTGTTCATTCAAACCTACTCACAGAAGATAATGAAGATCATGTGAGCAATCTATCTGCTTTTACAGAATACCTCAAGAAGTGGGATCATGTTTGTGTGTGTGTGTGTGTGACTGGGAATGTGTTCATTGTGTTTTACCAGGAGGATGCTTTCCCAGGACATCCAGCGGATGGGCAGCACGGCTCTGCCCTGGATGCGGTAATAATCTCCGCTGTACAGGTTCCTGCTCATGCCAAAGTCTGCAATCTTGATGGTGTAGTTCTTGCCAACCAGACAGTTGCGGGTGGCGAGGTCTCGATGCACAAAGTTAAGTGAGGAGAGGTACTTCATGCCTGAAGCGATCTGGGTGGCCATGTGCTGCAGGTTACTGTAGCTGAAGAAATAAATAGATTTAATGTAAACCAAAAGATTAAGAAAGCTCACATTATGGCAGGGTCTCATTATGGTCATGCAGCACAATTCGGTGATCATGCTCTGCTGGATTCTGGCCCTACAGGACCAGATTTTGTGACCCCAGGTACAGAGTGTTGTCCTAATAGTTGCTAATGTACACATGACTATTTTAGTAACACGATACAGGACTCTTCTTTCATATCTATGTATGATGACTGCAATAATATTTGTGTATTATCTATGGTTTATCATCATTATTTTTACATTTACTTATCTTGTATCAAACACTGATGTTTTGCACATTTGCAGCTGTCTCCTGACACCATGTACATTTTGGTTCTGCATATTTTGTTATACTCTTTGTAGCTCTGTATTTGTATTAGGAATTAATTATCTTTATATCACATAATGCCTAAAAGCAACCACCAAATCCACTGACACAATTCCACCCAGTAAACTTTATTCTCTACCTGACTGTTGGGGCGTTGCTCAGCAGGGCGATCATGCCCTCCGGTTCATGGCGGGACAGGAATTGGTTAAGGTCGCCATTCTCCATGTACTCAGTGATCATGCAGAGGGGGTCTGAGCTCATACACACCGCCAGCAGCCGAATGATGTTGGGATCTTTTAATCGCGACATGATCTTTATCTCTTTCAGAAAGTCATTCCTTCATGGAGCAGAAACGGGCAGACAGAGAGAGGTTCCATTAACAACATGTGCTACAGCAAAAGTATTTTAACAGTCCTGAGTATAGTGCATGTTGTAAATTATGAATGTTAAATAATACGCATATTGGTTTATAACCATTTTTGTGATGACTGCAAATAGGGCTGCGAGGACTGCAAGTAGACACGTTTTTGCTTTACCTGGCATTTTTATTGGCATCAGCTCGTAGCATTTTCACAGCCACAAGTACTGTCTGATTGTCACTGACATCAAAAGAGAAATCTTCATTCATATACTCCTCCATGTCTTCTGCCTCACAAAGATGCACCTATAATACAGCATTATTTATACAATATTCCTTATTGTCTTGAGCTGAGAATACTGCTGACCCACTATAATTTCAAAACATCATAAAAATAGAGGAAAATAGAGAAAATAGAGAAAAAAAAAGAGAACAAAACTGCCTGTAACGTAACTTTTTTCACTGGCATCAATGCATACATTAAAATAGGCAGACGGCGGCAGCAACTTCTCACATAGCACATAAACAGAGGAGTCATCTATAATGGATTTAGATTGTAGGACTGACCTCTCCAAACTGCCCTTCCCCCAGCTTCTCTTTGAAGGTTAGCAGTTTCCGTGGAAACTCCTCTACGGCAATGTCCTTTCCTGACAGCAGATCCATGGTGAGGGCAGGCACGGCGTAGGTGTTGCCCCCAGTTACGCCTTGCAAATTGACAATGTCTGCCTCGGCATAATGAGGAACACCCTCTTGAGAACTGGTCTGAGGAGACTTGGAGGCTGTGCAGGTTGATGCTGTGGTGAGAGGCACTTTAGTAAAGACAACTATTAGAATATGAACTTATCGCAAACAGTTCTTCCAGATTAAAGGAATAGTTTGCCGAAATATTACATTTACACAATTTTGACAGGATCTGTATCAGACAAATGTACATTGCATACCTAAAAACAGTAGTAGCAGTTATATTATATGGACAAAAGTATTGGGATGCTTGACCACTACACCAACAGGGACTTTAAAGAGAATGCATTCATTTCTGTAGATCATTTATTAGCTTAGGCACTGATGTTGGACGAGAAGGCCTGGCTCACAATCTCCGTTCCAGTTCATTCCAAAGGTGTATGATGGGGTTGAGGTCAGGGCTCTGTGTGGGCCAGTCAGGTTCTTCAACACCAAACTTATTCAACTCTGTCTTTATGGACCTTACTTTGTAATATTGTGCACAGTCATGCTGGAGTAGGAAAAAGCCTGTGTTTACAAAGTTGCAAGCATGGCATTTTCCTAAATGTCTTGGTATATTGAAGCATTAAATTTGCCCTTCATTGGAAGTAAGGGGCCACCTGATTTCAATCATTTTTACTTTTGTCCATTTTGTTTAGATCACTAGTACAGTCATATTGTGTCAGAAGCCACATAAGCAACATTATTTGACACTGACATGGTGTGAGGCAAGGGTGTGATGATTCAGGCTTGCAGTTTGCTGGATGAATAGTTCCAGTGCAAAACTAAATAAGAAACACACAAAGCTTGTTTTAACAACATCTGGATAAAATCTTCGTAAACTTGATTTTCCTAGATTAGAGGCTAGAACTCACCAGTGTCCTCTGAGGCCTGTGAGAACTCAGGCAGTTTGCGGACCAGGCGGGAGGGCTCCTGGTAGTCTGGGCCCAGGGGAAAGATGCGCTCGTAGGTGGAGTTGGACTCCTGCTCACTTGGCGCTGAGGAGGGGTTGTTGTTGTTGTTATAGGTGAAGGTCTCGCTCTGTATTGACAGACTAGCAGTTAGTTCATCGTCCAGCATCCTCCGAGACACCTGGAATAAAGGAGGCCCAGTGAAGGAAACAGGAGGAGCAGAAGAGCAGTGTAGGAACACTCTTGCTCGCTCCATTTCATTCAACTGTGCAAATATTAAGGCAAAGTACAGACTGACACCTCAAGCATTGGTGCATTGTACATTTTTTCAGCCAAGTCTGTCGCTTTCCTCATCAGCTGTAAGCGACTTTATGTAGGCTGACTACGGACGTGATGTGGTCACTTACTCAGTTACATAAATGTGATTAGTTGTTGCCTGGCTGCTTTCCAGAAAAAGAGAGAGCAGGGTGTGCGGTCAGCACTCGCTGTGGGAAGTTTTTTCTTCCCAATTTGCTCAACTTCAGTTTCACCCACTAACTTGGCCTCTCTTACAGTATACTACTCATGCTGAGAGGTTGGAGCCTAACATGCGAAGCAAACCACCATTTATTTAAACTGCTACTAACACAATCTCATTGGACAGCTTAACAAACTTGCACGACAACATAAACTACTTATTCTGTTCTGTCAACTAACAGAGGGCATCCTACCCAATCCCAAAGCTAGTTGTTGTTCTC
Source organism: Brachypetersius gabonensis (assembly GCA_037577145.1). Taxonomy (NCBI): domain Eukaryota; kingdom Metazoa; phylum Chordata; class Actinopteri; order Characiformes; family Alestidae; genus Brachypetersius; species Brachypetersius gabonensis. Next base: position 12,789,075 of record JBBJLR010000111.1, read on the forward strand.
TCTTGGATTTTCATTTAAAGGTGACAAGGGCATAATTGGGGACTGACCTCCCAGTAATAATATTGTAATATAGTCAAGTGAAATACTTGTTCAGTGCATGGAGTTGTGAGGAATTCAAATGGGGCACTATGGACAGACAATCCAAAGAACTAAAAAAATATATATTAATGACTGCTTGACAGAAAGCTTACCTTCTCCAGCATCTTCTGCCAGACCTGTCTCCAGAGGATAATGACAATGATGGCCACCAAGATGAAGATGATGGCTACCAAACAGCCTATCAGAATTCGGGTGTTGCTGTCATCTACTTTGTGAATGGGGTTATCCCCTAAGGAGGGGATACAAAGGGAAGAGAATCTTTTCAGCGATTAAGCACCATGTTTAGGAGATTTGGTTGCTCAGAGATGTGTCCATAGAGTCTATTGTTGCTAAGCACAAAGACTCAAAGACACAAAGGCCTCTCAGCGGAGCGTAAAGTGAAGAATCAGCAGGAGGTCTAACCTGGTTGTGTGCTGGTTGGGGGAGTATTTGAAGGAGCCAGGGTTGTGTTGTACATTGCTGTGTCTGGAAAAGACAAAATGAAAAATGAAACCGCACTTATTATATCTGTAATCACTTGATATTTGTTTTACTTTTATTCAGGGTAAATGTTATTTAAAACATATGCAAATAACAGACACGCTTGTCATTTTATTCTACAATAACCAACCATCAAAAATCATTTTTGATGTTTTACTCAAAACAAAAATGTTTTTGGGAACAAAAGGTTGCTCCATAATAAATAATATACTGTACTTGTCTGTAGTAATTTCTTGCCTGTATAGTCTCCTTGCAGATACAAATGCATGACAGTTAGCTCCAATATATTTGCATTCATACTTTCTCAGACAGCAGTTTTCAAATTATGAAAAGAAAAATGGAGAAACTACGTTTTTTCTTCAACACTGATATAATGTACAAGGCAGATTAACATGAATTTGACTAATATTTGTTTTAGGTGCAACTGATACAATACGGATATAACATTTCAAGCTGACCTGACTGGAAGGTGATTTCGCTGAACATCATCCACATGTCAGAGAAATAATACTGGCACTTGATGGCGCTGGCCATGTGGTTGTGGAGGGAGACGGTGACAAAGCGGGCACTGGGGTTCACATCATCAATAACAGGGCTGAACGACACGGGTGTAGGCTCCCAGTCCGACTCCGAGCGGAAATAACACACCACCTTCTGGAAGGTCTTCACCCTCCGAGAGAACATGTTATTACAGTGCACCTGGAAAGAGGCAGCAGAGAAGAGACAGAATCAAGCATCTGGGGTCAGAGTCAACAGCGTGTCTTAAGAAATAAAATCGTAAAGTCTTAAGATGAAAAAACTTCTTAGTGTTGGCCTAAAGATCTTTAATAATAAGTTATTTCTGTGTTGAGCTGAACAATGTAGGGGTAGTAACACTGAAGCATGGACAGATGGAGCAGGGCCCTGCTGTAACAGAATACCTTCATGGTGGTGAAGTTGCGGGTTCGGTCAAACTCAAACATGATCTCTACATATCCATTGGGGAGGCTTTTGTTAGTCCAGCCCACATAGTCATAGCCAGGCCACACGTTGTAGACATGACTGAGGGTAAAATCGTCCAGACCGCACATACCATCCGTCAACTGCCCCAGCCCTTCTGTCATACTACACAGAGAGAGAGACAGAGAGATATTATAACTACCCCCACATTTTCCCCCCATACCCCATTTTTTCTCCTAATTGCTCCCATATTTTAAAATATTGGAGCACATTTAGCAAATCAATTCTGTATAGAAGATACTGCATGCATAAGGGAGGGCGATATATAAAACATGTATTATGCACTACATGTGTCATATTTTAAAAAGGTCATTTCAATGGGTATTATTTCAATGGCCATACAAAAATAAAACAATTTGTAAGCATAAACGGAAAATAAGATTCTAACGTAATAATTAGTTGGCATTCAGTTTACCAAGTTGTCACTATACCGTTAAAGAAAGATAAATTCTGGTAAATTCCTGGTAAATTCTAGTCCTCAGAGGTATAAATAATGCAGTTGTACCCTCAGAAGACACAACATGCTCTTTAAGGTCTTATGATGTACCATCAATCAAATAAAAAAATTCAAATAACTAAGGTTGCCTTGATATACAGAGTTTTTTTGTACAGCGAACAGGCTCTCAGTAGCTAGTTTAAATATGTCTTTTATGTGATGCATGCAGATTTCTAGATCAGTTATTACTGACAAGACGCAAAAATACTGTCACTGGCAGTGAATAATTATAATGTTGGTTTAACCAGCTGACCCTGGGAAAAAATGCTATAATTTGTTTCACTTTCACCTCTAGGTGGCAGCATAGGTTGTCACCCAGCATTCAAAGTGAGGTCGTTCAATTGTTTGTTTTATGACTGTGAGAGCGTGGACTGTTCTCTATGGTATTTTGCGCGCGCGCGCGCGCACACACACACACACACACACACACACACACACACACAGTGTCATGGAAGGCATTGTTCAGGAAGCCATGAGTCAAATCCGTCCATGAACATCGAAACCACTCTCTCATCTCTGTCTCTTGCTGTAGTCATGGCAACTGGATGCAATAACAGTGCCATTCTGGTCATCTGAACTGATCTAGGGTCAGTTTCCCTATAACAGGCTTCAGTTACCCACACAGACCTAGTTCAAACCCTGAATTGGCATGGGAGGACTAGGAACGTTATGGAGAAAGGCATGTTAATGTCAGATGCTGGCCATGAAACATTGTATTGTATACAGGATCCGAACACAGACCAGTTCTTCCTGTTATTGTAACGAGCCATTAGGATCAGAATAGACAATACTTTTGTTTAGTTTGGATTAGACTAAGCAGGAAGGCAAGTTACATAATTCTTGCTTGACTCCACAGCTTCTTCTCAGGCCCACAGAGTACTGACCTGTAACCCATGGCACCATCGTATACAGAGTCGTTCAGGTGAATGGGCTGGCCATGGAAAATCATCTGCTGGCCCAGAGGGGCATTGTACGACACCAGCCCGTCTGCAAACACAAAGTGGACAACACTGTGAACTGACTCAGAATTGCTTCAGTGAGTAAACCACAATATTAAAGTAATTACTCAAATACTACCCTGTACTACCCCCAAATACTTTCGTGATTCACGAAATGGTCTGGCAAAAATCTAATTTCATAACTATCTGCTTATTCCAGATACAGTCAATCAGATAAGACATGTTTGACTGTTCACTCCTTTGACTGAACTGGAGAACTGGAGGCACGTAGCTACTGTGGCTAACAAATACTAGAATTCAACAGTTCCCCACATCTTTTCTCTAAATACATCCTCTCTCAACCCACTCAAACCTCATTCAGCTCTTTATTAAGGCGATACAGACATGTCAGTGTGGTTTAGGGCACAGTGTGACTTACTGCGGACAGCAAAATGTGGACAGCAAACATGTCATGGCAGACCTACTACATCTGGACTAGGAAAGGGGGAAACTACATCATTTCTGTCAAACCATTCCTTTAAACCATATTGAGGTGTTATGTAACCTTAAACAGGCCCCGACAATGTGGGTTCTGACCCTGTATGACACATTGTTCCCTATTAAAATGGAGAAAATGACATGGCATGTCTAAAAACAGAAGCAATTGGAGGGCCTTAATGTAGTCTGTAGTTTTGTCCAGCGTGCAATTTTCTATATGGAAACTGGCATAAGCTTCCACTAGTCATTAGTTTTTCAAGCCAAATCGCTCTACAGCAAAGGTGAAGAAGCAAACTTATTAATTAAAATTAAAATTCATTAATATGAATTAAAATGGGTAATTTGTGTCATCTTTTTAGTTTTCTTGATAGACGAACACTGTGTCTTTGGAATGAGACAGAAAGTCAAACCTGCCAGTCTATATGCGTACTACTATCTAGGTCTTCATTCACAGCACATAGCAAGATAAGGTTGAGCTGTTTATCAGGGAATCTTCCACTGTTCACAAAAGAACCAGCTACTAAAATATCGAACAGCAGCTGATTGGATTCAGCACACATCCACTGTGGCTAGAACCGCTGTACTCTAAGGATGTGTGAGACTGTGTGTGTCTCTGACGGATTGGAGCACAGCAGTAGCTTTAGTGCGATGGGCTGTAAGAGCCACTAAGACATTGTTGTCAAGCCAAATAAACAGAATCTGGTTTTATGAGCTTAATCTTTAAGCTTTGAGAGGCCAGTTGTCAGTTGTTTTTCAGTAGGAGCAATAACTCTTAGTCAGCATACAAAAAAAGTGTGATTGCATAACAACAGCTGACCAAAGAGCACAATCACGGCTAGCCCATTGTTAACAGAATTTTTCAGTTGTGCTTTTCAGATGAATAAAATGATTTAAATTGTGTGAAAACAAAGCCACAGCACAGTTTTGGCAGAAAATAACAGTTCGTACCAAGCCATTCACACCCGTAGAGCTCCACCCGCATACACACATTCATGGAGTGGTCGATGACAGGCATGAAGCGCACAAAGCGAGCGATGATGGGCGGCTCCATATCCTTCAGGACGATGTCATAAGCGTTCCTGTTCCCCTCAATCACCTTTAACCCAAAAGCAGTCACAAAGTCACAAAACAAGTGAGTAATATTGTCAATAATATTGACAACTGATTCAACACTCCCATAATGCTATAAATCCAACTGTTGAAACTCTTTAAATGGCCAGGTCCCATCAGCTGAGCCTTCTATTTTCCAATCCAATAGCTTCTATTGTAACCCAGACAGTTTGCATTCTTTAACACATACTTACTGAATGATAAACCATTACGCATTACTCTTAAAATACACAATCATTACATACAATATACAACATTTTTCTTTGATTTTACTTTTTCTGCTTTTTTTACATGCTGGTTTTTACAACTTTTTTTACATGCTGGTTTTACTTTCCCTATATTTCAGACTGATGCATCTTTACTGTAACAGAAACCTCTCAAAATCAGTGTAACCACATTGGAAGTAATTTTAAACCATCTTACTGGTCCATTCATCATTGTTCAATTGTTTGCACAATGTAATCGGCAGTTGCCATTTTCAAAATCCTTCATTTTGTGGCCCCCACTTTTCTACCTCCAAACAACAGCCGAGATGTAAAGAGCGCTTTCTCAAGGAAAAAGGAATATATTAAAATAGCAAGTCAGACTGAAATATATAGAATAATCTATTAATGTTGGATTGAAATCATTAGAGCTCTCAGGAAATATAAACATCAACTAACTCCAGACTGTCTGTAGTAACAACACTCCATTTCACTTCAGTGCACATGAGTGGACTGAACTACCAGCTGAGTTCACATATGGCTGTGATATGGCCAGTTTAAGTAATAGTGGATCTGATGTGGATGTGAAGGAAGGGGGAGCACTTTTTGGTACACACCTGCTTCCCTTGACGGTTGCGCCAGGAAATCCAGCGGCTCCCGTCCCGGCTGTATTTGATCTTGTAGGTTTGGGCAAACTCATTTCCGATGCCCCCTGCGTGCCGGCCCTGAGTGCCCACCAGGGTGATGAAGTGCAGGGAGCGTAGGTCTATCTGCAGGAATTCCTTCATATTCTCAGGTTCTCCAGGGATCTCTGGACACCAGGCACCATCCCCCTCCTCCCAGTCCAGCCTGTAATAAAGACACAAAGTAAGAGACACACTTTCTCAGGGATGGGAATTCAGCCTGAGGATCACTCCCTGCCATAACCTGATTTAAAGCTGTTCATTTTGGCATGAGGGGGGAACGTTGATGGCACAGTGTAGGCCAAATGACATGATGACAGCATCATTTGGGGGTAAACATAATTACATGCTTCCACTGAGGTTTGGAAGAGACCACCCACCCTGCGGTGATTTTTTTCACAATATTTTTTTTTCATTCAGATACTGAACGTGGGAAAACTACATGCACATGCATGTACACATAAGCACACACATATAACACTTACCTGCCATATTTTGCTGCTGTTGAGTCAGACCACTGACTTGAAGCTGAAATGTCTTCATCTAAAATTTGCCCTCCTGACATGCCTAGAGGGGATCGACACACACCTGTAGAGAAAAATATATACAAGATATACAATTATCTTATTATTTATATTTATTTAAGAAACAAATTTCAGGCATAAACACAGCATTTAACACCTATTCCTCTATTTCCTTATTTGTTGATTCATTATGAAAGTTTCATGTAGGGTAATGGCTAAAAACCTTCTGTATTCAAACGATGCAAAAAAAATGGCAGGAGAAAAACAGAAAAAATTAAGATTGGAGCACTTTGAATGTGTTGGAACAAAGAAGACATTTCTCCTGGAAATGTAACTGAATAAAAGTATTCAGTTTCGATTGGAATTGAGTAAAGTAATGGATTCAGACATCTGAAGTGTTTAATGGCACAAAAAAAAAGTTATTGCATGAAATGGTTGAATACGCAACAGTACTTTTAAAAAGGGTTTGGCCTAAAATATGGTAGAGACATACATGAGGGACATTTAAAGGTAACATATTAACCAAAGCAAGTTTTTTGGATTAACCATTTTGTTGCTATTTTTCTGCTTTTTCACAAATGCTCAAGAAATGTGCAGGTCCACTGGTGATTTTAACCAGTGGTCCTGTAAATAAAACGGCTGTATTAAGATAAACCTTGGCAGAGATATTAGCACTGGTGATATCACAACTCCTGTTTTACATCACCACCACCACTGTCGAGACATCCGAGTTGGTACATTTCTCTATAATGAACTATTTAATAAAAAAAACAACAACTCTGAATGAGTTTGTGCAAATCTCATTGTTTTAATTTAAATTGTGGAAAATTGGTGGAATTCTTCACCAATGTCTACAGCAAGAATCTGGTCCTGGGGGCCTCCCAGCACATTTTAGTGCTTTCTGTGCTCTAACACACCCAGTAAGAGGTTGTTAATGAGCTGACGAATTGAATCAGGCATGTTGAAACCATGGAAAACAGTAAAATGTGCAAGACAGGAGGTTCTCAAGATTAAGATTGAGAACTACTGGTCTACAGTATAGAAAAAACTGTGTGTGTGTCTTCATGAAAATATTCCTTTCCAGCAAAATTTGATCAAAAAGCAAAATCAGAACGCCAATAACAATAAATAAACCAAATGTCTGAGGGCAGGACATGTTGCGATGGGAAAGGCCTGGGTTTAGTTTGAGGTGAAACTGAACAACACCTTTTTCTCCCATCCCCAACAATGTGGTTTCCCTACAGAAATGTTGTGGGGAAATATATCATACGTTTTGGCTCAGAAAATTAACGCAGCCACCAGACGTCCTCGTTTGGACTGAAACACTGGTCAGAACTTCACGGCATCTCCTGTGTGGTCTCGCCTCTCATATTTTCTTTACAAGGATGCGATTAAAGTCAACCCACCTCCTGAGAAAGTCTTTAAGGGCCTTTCTGTAATTTAATCCAGTTACTCCTGAGATCGTGGGGTTCACTGTTAACGTTTATGAGTTAGAAATAGAATTTCATTACATGTGGATGCTGCTCGCAGTAAAAACAAATGATGGTGATTCTTTGATCAATATTTTTACAGTATAGCATGGAAGAGGAGAAGGATTTATACCACTTTATGGTTCGTTTCTGTCTGGCTGGCCATGGGGCATCACTGCTGGGTGGTACAATCATAAACTCAGCAGGATAAGCTGGAACAGAGGAATCACCAACACTGAATTGCTTTCTGATGGTTCTGATGGCAAAGGCCAAGGTTGGATATTTGTAGTACTGATTAAACTATAGTGCTGGTGATTGCAAGTGTTTGTCCTTTTTACTATTTTCCACAGCTGAATGATGAATCAGCAAAATGATGAATCAGCAAAATTACGAGATAATGCACATGAAACTATTCAGTGACCAAAAAAGTGTCAAACCAATATTTACTTTTTAGTGGGTTGGGGGTAGTGGGCGAGGAGTGATTGGTCACAAAGTATTAGTTTTGTAAATACATTTATAGAGTAGGCAGCAATTTCAATATTTACCTTGATCTTAGTGACTTATTTAAAGTGTTGTAAAGTGCCCATATTATAGAAACACAGATAAAGTTTTAAAATGTACCATCCATAAAGTGCACAAATGGTAGTTTTGACATTACAGCCTTTTGTGATGTCACTAAAACAAATGCATTTTCACATATCCACCTATTTACGGTTAAGTTATAAGAATGGTTACAGTCCAAAGTCCTTCATAAATGCCTACCTAATACAGTACAGAGAGTAATTATAGAATGAGTAAAAAAATATTTTTTCCCCTGGTTTGGGTAACGAAACCCACACCAAAGGTTTTAAAGAAAAACAATGAAAGAAGTATAAAAAAAAATTTTTACATGGGCTCTCTAAGTATAAACTTTTACATCTGATAGTTTAAGGACAGGAAACAATCCCATTCAAACCATTGTTAACTGATACTCTAACAGAATTTATTAAAAACCAAAGTGGAACTTTAAATTTGTGATGCCTTTACTATCCTGCATAGGCTGAACAGATTTATTGCACAGCAGATTTTGAATCCATGTCTGACAAAACAGCAGAAAACCAAAATGAGGAGATCAGATCACTCAATGCAAAAGGATAAAATGGACCTGACATTCAAATATCTCCACATGCGTGAGTGTGTGTGTGAGTGTGTGTGTGTGTGTTGTGGGTGTGTGTATCTATGTATGTGTGTATGCATCATAGGCTGGACGTTAAAAGTGCAGTCGGAAGTGCACAAGGCCTCGGCCGGTCTGAGTGGCCCCTCCATCTCAACAGCAAGCCTTTGTGCTACTGCCAGCAACAGCAAGGCGAGCGGAGAAGGCCTTTTTTGTCTTCCTTTTCTTTTTTCCAGCTCTCCTCCAAATGTTTGCTTAAAAGTCAAGATGGGGGAAACCTCAGAGGCTTGGTCTTGGCAATGACAAGTTGATACGGTCCAAAACGAGCCAAATCCCCCAACAAAAACTTCTTCCAGATGTGACAGAGCTGCCTCCTACACCCCATCTCCCTCACCACACCGCCCGCCCTCTGGCAAACACAAGCCCATGCACACAAGCCAAAGTAGTGCATACACACTGAACAAAGTAATGTATTGATTTTGCCTAATTCAAATGTAACACATCATTTTCACATGAGTATATTACATGATTACAGTTTTGCCTCTCAGTGTACTTGTGTTTCTGTACTGTATTTTATTTATTACTTTCTTCACCCTTTGAAATCAAGTTAAATCAACGCAATTCCTTTTTTTCAGCACACCTACACATCACTGTGTGGTGGTGACTGCTCCATGAGTGCCACACACAGAGAGAAGAAAACAGCCCTTTCCCGCAATTTCTGAAGCCACCATACATACAAAGATATGGAAGGACACTCATATTGTGAAGCTGGTGTTGTGTTATGGCCTTCAATGCTTGTTTCAATTCTCATGTCACATAAATAATCAATGCTCTCAAAAGTTCTCTAATGTAGAAATATAAATGCTGGAAGTTGATGGTGATCAGTAAGGGACTCAGACTAGGGTGTGTTTCGACTAACACCAAAATTAGCGGTACATCACTGTCGTAGGAACAGATCTGTGTCACCCAGTATATAATTTTACTTTACTGATTCAACATACATAGTACCTTAACTTGCCACACAAAACTCATACTCTCTGTTCTCAGCAGTGCCTAGATATGCCAACATGTTACACATCACCCACTGAGCAGCAAATAGTTAATCTCACATGGAAAATAATGACGGCCCTCATCTAGCACAACCCACACAACATCTTCAGATCTAATCACAGATGTTCAATACTCTAAAGACATTGATGGTTATTTCAAAACTACTAGTTGATGGCCTGGTGGTTAGGGAGTTGCCCCTGCAATCAGAAGTTTGTGGGTTCCCAGGAATTCCAGGACTGCCAATGGCACCACTAAGGTACCTTTGAGCAACATACCACCCCCTAATACTGCTCACTGGATGCCACTGCTGGCAGCCCACTGCTCCACTCAGGTGACTGGGTTAAATGCAGAGCACTCTAGTAATTTCCTCTGGGATCAACATGGTTTATAAAAATCTTCAGTTCTTGAAGAAGTTTAAGGACGCCTTAATGTGAGTTGTCAAAGTGTTCTTTTTGTATCAGTTTACCTCCTTGGGTGACCGTAGCTAAAGCTATATTTGTTAATTTAGCAAGTTTCATTCAGTATTAACTTCATTTCACATGTTGTGGCTGGGATGCCCAAACTGTCACAAACAAATATAGTTCCACAAAACACACTCTATTAACAGTGCTTACAAAACAACGTATCATTCACATGAAGTGTGCAAGTGAAGTGTGCAAACACATTGTTTTTTCAAATAAACACAAGAATATCGTGTAATTTTTTTTTGCGTGTGAAATATATGCAATGGGCTAAAACCCGTTTACTGACTACAGCGGGTTTAAGGGAGAAGGTTGAGTGTGCTATTCTGACAAGCCTCACACAACATGGTGAGCTCTTTTGAAATATAATGAATTTTAAAAAAACAAACAAAAACTGATTGCTGAACAAAACAAACTCTCTCTCTAGGTCTGTTCAGGAGAGAGTTTATTTGAAAAACACTTGACTGGGCTACACACTGTAGTATATGTTCTTGGATGTTTGTTCAGTATATATTTTCTTGCCCTCTCTGTTTGACCCTCTAGGGAGAAGTGTATGGCTTGACGCAGCCAGAGGTGCAGCCAGGCGCTGCCAGCTTTTAGCGACACAAGCTAAAAATAACATGGGCTTCAGAAAGGTGGAAAAATACAAATATTGTCTGGAGAGAAGGCAAGGTCTATCTATCTCCCGCCTCTTTCTGAGCGCCTGTGTGACTGTGGAGGACTTGTGCAGTAGCTAATAGATTGAAGTGTCCCTATTCCCCTCTCACTGAGGCAGCTTTTTTCCATGCCCTGGTCTTCTGAATGGCACGTTTGTTTCACTGTGTTTGCTGTCTAACCGCTGGCTCCAAAGCCACACACACACACACACACACACACACACACACACACACACACACACACACACACACACACACACACACAC
>JBBJLR010000111.1:12801729-12820000 GCA_037577145.1 Brachypetersius gabonensis
CCCCCCCCCCCCCCCCCCCCCCCCCCCCCCCCCCCCCCCCCCCCCCAACCCAATCCTTTCTACTTATTTTAACATGCTCTTAAAACAATAAAAATACAATATTAAATGGATCATGGCTTGTTTGTTACCCATGTTAAATAGTAATTAACTGTGTTTTCTCTGTAGATGGTCTGTATTCAGTCTGTATTTGACCAGGGGTACCCAAACTGCTGCATATAAGTGTACAATCTAAGTTTAATCTGGAATCATTATCTTTATTTTCAAGTATTTTCCTTGGTATGACGAGCTCGTTCTAATAATGACTTGACTACTTTATGTTTAAATCAGAGCTGTGCAAAGTATTTTAAATGCCTGAAAGGTGAAGTGCTGATACTGATTTCCTCAAAATAAGTATATCAATATATTAATTTCTCGTAAACCAACAAGCCTACTCAACTGTTTTCAAAATATTCAGAAAATGCCACATTTTTGATGGGTGGTCAAAAGGAAATTTGGCTGAGCTCTAAGTGGTACAACCAGTACTTAATACCTGTTCAAATGAACAGAAATAGATAGGATTATTTCCCACCATTTTTTTTAAAGGTTTTCCACCATTATGTAATAATTCCATATAATGAATCTAAATAAGAACTGAAGATAAGTCTGTGTACAACCTACCTATTTTGTATTTTGTATTTCGATTACGATTTTTTGGATCATTTCTACAGGTTTATTCATCCTAAAATTTTCCCACAATATAAAGGGCAGCTGCTGTGTCTCAATAGTGTTGGAAAATAGAAAAGGACAAAAAAAAAAGTGAGAGATGTTTTTTTTGGATTGTTATGTTATGCAAAGCAGGACTAAGATGGCTGTGTCTGGCAGGCCATGTCCCACGGCTCCTGCAGCGGCCACAGCGGGCTCCAGCAGGAAAGAAGAGTACATTGGGATCCAGAGCCTGCTTTTGCAATACAATTAGAGCACAGCGACTGGAAAGATACGGACCCGAAATGACACAGAGTCATAAAACCGCAGAGGGCCGAGAGCTCATGTCTTTTGTTCTTTTGTTTGAATCCCTTGGACACCTTTGGGATCAGTGAGCAGAAAACCCGAGCTCAGATGCAGATCACCAGCCCTGCCTTTGTGAAATATTTTTTAGCGAGCGTTCTATAAACTCCAGGATTCTCAAACATTCTGTAAAATGATGTGAACCCAAAGTGTTCATTGTACACCATATGTCAATACAATCCTAGCTTGGGAAAAAAGCATTCTGCTTCAGAAGAACATCTGTGTGTGAGGATTTTCACGAACATGGAAAGCCACAAAGCCATTAAAACAACCTCAACTCTTATGACCGCCACCCATGGGGATAAAATTTCTTCCTCATTTACATTCTCCACCTTGCAACACACCAAACAGCTTCTGGGAGCACGCCAAACAAGGCAACAATTAAGCCCCCCTGTTAATCTGTATGAAGAAGCATTCATTTATCCTCCTTCGCATGCCATAAAGCAACATGACACACAGCTGTAAAAGCAACCGTTAAACTACACATTCCATACAGATTGCCCTGCCATGCTCCCACTCCTCTAAAACTTCTCCAGTGACAAAAAATAACCAGATACACCTTCGAATAGAATGCTTATACTGACACACTGCAACAGCACAGTGTGGTTTTCATTCTTGAGAAGCCTTCAAACAGATCAAGTTCTCCTGGTCTCCTTCCTTTGCCCCTACTGTATCTCTGCCTGCCATGTCCCCAGCTTCTGGTTTCCTTGTAAAATATAATTGAGCCTCACATTGACATCACACTTTCCTCCCCGCAAACCACCCATGCTGGAGAGAACGAGCTGGAGGAGAAAGGCACAGATCAAAGCTAATAGAAAGTTTCATATATAATCCAGAATAGAACTTCAGCTGCTTCCAAACCCGATTCAGTGTGAGTGGCGTGTGGCACAACAGCAAACCTGAGAGTTATAGTGAACCGTAAATGAGAACAGCTACTTGCTCAGTTATTGGTTTTATTCCAGTTTTGAAGGAAAAAGAAATGGTATATTAATTTCACAATATGGCCAAAATCATCTTGAGCTCAACCTAGAGGTCAAGAGTTCACGCTATTTAAGTATAGTTATGTAGCTACATATATCATTATATAGTGAGTACAAAGTGAATTATATTCACATGCAGTTTGCTTATTTTTAATTTTTTTTGGTGTGAAGAAACCCTTAAAACATGGTAAAGAGGGAAAGGATGTGTTTTCTTTTCACAAAAACAAGACCATAACCATAACAGATATAAATCATAATGAAATACCTCCTCTTAGGCCTACAAATACAAACATGGTACGGACTGACGTTCTGCAGTCTGCATTTCTTGCATATTTCTTGTTATATCCCAAAAATGATTCTATGTAGTACCAAAAAAAGGTTCCTTGACTTGCAACAATAGTAGAACACTTCATGGGTCTACACACAAACTTTTATGGCAGACATCACATGAAACCAAACTAAGAGCCATTTATGCATTCAAGTTATTCTTTGGTTGTTCACAGTACAGTACAGATCCACCACCATTTCAAAGGAAGCTTTGAAGAACCAATTTTATAGGATGTGCAAGTTAGAAAAGATTTTGAATTAAGGCAGACTATAGGTAGGAATAATAAAATTTCAGAAGAGGCATGAAGTTGCCCCTACAGTCTATGTTACACACCAATAGGAGTCCCATGTTTACAGTGGGGAAATAAAAAAAAGACTCTTACTTGGATTTACTTGGGACTTTGCAGTCCCTGACAGGTACAGGAGAAGTGGAAAGAACATCTTCCAAAGGTGGTTCATTCCAAGTAGAGACCAGACCTTCATTCCTGAAGATGAAGACAGAAAACAGCAAACTTTAGGATATCACTTCAAACTAAACAAAAGAAAGAGACCTTTATGACATTAGAAACAATTCCATGCTAAAAAAGCATCAATCTGCAGTAGCTTTTCAGTATAGTCATATAAATTATTTGGCCAATTATTTGACAGTTGTTGTATAGATATATGTATATGCTCTGACTGCAGTATCTTGGTTAAATAGTTGAAACGGATTTAAGCTGTTTTCCAGGTAAGAAACAGTCGCAGACTTCTTAAGCACTGATGTACGTCGCTCTGGATAAGAGCGTCAGCCAAATGCCGTAAATGTAAATGTAAATAAAGGCGTGAGATAAATTTCAAATGCTTCAACTGAAACCATGGTTTTATTTCAGCCAATAAAGATGCATTAATTGCCTGCAGAGGCTGGTGGAGTTTCCATTCATTCATCACACCACAGCCAAGTGGGCTGCGCTTCTTAGAACAAAATGGTGGGAATGCTTTAATTGTCAGAGCTATGGACGAAACCAATGAATTACTTCAGCCCAGAAAGCCACTTGCAAGATTTACTGCTGTTCATGGACCATCAACAGTTAAAACCCTAATACGGATTCAAAAAGCTGAGAAGGAGATACACAGTAGACAGTTATACACAGTAATACAAGCCATTAAAGGCCCATCTAATTACTTTGGGAAGACACTGTTGTAGACATTTTTTATGTTGCATTACAAATATATTGGTTAAGAGTCCTTGGCATTAAAAATAAAAACAAACTAAGCAGGGGACATGAAACTAGGCGCCTGACTGTGACTCAGACATTACCTCAACTGGACAGTACTTGCTGTGCCAAAATGAGCAACCATTTCAGCCAGCGTGTCACAGAGAGTCTTACTGCCTCACCAAATCTGCCAAATGATGGATGCACCCCCAGACACACAATCATAGAGATTTGTTGTTTTCCTCCAAATCTTAGAAATCTGCTTCATAAATACAAACCACAGAATGAAAAAAGATGACCAATCCAATCGTTTGAAGGCCTGTTACATGTGGAAACTGCCTAACACCAACAATACCAACAACACACTAACACAACATGAGTTTCCGTGCATCAAATTTCCAACTTGGAAATTATGAGAGACAGATGCTAAACAGGATTATAAACAAGTTTGGTGTTGTTTGCTGGTGCAGTTTTACATCCGTTTTACATTTGTGGTCTGGGCATGATGTTCATATTGGCTTATGCAAGACTACAAGGCTCAAAAAATAGGAAGCCAGGAAGTAAAATCCTTTAGTCTAATTTCCACTTATTTTTCAATTCTACATGACCATTGAATAATTGCATAGTGCATGAGTCCTGTTTGGAAATGCATATTGTTGCTGTTGATGCCGTTCATCTTAACATTCTGACATGGAGTAAATAGCAGCAGCATGTTCAAATGAAAAAACACCTTAAAATGGAAATACAAAATCCTTTTATGACAGCAATCATACAAACAAGCTTACATTTAACTATAGTCCTACATTTAACCATAGTCCTATTTAACCAGACAAAACTTAATTCTACAACAGAATGTGTGCAAAAAGCCCAGCAGTGTGTTTATGAGTGTTATATAAGTCCATTCCAGTGTAAAGGCTGAAAGACAACGCAAACGTGGATCTCTGCTGGATAGCTCAGAAGACTTTTCCCCCTAAAATCCATCTGCCAAACACAACTCTCCTCACAGGGCTGCGTAGGAGTGGCCCACATTTGAGCATGTTGGGTTCAGATTGTTTTCTGCTTTCTCTGGTCAACTTAAGACTGTTTTCAAGGCTCTCTAGCTCTTCAGATCTTTAAAATGAATTTTAAAATTTGAAACTTATTATACTACAGATATAAAATAGTTTTTTTTTATCTTAAGGCTTATTATTCAGTGACTATTATGAACTATTCAACAAGTTCTATGAAACCTATGTGGAAGTTAGATAATGATGATTCTTCACCAAACTCCCCTTACAGGTTGGTGGCTTAAACAAATCACTGGTCTGTATTCCCAATCATATTCAGAAGTCATTAACAGATACTCCTTACGCCTATTTACATTTACATTTATGTGTGTGGCATTAATTGGATGCAGAGGCAGAAAGGCAGAAAGTTAAGTCACTTAAGTCACTTTACATTAAGTCACTTTGCTCGAGTTATTCACCTTCAGGACCTTTGAGTTATTTTATTTTGCTCTACTATTCAACTGTGATTATGTTATAACATAGTTAATAGTTACATAGTTGACAATGACATTTGCTGTCTATTTCTATCCAATATTGACAGTTCTAAGTGTGTAGCTCTGACTGTTCCTGTAAACTTCAATGCCACAACATGTTAAAAGCACAGTAAAAATGTGTAGGGCTCTTATTCTGGATTTGAACACAAAAGGGAAGTCTAGGGTGAAACATAAATTTACCCTCCATTCCTTCCCTCTCTCCAGCTCCACGACTCCATATAACTCTTTGTAGACTCATCCTATAATAAACATGCTTCATGCCTCCAATAACACCAGTGACCCTGAGTTAACACGCCAGCTGAGGCCATACCACACAGAGAGCAGCAGCCATGACCCGGGTTATGAGGGACCCTCAATTACTCAGTGTGGTGCATGGTGGGGTTACAGCACAGTAGGAAGAAGGTTCTTCACTACGTTGCTCTATAAGCACTTCCCACAGCCACACAAAGGCATGCCTACACTCTCTTATTAACTATTTCCGCATAAACCTGTAATTCAAAGACACGCTCTGACCACTTAAAATCAGGCTTAATATTCAATATTCAATCATCTCAGAGCTCATTTTCTTAATATATAGTGATGAATCTAAAAATCATTGTAGCGAACTTTAAATGACATACAAAATGACCTGATATGACATTCAAAATAAAAACTTTTACTACTATCATACTAACTTGAGTGACTATTTTGGCATAGAAATAATCTTAAATTATCACAAGACTTTGTGCTTTTGTCAAAAGTTACACGTTGTTATTTCTCAAGTGAAAACACACTTCTCCACATTTTAAAGCACAAATTCTGATCATTGACTGAAATTAACATAAGAAAATAATAAAACATAAAATGCTTCAATCTTACATAATTATGAGACTGAGGAACTGAAGTCCACTCTCCCATATGGATCCACAGATCATTTCATTTACCGCCACCAACACTTGTGAGTCACAAAGCAAATTGAAGCTCATTATAGAGACATTTGAGCTCATTTGTGAATACAAACACTCTCAGCAAGAAATACAACAAAAACCTTGCAAAAGCTACGTGAAACATCTAGTGGGATTTTCGCTAATGTACCATGCTGTAACATAGAGTAAACAGACCCGTGAGAGTCTCTAAAAAGGACAAATTCCACAAGAGATCATCTTAGTGTATTAAATGCAATGTTTTGGTGCAATTCCCAAGCACTGAATCGAACTGCTCCACAGTCGTACGTTAAATGCAGGCTGATGGTCGAGGAATGGAATTCCCATTCACCTCTGTTACCGTAGAGGCACAGAACCATCTGTCTTTGCTGTACCTATTTCCATGGTTACGCTGGCCCAGAACTAACATAAAAAATCTGGTCAGGCTCAGTTTAAAGTTACCAATTGCTTCACAGGCATGAGCAACATGACCTTAAAAAACTTAGCAAAATCTCAGTGGTTTGGACTTTTTTTTGCAAACAAAAAGTTTAGCTACAGTTTGGCTATATTAAAGTTAGAAAAGTTCCCCCATGTAGTTCATATGTAATTTGTCATTCATCATTTTTGCATAACAATGTTTGTTACCCACACCCATAAACTGTCAAGTGTAAATGTTTGTATACCTCTCTGCCCTATAAAGCCAACATGCAGTAACCATGCCAAAGCTGAAACTGAGGAAAATGGCTTTAAAGTTTTAGTATTAGTATGGATTTTGTAGTTACCGCAATTCTGACGCCATCATTTCTCTGCAACGGGACAACTTTGAACCAGGATATAACAAGACAAAGGAGATATCCTAAACCCCATTTGTAGTCTAAAGTCAATTCTGACCAAATGTGTAGTTACTGCACTTTGTAGGGCAGCTCTGATCTACGTGAAAATCAATGTACACCAGAAAATACGCTTAAATATTGCATTTTTCTGGTGCTGTTTTATTTTCTGAATTTAACCTACTTGTAAAATAAATATAATAATTAGCTGTGCCATCACTTTTGCTCTAGTTACATTTTAAGTGTTTTTTCCTTCTCTTTATGCTCAGTTCATCAAACAAGCAAGGGTATGAAGACTTTTGCACTCAACTGTACATGACTGTACAGTAAAGCAAACAATATGAAAGTTTTGTAACAACAGTGATGATATACACATCTGTCAGGAATGGTTACCATAACATAGG
The DNA here is from genome assembly GCA_037577145.1 of Brachypetersius gabonensis. Taxonomy (NCBI): domain Eukaryota; kingdom Metazoa; phylum Chordata; class Actinopteri; order Characiformes; family Alestidae; genus Brachypetersius; species Brachypetersius gabonensis. The sequence continues at coordinate 12,808,950 of JBBJLR010000111.1, forward strand.
GTCAAGTAAGTGTTAAATATGTTTATGTTGTATATTGGCCAGTATGAACCCTCCCTCAGCCTCGGACTGGTCTGTATTAATGCCTTAGTCATTCACCTTCCTGACAGCTGCTCTGAGCTTGTAGAGAGGGTTAAGTACACACTGTGGCATTTCTCACAGGTTTCTCTGAACAGCACAGTCATTCTACAAACAAGCACTTTGTGTAATAACACCTAAAATATCGCTACAGAAAATATAATTACGGAAAACCAAACAGGAAAAGTGTTGGGACGGAAACAATCAGTGTTGCGAAAAAATGCTTCTTTAACACAACCATCTCAGCAAATAGAGGAGCGATGGTGCAGTACAAGGCCTTTCCCTCTGAGAAACTCGGCAGGCTCAACAGAGGAGGATTTACCTGATCCCAAAACCCACATGCAGAAGAAAACAAGTACACAGTTCATGCCCTCTGTACAGCCACTACAGTCAACACGCCTGTCACGCGAGTAGTACCTAGATACTTTAATGACGTGTAGATACAAACTGTGTATTCTGTCAGACCAGCAAACACTCTTTTAACTCTCCTTCCATCAGCTATCCAGAAAATATTTGTTACCTTAAAATAAAAAAAAATCTCAATAAATGATAAAATAGTATTATGTAGTATTGCGCAAATGTTAGAGACCAACATTTTCCTTTTACACCATTTTCAAGTTACAACAAAACCTAGTATCAAAATTCTGTGTTTAGTATGTCCAGCCTAATGCTGTTATGCTTCTTAGTTATCCTAATAAGAAACTTAGATCAGTCCATCATAGCTTCACATCCTTTTAGAGCCACAGTTGAGTTGTCTCCTCACTCTGGAATAAAAGACACGTTATTTTTAGATACCAAGTGAGAGTGGAGCTTGATTTTCTCAAGGATAAAAAGTCTTAAGTGCTCTTTGTCAGTTTTGGTGTAGTCTGACTGGTCTTGCACGGTTGTTAGTAGTCCCAGTTTCTCTCTGTCACCATTTCCTTATGCAAGTGAATTATCATCTGTAAAATCTCTGCAGAAATCTCCCCATAAGCCATTTCAGACACACATGAGAAATAAATATAGGCAAACAAATGTAAAGAGTGCACAAAATAAATGCTGATGGGATTAATGTCATAATTAGTATCCATGCATTTGAGTATTTTTTAATTAAATAACCAATCGTATTTTATTTTGGTTTTGATTCTGACTTTTAAAACAGTAGTAGTTTGAGCAACAGTAGTGTAAATAACTGCTAAAACAAGGTCTGTGGAATACAGGAAGAGTAAATTGTGAACAATGATCTCCTGCAGGGGAGAGAACTGTTGCACACTCATCGTGACTCTTGCAAATAAGTTCTGTACAATTTCACTGGAAATCTGAGAGATGATTACATTAACAAATCCTGCCCTGTCACGTCTCTGTGGTTATTTGTTTAGAAGGATGTACATGAGTCAGTCCTTTGTGGAAGGAGAGGAGGAAGGATCCCGTAATTGATTTCACTTTAAACATGACACAGTAGTCAAGCTTTGCCAAATGTTGCACCAGATGTCAGGAAAAAGACCTAAATGCAACAAACTGGTTTTGTTTTTTGGGACCAAATCCTTGTGGCCTACCTTTGGTAACTGAGATGTGCAGGCCAGGTGCACTGTTTGAGCAATAAAGCACCAGTTCTATTTTTTTTAGAAGTTACTGATAAAACTGTCGATGAGGTAACAGAACCGAACAGGATAGATGTGTATAAATCACTTTCAACTGCCCACATGAAAAAGGTAAGGAGAAGTACATCAGTGTTTCCAAAGTGTGCTACTTTTAGGACGGAAAAAGAACACTTCTACTTTCAACCATTCTTGCTATATATTTCGTTGACGATTTTAAGCAAGGTCTAGGCAAAGTCACAGGAAATTAAATTTGGTTATTGAGATCCCGACTTTGCGCTGCACTTTGGGTGAGACAGACATGCTTTCACCTGGACTTGCTCTTTTTTGCCATGCTCCTTTATCTTGAAGTCATCGAGCAAACACACATAAATGGGGATGCTCAAATAACCTCCAAGCGGAAGAACACTCTGTTGCTTTTCCTAGAAAGACTATTTTTCAGAGATATTTTTCCTTTTTTTCTGATTTTGGTGGGTGGAAAGATTGAATTGAATTTACTCAAATTGAATTTAGTCCAGGTTTTGATAAAACAGATTGACAAAATGATGCTCATGGCTCATTCTTTACCTATGGCTTCAAAATGTTATGAGTAGTGATGTATGTAGCGATGCATGTAGAAAGCCATAGAGCCCTGCTATTTATAGTGTACCTTACTTTAGAATCATTCACTCATACAATGGAAAACACCCAAACTGCTTTGAAAATCTAAAGAAAGTATTTTTGGAGGAAAATATTGGGCAAGAGTTTGCACCAATCTTTAGTGATCTAGTTAGAATTCACTTTCCTTTTTTAAATTTCTTTCTTTTTTGTTTAAAGAAATCCTGTCTTAGTTTGGTGTAAACACACTAGTACATAAATACATTAGATATTTAAGGCTGTGTGATAAATAATCTTTTCATGACAGAATGAATAAGTCAAACAAATATGTGAAATATTCTGTGAGTGTAAAGCTTTTGAAAACTTCTGTTTTTCTCCACACAGGCATTATCTAAAGCCTTCAATTAAGTTCCAGCACAGTTCAGTGTCAAAGTCTGTTTGCAATTAGTGGCTCTGGCTGGGAGTGCTGGGGCGCGAGGACTTTGAATAGTGTAATTGTAATAATTGAGCCGAAAATGACAGTGAGGGCCCTTCAGGCACCACCTCTTCTGGCGTTTTTCTAATTTGCTACAGAGACTGCCACAGCTCATTTAGGCTCATTACAGATGACAAATCAATAATCCCTCCAAACTGTAGGAATGCTTGTAATATCCAAATGAACACTGGAATTACCCTGATGGCTGTAGAAACCAGTAGTTTCAGGCTAGACACATGGACATTAGATGAAGGAGAAACAACAAACTGGAGTCCAGGCTGGATGCCAGATGCTTGGACTGATATTCCTTATGCTACGTGTGCAAACACAAAATCACTTCTGAATACATTTACACAAGCACACTAGCTTTCTAGAGGCAGTCTAGGGCCCCAGTCAGTGCACTGTTTAAAGCTGTTAAGTCTTGAGGTGTCTGCTTTTGCTGAACATGGTGTCTTGAAACATTCCAGTGCCACACAAACACTTCTACTTGTGATAATAGCGTATTAAAAAGGCAGCACTCTAGTTAGAACAGCCCAGAACAATGCACTTTATTGGGGCTGCTAAATAGTGTTGGAGTGAACGCCTCATACTTGAGCTGACATTCACACACCCATAGACTGAAGCGTGAAAGGGAACATATGCTTTTCATTTGAAACCTCTTTCATTTCCCCCCTAAGGCAATAGACATAGTATTGTAGATATTTTGTTTTTATGGGAATGCATGAAAGCCGAATAAAATGGCACTTGCAGCTAAAGTGGATCCAGGTGATGGCAAGAAAATAAAAGCCAGCCAGAAAACACAGCTGATGTAAACTGATGGACTGTCCTGAAAATTTACAGTAATTCGCTTGCATTAGTGCATAAAGATAAACTAGTTTTGGGAAGTGTGTGTATAATGTAGTTGAATGTGCCCCAGCTGCCTGCTGTTTGTCTTATTCTGTGCCCCGGGTGTGTCTACCATGGGAGCCCAGTATTGTCTGCACAGAGCAGGTGGGACTGCAGGTTCATTCAAAGCAGGAGCACCTGACTGGCAACAACTGATTAAACATGTGGAACGGATTGTGATCCTGCTTGTTTTGTATTAAAACTCCACGCTACACCACACCATTCCTTTGCAGATATTTTTGGATAGCCCTGCTACAGATTACATTTTTTAAAACTACCTGGCCATCTTAAAACTTTCTCCAGTTTCTAGTTGTAAGTTATCAGACCTATACTTGGCATTATTTTCTGAAGTAAAACCTAACTTTCCCATCTAAATGTTGATCCATAACATCAGGAGATCCCAAATTTGAACCTTGATGATCCCAAAGCCAAGAGAACATAGTAAGAGTAACTCCTACCCCACCCGCTACATCAATAGCTGATATAACAGAATTGACAGTTAATATTCTCCACCAGTAATGCAATTTGTTAGTGGCAGTTTAAAAAATGAGCAGTGTCGCTCGCCTATTAAGAGGGTTAAGATCTGTACATCTTCACCCTCTTAATAATACTGTGTGATGAGGTGGAGATCTAGCCAGTGGGTTGGCATCAGCTGTGCCTCAACTGGGGTCAGTCACGTTAACCTGTTTGTTTGTGGATAATATGTGATAATAATCAGTCCTAATCAGCTGGATTATCAAACTCTAGAGGCAGAACCTAATTGCTGGGAACTATTTAAAGTTTATTTAAAGTCTGAGTTTAATGAAAAACTGAATTCAAGTCCTAACTCCTGACATAGGAGGTCCAGCTGTTTGGTAAAAATATACACTGCAGTTAAGACCCTGTGAGTTGTGGCTAGCCCCTAAAGGGAGTGTTAGTGGTTCTGCCTTTGCACCTGCAGAAGTCAGAGCTTAAGGCACAATCAATTTTCCCTGGAGCTTTTAGAGCTACATTGAACCCAGCCACCTTGCCCTGTGGAAAAAGTGGCCCAGGCCAAGAAATCCTGTTCATTTCCTTCCATAAAAGCAACACTCACTTCACACAGTGCTCCCTGAATAATGTGTGACTGAGACTTGGTGAAAGCTGTCAATGCCTTTTAATTACACCTTCAATACTCAGTTTCCCAGAAAAGCAGGTGTTCACAGCCTCAACAGGACTCTGAAGTTGCATAGCTAACATTTATTTCAGAAAATCATGTAAATAATAAAAGTATGTTTCCGTCTTGGACATGAAGGCCGATGCTCCAAACCTCAACACACAATTAGACATAAATAATCTGCAGTTTTGCAATTCCCATTACTCTATTTGAACATAATACAGTCTTGATAATGAACATGTAAACGACATTTATATTATACGACACAGTCGTGTAAACGACATTTATATAGCTTTCCAAAAGTGGGCGTGTTATAAATACAATCTGACCCATGTAGCATCGTTTTAATCTGACAAAAGTGGGGGTGGGAGGTGGAATCGCGTTTCATCAAAAAGTGGGAGGGTTGAAACCCCCCATCCCCCCACCATGTGCTACGTCCCTGACTGTGAAGAACCTTTTCAAAGTCTAAAGCCTCAAGGCCAAAGAGTCGTTCTATTTTGTTAAGGTTTCTCATATAATATCATGGCTCTTTAGTATAACGGAAATCGTTCTGGTATGACACTGAAGCCTTTGTTGCCTTAAAGAGTGCACTATTCAGCAGTCTTTTGTGATTAGTGATAAACTAAGTGAGAAACTGAATTTCAGTAAAAGAATTAATCTTGCATATTCACTGTGTGTTGCACATCGGTACATCTAACTGAATGTGAATTTAAATTGAAAGTTGAATAATTAATTATTTTGACTTTTCACTTGCAGACTTGTCCACTGTAATGAAACATCACACTAATCAGCAGGCATAAACTTGCTTCTCAGATTAATCTTGTAGACTTAATCTTGCTTTTAGGTCACATCATATTTAACTTTGGCAACAACAGCATCAGGCACTCGGACTAGGCCATCTAACATATTTAAAATAATAACCATGCACAAGTCGACATGTTTGTTGCAGACTCTTTTGGTGGCGGACTGATTCTTGTTAAAGCTGGGTGGAAGATATAGGCTGTTTGTGGGCAATGCATTCAACTTGTTGCTATTTATGCACACAAACATGTTGTTGTTAAGGTAGGGAGTGCTTTTCTGCTGTCCACGTTCAGCTGCTTTTAAAATAAATGGATTTGTCCATGGTAAATGGATGGTGAGCAGCAGCAGAGCTGTGTGCAGAGCTGGGTGCCTCAGCTGTTTTGAATCTCAAAACCAAATTACACACCAAACTGGAATATATCATTATGCCGGATATCACTGGCGTCCTCCCAGTCATTCCTTAATGAGTTCTTGCCAAATAGGTCTGCATCACTAATCTAAATGGCAAGTCTGTAATTCCAGACGATAACAGCTTGGACATCTGTTGCCACTCTTTGATAAGCTTGAAGAGCTTTCATGCTTTTGAGGTTCATGATGTGAAAACGATTTCAGCTTCCAAGTGTATTGACAAACACAAAAAAAACCACACCAGTGGAAGAAAATCAGTGATGAACAGTATTGAAGTTTTAAGTCTCGCATGCTGTGCGGGTCTTCACTTTCTAACTGCTTGATTCATCAGGATCTCTTTTTCCTGGTCTGACTCTGTACTCGATTTCAGAGTCACGGTTCAGTTTGTATCATGGTTCAGCTTAGAAAAACCAACTTAATTTTTTCAACCCCACCAATGCGAAATGAAAATGCATAAGCACTGTCTTCCTGCAAAATCATTTAGACAGATCAACAGCCTCTATCAGGTCACTATTCATTTAAAAAATTGGTTTGTCTGTACATTTTTGCATTATTTCTAGTATAACTGATATACTAGAAATAATGCAAAAATGTACAGACAAACCAATTTTTTAAGTGAATCAGTAGTGAGCTCTTGCTGTAACAAACCTCTCTGTTGCTCAAAAAGTTTGAGCAGGTCATTATAAGTGCAATTCATTATTCCTCATCCAGTTTTCCTTTTTTTTCTACGCTCTACATTTTTTCCCTCATCTCTTTTATAACACTAAAAGGCATTCTGGCTGGAACTTCATACCATGATTTGAACACATTTAATTTTGTGTTCTTGTGGCTTGAAAATATTTAAACTAGATTAAAATCCACTTAAAATACTTTTAAGAATCAATAAGAATAAATATGTGAATGAAAAGCTTAGAATTCAATGGCTTAGCTATCCTTGCTGTTTAAGCTCAATTGAATCCCCTCATCACCTTTTTGATTTTATTGAATTTTATTGCATTCATCATATGGCAGGACCACTAAGTTACTTTCATAGACAATTTGCACGATTGATCTGTTATTATCTGTTCTATAGTTTTGTTATTCTGATGTTATTGTCTTTTTTTTAATTCTATGCTGTCTTATCTTTATTCCTCTTGTTGCACTGAGCATGTTCATTATAAAAGAATGGCCCTCAGGATGAATAAAGTTCTTTTTTATCTTTTCTTAAAATCAGGTTGTTGGTACAAAAAACGTAAAATACTGTACCTGAAAGTGTAAAGCACCTCACACATTGGAATTTAAGGTCTAGACAAACCTATTATGCATAGCTTTGATAACTTAAAACATGTGTAAAGGGCACAGAGAGGGTGTCAGTGCCTTTTCCCAGCTGCAAGGTCATGACCCACCTCAAACACAAACTACAGGCATGCCTTGACACACTGGTGCACTTTACGCAAACCTCTGGGTCAACTACACCTTGACAAAGGCCTCTTTATAAAAACGATCCCTGAATGAGGCCATGATTTTAATAAATAAACCCTTTAATTTGATGGTATACTGCTGATGATTAGTCTTCAACTAATCCTCAATCAAATATATGTTAACTGCAACTTGAATAGGAATGCTAAGTCTATCCCTGAACATCGACCTTAATTTCAATTCAAAACGTAATCTTGAATTTAATCCGTACCAAGTTTTGTCAGATAGATCTGTAGGATCTGTAGGAAAAGATCAATTAGAACATTTTTATTTTATAGGCACACTATTCTAATGTATCACTATAACACCTACATTTTTATTTTAGACAAAACGTGTAATTTTTTTGTCACTGTTCCTAAGTAATGCATTTGCATTTTAATGTTTTTGTTTATGCTGAAGTTTAAGTACATGATCTCAGTACTGACAATAGAGGACTCAGAAATGCGTCGTCCCAGTACAAAGCCTGGTTCTTCCATTCCTTTTATCATAATATTGTTATATTATTTTTACAACCACATACAACTAAGAGATACCACCTTCACCAACACCAACTATACTGAAATGTGTGATGATCGGAGGAGAAAGGAGGAAAAAAACAGGGAAAACAGAAGGAAAAGGACACTGCAAGTAGAAAACGACATTTCTGATTAGATCTTTAGAACATATGGCGTCCATATTGGTAAAGCTGTCCAAAACAGCTGGATTTGCATCTGTTCACTGTGAAGTGATCAAGTATCAGTTTGCTCTGGCATCCATTATTTTAGCCTGCCATGCAAACAGTAACTCTTCCAAAGACACTTTGTAGCACAAAGAAGAAAAAGGAGGCCAAAGCATTGCACAAGTCATGCAAAAAAAAAGTTACACATAAAAGTTATACATAAATCAACAAAGACATATCTTTTCTATTCTCCTACATCGCATGCAAGTGTCAAGCCTGATCTTCAGCAATTATAAGGAAATCTAAATATGTCAACTTTTCTGTACACTGGGAGAAAACTTACTGTTGGAATGTTGCTTTTCTCAAACCATTAGTCCAGTAATTTCTTAGTTCCAGCCAGTGAACACGAGAACAAAGGTAAAATCCAGGCCGTTTATTTCTCTCTATGGTCTCTCAGTCCTCATATCCAGGCGCACTGAGCTGATGTAAGACAACTCTGGAGGAAAAAAGAAAAAAACCTGGAAGAGAGGGAGGGAGAGAAAGAGAGAGAGAGAAGGGGGGAGAGAGAGAGAGAGAGAGAGAAGGAGAGAGAGAGAGAGAGAGAGAGCTAACATACTAGGGATTCTTGGGTACATGCCAAAGTCCCAGAATTCCTCATGCCATACAGAAGGTTTCAATTAAGTCAGACTCCAGTGACCAATCGGAGAAGTTTTTTTCTTCCCTGAATGTATTTTTTGACAGCCTGGGGGAATACTGAAAAGATCATCATTCACAGTGGAGGACACTGAGATTTCTTACTGCAACATGAACAATCACTGCTATCTCCTTTGTCCTGTGACAGATTGGAGGAGATTCCGATGGCATTAAATAACAGATGGATCCAGTTCAAACCAGTCAATGAAAAATGTAAAAGAAATATTTTTCAGAAAGGTTTAGCTTTCTTGAATGAATTATACAAAATCATTTCTTCTAGTTAAATGGCCCAGTAGAAAGATCCCAGTTAAATAAGTATTGTATATGGGACAGTGGTCATTCTGAGTTTGTGTGATTTGATATCTCACTGAAAGCACTGTAGAAGGGAGATGGCTGCTTTCTTTTGAACACAGTGCAGCCTGTGGAGAGGCAGTTTCAACGCTATGCTGGTAAGTAATAAAAGTCAAACCTCCTGCATTGTAAATCTTTATTCTCCCCTGAAGTCCTCTAACCATGATTGTGTGGATATATGTGTTAAAAGCCAACATCATTAGTTACACGACCATTTCCCAACTTTTGCCTTAACCCCTTTTTCAGGCCCTTTACTGATCATTCTGCTGTGGGAATGGCAATTAACTCCTCAGATATTTTGACTAATCCCTATTAAATATTTCAGAAATACTTTACATTCTGATTAAAATAACATTAAAACATTTTCACATTTTTAATGAATTCTCAAACTCATTTTTTATCTACTGTGAAAAGTTCAACTTCAAGTTACATATATAGATCACATTATCGAACACAAAAAGTCATGTGCTTTACAGAAATACAAAATAAAATAACATCTGTTTAAAAGAGGGCAGAGGAGAATACTGCAGGTTATAGCAGCTTTTAAAGTTGGCGGCTGTTGGAAAAGGGGTTAAACAGACCACGCTTTTGAAGCCAATGTATCTGATTGGCTGTCCTGTATTATGCCTTGTTCAAAATACAATCCAGTTTGCGATCCAGCTTTCCTGCAATGCTGCAATGTGAATGAGGTGGGCTACACCACATACCCCAAAAAAGGGGATTCAGAACAGGCTGTTTCTGTATATGGACTGCACGGACTGGGAGGTGAGTACTACAGATTAAAACTTCAATGTCTCCATACTAAATTAAGGTCATTTATTTGAATAGGCAAAGTCAATCAGGTCTCCTGCATATGGGCCCCTTTAAAAACAAACAAAACAGCACCGACTTTTTCTAAGCATAAGTTACAAAAAGGTTTAGGCATTTTTAGATTTTCTGGTGGAATTTCAGTTTGACCACCCCTCTATTCCCCAGACCCCTACACCCCCATTTCGAAGCATGGAACTCTCACTGCAAAGTAACGAGAAAAGCATATGGCAGCCCCCAGCACCACATTTTTCTTTTTTCTAATGGTGATGTTTAGTTCTGGCCAGAAACAGATATTCAATTATAATTTATTTACAGAAAGATGATACAGAATAACCGTTTAGAGAATAGTGTGCGACTAACATGCTCAGTGCAGGATAAGGAACGAAAAATGTTAAGTGGACAGTTTAGCACAGTATACCTAAAGTACTGGGAGTCTATTCCCTATGATTCATTTCTAGAATGAAGTCCCATGGAATGAATGAAGTCATTTCTTACACAGTCTGGACTATGGATTAAAAAAAATATGCATCATAAATTTCAATCTTTGTATTGTATGAGATTTTTAAATCTCAAAGTTTAAAGTATCTATTTTCAAATTTTATTTGAAAATAATAGTTTACTCATTTAAAGTAAAAGCAAGTGTAAGCTCAAAGCCACATAACACATATAAATTAAATGTTTTACTGAGCCTGTTAAGCAAATTAGTGGTAATATGTTTGAAATTTGTGTTGTGCGTTTAGGTTTAAAAACAGATTTTAGATGTAAAAATCAGCACGTTTACCTGTAGTTAATCTATTACAATGTACTCACTGTAACTCTGACGTTTTTATTAATTACTCTGTTACATAGAGCAGGACACATTCTTATTTCAAATGTGAAATTAATATTAGTTATCTGGCATGTTTGGACACAAAAGGTTTTTCACATTTCGAGATCAAGAAATATTTTCAAATGTAGCATTCTGAAAACCTAATTTACAGGGAAAAGAGTTTAGAAATACTAAATTGAATAACAAGAGAAACTGCAAGAGAGACAGTGACAAACACACACACAGAGAGAGAGAGCGAGCGCACGAGAGAGAGAGAGAGAGAGAGAGCGAGCGCACGAAAGAGAGAGAGAGAGAGAGAG
>JBBJLR010000111.1:12826060-12842131 GCA_037577145.1 Brachypetersius gabonensis
AGAGAGAGAGAGAGGGAGAGAGAGAGAGAGAGAGAGAGAGAGAGAGAGAGAGAGAGAGAGAGAGAGAGAAAGAGAGACAGACAGACAGAGTGAGAGAGAGGGTGAGAGCGAGTGAGACATAGAGAAAAAGACAGCGCACAAGAGTGAAAGAGAAACAGTACACAAAAGATAGGAGTGAAGAATAAAAATGCAAGTAAAACAGAAAGAGTTAGTGCAGGCACAACAGAATTTGGCTGTGTGTGTGTGTGTGTGTGTGTGTGTGTGTGTGTGTGTGTGTGTGTGAGTGTGTGTGTGTCCACACAGATGCATACAGCTCACCTTGGTATAGCAGGCACTCGGGTTCCATTTTCGTCAATGAAATGTCCGCCTGCATTGAGGATCCAGCGGTGGTGCAGAGACATGAGTGCGTGCCGAGCAGTGGTGGGGTTATCCTTCCCATCCTGACTGTCTGCATTTTTCAGAGGAGAAAACTCATCCTCCCTCAGCACCTCATACACCACAAACATCCTGAAACACACACACACCATTAATGTACAAACAGATCATTAACAGCTGCTCGGGTCATTTTCAGGGCTAAGTGGGTCCGACCCTACAAGAAATCCCTGATACTATCATATTAAAATATCCTACATAAATTGTTGATGTTTTAACACAACCACTGGTATTCTTGCATTTCACTATTTTCTTACTATTTACTTACTATTTAGCACCAAGACCCTCTCATAACCATGCATTACACACTAGTTAAATTGTAACACGTAGGTAATTCATAGTCCTTTGGATAAATATTAATCACTAATGCGTGCCTGGTTCTTCAGTCTAATTGTGAAATATAAGCCTTGGCTACATTGTGGAACTGGGTTCTAGTATCACAGGTGTGCTCCAGGTAGGAGTGAAAATGGAAAATTGTGAAAAAATGGAAACAATAAAAATGGAGTCCTACATAAATCTTTGTCTAAATTGCAACTTATTCTGTTGTCATTCACTTGTATGTTGCATAATATATGTTATATATGCATATATATGCTGTGATGTCTTTTTGTCCTACAACTACTACAACTATGAGTTTGAGAAAGACATTTACGAGATATGCTGAAGAAATGAGACAGCAGGGAATGATCATGCACTGAAAGACATTTTTCTTTGCAGTCTTTCTACTCCAAACTGCTACCTATGACCCATCCCAATCTTTTATTTTTCGGAGGCTGGTTACAGGGGAACGGAAGAGAGGGGGGGAAAAAAAATCAGACACTAACTTGGCAAACTGAAAAATGTCGAAGACGAATTTTTCCATCTTAATTCCGTTGGGTTTGTTGGGTTCGATTAGCTGTCCTTGCGTGTCCACATAGGGGATTTTCTTCTGTGCCACATGGTGCTGCAACTGTGGCTCATGCGTACTGACAAACAGACAGGCAGGCAGGCAAAAAGAGAGAAGTAGGAAAGCGAAACATGTTATTTCTATTAGAATATCATAAAAAACACAATAGGAGACACAGATCTGGCAAAGCCATCGTGTGTTTAAAAAGCCAGACACGGAAACTGCAGATGTTCCTTTCTTGACTTTACCTCATATTCTCTGTGCACATTAAAGTCCGTTCCATTCTGCTAGTATTTACAAGATGGCAAAGCTCCTTGGAAACAGCTCACAGAAATAGCTTGTCCCGTTTCAAATGTTAATGAGACAATAATCTAGTAACAAAATACCCTGAACTCTAATCTAATTCAAAGTTGTAAAGGAGTAAATTAGATTTTCAAATGAATTTACTGACAGGTAGAAGAGCAACACAAATAAAACCATACTATACTAAGCATCCAGCCTCATGTAATGTGGTGACTGATGACTGACTCACTTGACAATGTCTTTGAGGAAGGAAAGGGAGAAGAAATGATTAGCAACATTGCCGGCATTAAACATTAGCCGACCGTCGGGACCCCGCCTCTCAGCCGTGGACAGGGTGATTTCGCTGTACTCAACCACCTGGTAACGCCCATCCACCTTACAGACCACGCCCACCGCCTCCGTCGGGTTGGTTTTCTCCACCACCTGTCAATGAAGCCACAGAAAGACCTGCTATGAATTTCTCATGAGTTTATACAAGTTTAGTAGCACAGTATATAGAAAATAATATTTATTAATACTGTAAAATCAACAAAAACTCACATTTGATTTATAAAGCATTAATCAGAATCAGATTTAGCCACAGTCTGTTACAGACAGTTAGGTTTAAACAAGAGAATTCCAATGGTTTTTGTAAAATACTAACTTTATTATCTACTTATAAGAATTTTACTCAAATCATAAACTGATTTTTTTAAAAGTACATGAGAGCACCAAGTAGCCATTAGTTCTCAAATAAAAAGTAAACGAATATGTTTCCCATGCAACGTTACACCTAAGACATATTGCAGTATTTTAGACTTGAGTGAAGATGACCACACTGGTTTTCTTTATGTCTGGTGTCTGCATTAAATTAAAGCAATGGCAGAAGGGAAAAAAAACCTCCATCCATCTGCGAGTAACAAATTACAAAGTTCGAAGTTGATGATGGGTTAGCATGGGGGAGGAGGCAAAGAGCAAAAGCCACATTAACTGCATGCTTCACAATTTATGAGGGGTGGGTGGGTTCAACTTTTCTTACAATTGCCCCTCTGACATGAAGGGAGTGTTTAATTACTAGTGGAATCCAGGGCCTTGGAGTCATCTGCATTTTCAGCTCAACTGAGGAGCATCTGAATCTGTGCATATTACCAAAGCCAAATGTTTCCAGCCATCATAAATTCTAAACTGAAGTCAGCAATAATGTCAACAACTAGGTTTGCTGGGCAAGTCTGTTTGTTGGGCCACTGCAATAAAAACCTACACAAAGGCACTGAAAACTATGAACTCTTTGAACACAGAATGATGGGATTTCTATTTTTCCAGTCTGATCAGTAACTGCCAGATTTTGCCCTCGATTCACTTTACTCTTCACGTTCACTTAAAGAAAAATCCACTAGAAACATTGGCAGGTTGAATAGAACAGATTCTCTATGCATCTCACAGGGTAAAGGAGATGACTGACATTTTTAAACCAGTGGGGACATTTTCCTCACCCGCCTCTCTGCTCCAATAAAACCAATATACAAGAATGACCTAGAAACAGCTGTGTGGACCACAAAAAAATAAAATAGGGAATGTACTTCTTTCTCCAAGTGTCTTGAAACAGTGTAAAATGATGTGGCGACTTCACTTTCAGAAGTGAAGACCAAGAACAAACGAGGAGAGACATGGTTCAAGGGAATGTGCGAGGATGGGGAAGATATTGAAACTAATGACTGCTAAGTATGTATAATCACATCGGTTCTGGCTGGAGCAGTCATGCTGAAGTTTCATTTCATTTTCATTTACCTCACTGACACTAACTAAGAGAGAAGCTTCTTATCTTTATGAGCAATTAGAGAAACATTTTAATCACCTCAAAGAACCGCAGCGTTCAAAACTCTGGATTTCTTCTAGAAGTCTAATCCCTGTTTTGTCATTTACCATGTAATAATGCAGATAATGGCCAATTTATGAAGCGCCTGAGGCTAAGCTCCACTTTTGCTCACAGATATCTATTACAGAGAGCCAAGATGTCTGGTACGTGTCTGATTTTTTACATAACCGGGGTGTCGGCATTGACGTAGTGCTCAAACTCCTTGGGATAAAAAAAAAAAGGACAAGGACTTTGAAGGATTGGGAATTTACATTCGTTTGCGTGCGTCAATCTTGAGTTTCATGCCAAGTAGTAAAATATCTACGCAGCACATTTACTCTCGCTAAAGTAGTTTTCATTCAACAGCCTTGAAACACAAAATCACAATCCATTGTTAACAACTGAGGGCTTAAAACCACAAGCGACCATATAAAAAAAAAAATATATATAAAAATTTTCTTGTTGTTGTACTTGTGTATCACAGATTTCTAGAAACAATTGAACTGTTCTCCAGTTGTACTGGTCAATAAACTTCATCAGTCTGCGGTGGAGTAAAGCAGAGCCGTTGGAGAGCCAGAAGAACAAAAGCGTTTTAAGTAACAGTTCAGATATGAAAGGACCCTTATTCAGTTCTTCTAGACTCTGAAAAAGAAAAACGTATTATAAGAGAGAAACTGCCCCACCTAGTGACACTTGAAGGACAGTGTGGGTTTCTTTCCTTAATTCTGAAAGTGGGCTGTATTTTACTGTGTTTTACATTCAGGGACACCAAAAACAGATAAAAAAAATAAAATGTATTACAGTAAACAAGAATACTGAAATATAATCAGTATAAGTTGAGTAAAAACAAAAGCGTAGTGTTAATCAGAATTATGTGGTGTGATTCATTAAAGAAAAGTCATGGTAAAGAGAAGAGAGAGGAAGATCATGCATCATCCTTCCTCTCAGCCCTTGTATAGCCAATTAGTCTGAATACCAGGACTTGCTAAACGGCCCCAGCCGGCTAAAATTGTAAAGAAATGCATTTATTTATACCCGATTCTATGTACAGCCACAACCTTATTCAGTCACGTGTCTGACAAAAAAAGGTCTGGTAACTTTTGTGGCCCCTCCATTATACCACACAACTGGAGGCACAGCGGCAAAACCTCCCACTCTACCATCCAGCAATCCCCTGCCATTAAGGAAAACACATTTAAGGACAAAGAGGAGTGAAAAGAAAGACAGCCTACAAACTATTTAATCTGGCTCGCTCAAGGCAGGAGACAAGGTGTTGGCCAGCACATGGACTGCACCCCAGATATGCCTTATCTTCAGGCTGTAAAAACAGTGCCTACCGCTTTAAATGCTGCCTGAGACCTTACAGAGTGCAAAAGCGTGAGGGGACTGTGGTTCAAATGGGCCACCACTGGAAGCACACCCCCACCCAAATACACATTAAAGAACTGGAGGGTCCAAATAAGTGCCAGTGTCTCCTTCTCTATAATAGAATAATTAACCTGATGTTTATTAAATATCGAGAGAGGAAAGTCGCAGGTCGATCTAGTTCATATACTGTACCTGCCCCTCCCTCTTAAATCTGAAAGAGTTGATCTAATCATGGCGCTCCCAGAATCAGTGCAGCACTATGACATAGTCTGACATTTTCAAATGCCTCCTGACAGGCCAAAGACTTTTCAAATCTAGCCTTACTCTTACTTTATAATAACCCACCATCCCCAGGAACCTAATTAGCTTTCTCTTGGAAGTGGAAAATGGAAATCAGTCAAATGGCTCACACCTTAGCAATCACAGGTTCTACTTGCCTCTGCTACCTAAACAGGTTACAGTAGCCCTCGCAAAATTTGCCCACGCCCTAACCACTAGGCTACCAGCTCCCCCAAAATGTAATCAGTAACACTTACGTGACCCAACTTACCAAACTCATATACTTACAACCTCTCCTTTAACAGAGGTATACGATTCTTGTTCAGATCCAGTATGATCAGAATCGTCCCAATCCCTATCCTCTGCAACAGTCAAATAATGAAAAGAACAGATCCAGATATCTTGCATTAAAACAGGATAGGAACTTAGCCATAGAGACCATGTTAACACCCACTGATTTAACTTCACCGGCGCTTAACTGCTTCTGCCTGATGTCCCGGTTTCTTTACCCTCAATACATACTGGTATAGTGGTTTGTTTTCCTTTGGTATGGCATGATTGCTCCTTTCCCCTTGCCCTCATTTTATCAAGATCCATCAACGATTAAAATCATGTTCTTTTGACTGCTGTTGGTGCTGCAAGAGCAGTTAACTCCTCACGCGGTTCAGAAGTATGCCATCACCAGAACATGAATCTAGGAAGCTAGGCGCAGTCGGCCCTTCCGCGTCAGAGAGAGGTCAACATCTGTCTTCTCACCAGTTTTTATTTCATAATCCTTCTTAACCATACCTTCTTTTGCCTACATTAACTTTGATCTGGAAGCTAAAAACTACCCACATACAACTACTTAGACTTTAATTTATTACACTGCACATTGTCTGTCCTGTATTTGCTCATCATATTTACTGTTCTGCAATTTTGCACACACTTTTGTTGCTGGAATATAGTACCTGTCAAAATACTGTATTCATCCAGACTTTAGCTATTGTTAATTGCACTGAATGTTTGCACTTTACTTTACACTTTATGTTGTCTTGTATTGTTGCACACTTATGTCCTGTCTGTACTTGCGGTCTTGGGCTGTTCTGTTCTGGTGTTGCACCATGGTTCTGCAGGCATGATATCTCATTTCACTGTGTACTCTGACTGTGTATGGTCATAATGACAATAAAATCTACTTAATTTGACTTCAAGTAATCCAATATTTTACAAAGCTGAGCTTTGTTTAAACTCTACCAGCTCCTCAACAGGACAGGCAAAAATGTGTCAACAGCATCCACACTAACAAGGCTACAACTTGCTGGTACTCACAAATTCACAGTGGCATGAGATTGATCATTTAATTAATTTGACAACTCATTTAACAATATCCTTCTATTCGTGCACATTGCACTGCGCTGTAAAAAGAAGAAATACGTACAAAATCAGGAGGCTACCTCACCTCTAACTTATCCCGGTCACACTAAATAATCTATGCCCTAAATAATTTGTGAACCCGGATTAACTCCCATACATTCCACCCACCATGCTCATTTGGGGAGGCAATATCAAGAGAGACCATGCGTGGATATTAAAGTAAATAAGAATAGTGAAAATAATGAAATACACAAACAAACGTAAAAAACTAAAGTGTGATGTTAATCAGGATTACACAGTGTAATGCAGTGGTTCCCAACCTTTTTTTCCTTGAAGTCCCCCTTTGCCTGTGTCCAAGACATGCCGGGACCCCCCAACCCCAACTCCTACCCCCATAGACGCACAAAAATAATGAAGTGATTAATTACACACTTATTTGCAAAAAATAAACAGTAGTTTTTGGTAACATAATTTCGGTAACGTCACTGCAGACAAAATAGTGCACCCCTTCCCCAGTGATCTCTCGCGCCCCCCTCAGGGAGGCTTGGACCCCAGGTTGGGAACAACTGGTGTAATGCATAAAAACAACAAACAAAAAAACAGCCCTTTTGTAGCCCTTGTGGGCCAATTAGGCTGACTACAAGCAATCGCCAACAAGCTCCACCCTGCGAATCAGACGACAACATGGAAAACAGTCAAGGCCCCAACACCGCCAGACAGGGCTGTAACTGCGGTTCTATGGTTTGTAATAGAAAACATATCCTCAGAACAACTGGCGGATAACTGGATTATGAAAACTCATTTTTTTGACAAAGACAAATTTGGTTGTGCAAGAGATCTAGCCATGGTCCAAACCAGTGATTTCTTTTCATGGTTGTCCTCAAAAAATCTTTTTTATGGCTTTTTTATGGCTCTGTTGTACTTCGTCGAATTGGATCCAGTTACAAAGATGTTGCAGTCAACACTCTTAGTGCTTAAAAGGGTCTTGTATGTATGGTAATAAGAATGACCACCATGCCAATCATCTAATTACAAGTCAGTGCTATTTTTTGAAGTCAGCTTACAGTAAAAAAAGTATTTGAATAAAAACCCATGCTGATGTCATATCAGGAAGCTCTTGACCTTGAAGACAAGTGTGGAAGTGTGAAATTACTTTCTGAAAAGACTAAAATCTGTGCAATACTATGTCCACTATGAACTTATCCTTTGTGGAAAATTCAGAATTTATTCATTAATTTACATGTTATTTTCTATTCACTGACTGAACTAGAAGACATGCTTTGTGAAGACTTGATATAGGTACTGACCTTCGCACCACAGTCTGCTCCTTTACACACACAAAAACCAATAAAGGCAGGGTCTGCCACTTTCACCAAGATGTTATCCACACAGTACACGTGGATGTAGGCGATTCCTCTCCTCTCCATGTCCTCCACAATCTTATTTGCTCCCAGCGCTCTGTAAAGGCCTCCATTGCCATCTGAGTAAAATGAAAAGGTTTTTGGTTACACAGTACCTCACAATGTGCAATCATTTAAATCCCTATAGTCTTTTATGTATGCACACCTGTGAATAAAAAGTATACACAAAGAGTTTACTTTCAAGGTGAGGGGAACAGTTTGTAGGGAATTAAGCTTAATACGTCTGCAGGTTAAGCTGTCAGTAAACTGGTTTGCTGAAAATACAGCGAGAGGCACTTACTATGTTAGAGTAAATATAGACATTGACAAGGTACACTAGAAACATGTCCAAAAACTATCAAAAAAAAGGAATTGTGTAATTCTAATACATCACTCTAAGATCCTGTACAAAGTGTACTTTCATGGTGCTTCATTCACAAAACGAAACGAAAAACTAAAAAAAATGCAAAAACAAAATAGAAAATAGACATCACTGTATTTGTAATGTATCGCACAATGTTCACACAAGAAGTAAGTAAACGCTTGCTGATCGGTGCTGGTAGTCTGAACTTCAAACTACCAGCACCAATCAGAATCCCACCTTATATCATGCACTCATTATGCAAAGTCGTTTCTTGAACCCCACATTGTGTGTGTAACTGAATTGTGGGATGAATGTATTTGAGCACCTCTAGTGATGGCCCAGCAGAGCTTGGTGTTTACCCCCCCCGCAATACATCCATATGAATTTAAAGGATATGGTACTCATCTAATTAGTTTAATTAGGTGGATTGCATTGTTGAACAGAACTTCTACAGTACAGTCTTGCAATGTAATCTAAATCCTCTTGACTTGAAACAGAATGCTTTCTAAATAAACTTTACCTGGTGCCATGGCTAGTTTGCCTTTTCTTTCAAGTATAATCTTTCCATCGTGGTTCAGAGCTGGTAGCATGCCTTGCTGGAAGAATATGACATTCTCTTTTTTAAGGCCAAAGTACTTGTGATGTGCGAAGAATTCCTTGGTGGACTCCATTGTTCTGCCACTCGTCATGATGTACCTAACATGAAACCAACACAGTTATAAGACTCCTTCTAACAATGCATACACAACTACAGACCAGTGTGTGGGTGGTTTAAATGGCATTCTTTGAATTACTTTACCACAAAGATTTTCCACCATATCCAACTAATGAATTATGAGTAAAAGAAAGGAACGCACAGATAATGACTATGCAATGTTAAGCATAAAACATTTCCTCATTTAAAGCAAATCTGAATTGCTAATAGATAACAGGGAGTTTCTGAGGAACGTGTTACATTTGATCTACTTCCTTGTGGGAATCATCGCAAGAAGAATGATGTGATAAGACTGTAAAGACATATCTTGTGATAAGGATGAGCAGAGCTGACTAGCAATCATTTAGTAAAGTTGGCACGCACTTCTGCACACAACTTTGCTCTCGCATCAGTCCAGTGTTAGATCACCAGCGCTGATTCAAAATCTCACCGATGGGGAATGTTAAGAATATTATTATAAGCAAGAATGAACTTCATTAATAATAAACACATTTGATTTATGGCCAAACAGTGAATTTGGCAAACAAAATCGCACCAATAAATAAAATTAGTTTGCCATTAAAATATCTGGTCACTGAAAGATTGTGTTTACACAATTTTCTCCCTGCACCAAAATCTGCCACCAGCCAACAGATGTGGTTTGTCTAACAATGCAGCATTCTTTTTCCTAATGTTAATACTGTCTTATGAATAAAATTAGTTTCAGATTCCCTTACTTTAGTTTTTTTTTTTTAGTTTTTGCTGTATCACACGTTCACCTTCATGCTTAGGCGGTTAAGTTGTTCTCAGTGTTTGTCTCACCATGGAATACAGCACTTGGCTCCATGCTGCTGCTCAGCAAGCTGCTCCAGTTTCAGGATGCGTTCAGCCTGGATCTGAAAGAGGGTTTTGTGGGATGGCAGGCCTACGTTGTACATGCCTTTGGGATATGGCACTCCTAGCCGGGTTCCCTGACCGCCGGCTAGCAGCAGAACTGCTACCTTGTTCTCAGAAATACAGTGCAGGCCTGTACAGACGAATGAGAAGTTAGGCCATTAAAAACATCAGTTCAAGAACATTGTTTCTGCTACAAGATGATCATAAATAACCAGAGGAGAAGACAAACAAGTCACTTGGATTATGTAAATGAAAAGTTCTAGACAGAGGCAGTACGATATGGTTGTAATGAAAACCGCACGATCTTAGTATGTTTGTCATGTCACATCTACTACGTTTTTGTTTGTTTTTAATATTTTCCAACAAAATTAATCATAAATGTGTTAGTTCCTTATAAAGGAACTATGTAAGCTATACAATTAAGAATGTATAAACTCACACATATAAAACACTAATATTCTAGAGGTCCTCTCATCTTAGATGTCATTAATGACGAATAACAGGCTAAATAATAATCATAAAGATGGCTATAGAGAGACATCTTAAGGGAGAAGGATGAAGACTTTTCACTGAAATCATAAACCATTATGGAAGGAAACAAACCCTAAACCATGTATTCCTGAACTTTAGGAACATATAGGTTGACACACCTTGTGTCAACTTATATGGCACATTATTATCTTACATAAACTGCTGTTAAGTTTATTACCACCTAGTTTTACTCAACCTCAAGCATGAAGAACAGCTTTCCCTGTCTTTTAAGGACACACAGACACAAAAAAATTTTTTTTGTACTTTGGATGGGAAATTAAACCTATGAGTCCTTTGCTAAACTTTGGATGTCTTCCTAAAACATGCAGTGATTAAGGCTTGACACACTGTTAAATGACCTCATAAACGCACACACAGGACCCCACTTACGTCAGTACTAAAATGAACCAGATGTCTCTGGCCCCCATTGTGAGTCCCCAAGGGTGGGCTGCTGGGACAAAACCCAGAGAAAGATTCACCTCTTGCAACACTTTTGTTTCAGATTTCTTTCACTGACTTTCGTACCACTATTTCAAAGTTGTCAACGCCCCCCCAACCTATTGAGGAGAGGCTCTTGGCTGAAGCCAGTTATGAGTAACATACTTGTTTAATTAGACATGGATTCTGAAATAGCACTAGTCATGAGCTGGTTGTTTGCATTACACTCATACAGAATGACTAAGATTTACAAAAAAAAGCTTTACTACAAGCAATAACATGCCCATGGGAGTTCTCTCCTTGTCCACAAGCAATGACATGATTCTGAAATACCATATCAGTTAATATTAAAAAGCCTGATATGATCTAACCTTTCTCCTCCCAGGCTTTGAGGGAGTCTCTGTCTCTGGTTACACTGCCCAGAACCTCCTGTGGCACCGGCTCCATTCTGGCATCCACCTTTTCTTGTTTGCCCTGGCCAGAGCTCGCCATGGCATTCTTAAAGAAGTAGTTGATCTCTTTAAAGTCCATGTTCTTCAGCTCAGAGGACAGGTCAGCTTGCTCCTCGGGGCTGAGCTGGTCCCAGAACTGCAAAAGGTGGGACTGGTCAGCCTCAGACAGTTTCTGTGCCAGTTCTTTAAGGTCCATGCTTGCAAGGTATGATCTAGGAGAAATATAGAGGAAAAATAAAATAACTGATCTAGATGCCCTGTGTTTAGATGTCTCGCACTCATTAGTGAACCAACAGGATGCGTTTCATTCCGCAAGATTATGACAAACCACACAGAAACCTAGTGCTGATTATTCTGACTGATGATGACAACCAGAAAGCCCTATTAAGTATGTAAGCATGGGGATCTCCTTGATTACATTTAGATATTTTCCCTACATCCTCCCTACGTGCACGTCTTTAAAGCTGGTGGTAGCCTATACGTCCAGCACTATTATGGTATGTCTCCACTGAACCCAGTAGTATATTTCAGCACCCTACATGAACCAAATGCCTTTCCTGATTCTAGTCTGAAATCACAATTTAGATAGTAACCCATTGATGATGAGTGGCCCCTGAGCCTGTACTGCTAAACTGGTAGTAGATTAGGTTTGCCGGGCATGACTCTTTCTGAAAGCACAATATGGTCTTTCTCAGCACAGGGGTATCTCACAGCACACAGATCTTACAGCAGCTAAACTAGTAGCTTGATAATAATATTCTTACCTTCAGCGTAGTTGTCAGCCTCCTTCTTTTTCCTCTTCACTGAAACACACACTCACCACACACTCACTGTAAATCCGCCTCCTGTTTCCGTCATTTGACGTGGCACCGAAAGCATGTGGGAACGCCCTGGCAACGTTTCAGAAGGGGGCCGCTCCATTACACACATCTGCTTTCTATTTAAAAACCTTCCTAGCTGCAGCTCCCACCGCGCAAGCGCGCCACTGACCCACTAGCTAGCCGTCCTACTAAGTACACAAGTATACAGATTTGATCTCACCCAAAGAATCATCTAATGGCGCGTGTAACACTTGTATCCCTCGCAATATGTTTATTTTTTCTCCCTAAGCTTTCGAAAATTATTGTAGTTAGGATATTTGAGTGCATAAAAGGCTAGAATGTGTATTGTGATGTTACAGATAATTCACTTTAGCTTGTAAGGGTGATCGTTTTGTACTGCATAATGAATAACAGTTTAGGTTTAGTGTGAAATGCTGCATTTCTGAATTTCTTTACAACCATGGGTGAAAATGGCACAGCAAATATCATTATTTCTAATCCAAAATGACAAGTGAATCTGTGGGTGTCTTTCTCATTTTTAGATGTGAAGCTGGTAATGGTAAATGGCGATACATCTAGTAAACGAACGTATGTATGAATGAATAAACAAATAAATAATTAAAGAATTTCATGCACACTACTTTGCCTTAAAATGTGCAGCATACATGTGTACTGTTTTCTAAAACAATTGTGCAAAACGACAAAAAACGACAAACTTAAATTACTTTTGCTCTTTATATGTTTATTTCTACAGTTGTTATTTTTCCTGTTATAGTATTGACGACGCCTATCAGTGGCCATACACGAACTAAATAAACAAACCGACTGGAGGGGAAGTTGTTTTCTTCAGTCTGTGACTTCATTTCCTGTGTAATGGCCACCAAAACAAAGTCTGGACTGAATTTCACAGCCAGTGAGAACATGTTTATTCTGCAGCTCTCAGTCCAGTATTAACTCCAGAACTGCTGTCAGGTTCTGGCTGTGTTCTGCAGTGCTGGACCCTGGACATGTCGCGAGGAAAGGGTCTGAATGCTGGCCGGAATCGTGCTGTTTAACTCTGATTAGTTGTTTTGTCTGACTCTGGACCGTTATCTTGTCTAGTGTCAGTACAAGAGTGTCTTATCTCTGCTTTTAATCTTCCAAATGAAAGAAGCCGTTTCCACATTCACCTATCGAGCTGCTGCTGGTGTAGTCGAGCCGGTTCAGATGCAGTAAGAGGTCTCGTCTCTCCTCTTTGGAGCTCAAATGACCCTCTAGCCGCCCTGTGATGGCCTCTGGTTCCAGATCCAGCCCCCCTCGCCCCCCGACGGTCCTTCCCGTGACTCCGGCGCCGGACGGAGAAATGAAGCCGGTCCTCTTCGAGATCTTTGGGGAGATGTGGAAGGTCCAGGCCCGCCTAGGTCAGGGGGGCTCGGCCTCGGTGTACCGGGTCAGCTCGGGCAGAGCCAACTCTGCTGCCGTGAAGGAGTTCCGGGCGGACCCACAGGGTGGAGATTATGGGTTTCTGAAGGAAAGAACCGTGCTGGAAGACATCCAGGGCCATAAAAACATTGGTAGGTTGGAAGTCGTTTTCATTTTGCTTGTGACTTCGGGCAGTGCAGAAGTATCTTTCATAATATTGTTTTGTTTATGTGAACACAGTTGACCCTGATCACCGTTATTTCGTTTCTCTGTATACTTGTATGTGGTTAAGATTGGTTTTATTTAGACATACTCGCTTTCCAGGCTGTTACACACTTACTCAAGAAGCCTGATAATTAGCTGATGAATGGGATCAGTTACCTTATATAGGTAAAACTATTGGGAGGCCTGGCCGTTATACCAACAGGGACTTTAATTGTATTGCAATCTAATACAGAAAGTATAATATGGTATTGGTCCCCTTTTGCAACTATAACAGCTTACACTCTTCTTGGAAGGCTTTTTGGGACCATTCATTCTATTGAGCATTTATGAGGTCAGGCATTGATGTTGGATGAGAAGGCGTGGCTCATACTCTCCATTCCAGTTCATCCTAAAGGTGCTGAATAGGGTTGAGGACAGGGCCAGTCTGCAACAAACTCATCCAACCATGTTTTTATGGTACTTGCTGTGTGCACCGGGGGAGTCATGCTGGAATAGAAAAGGGCCTTCCCCAAACTAACCAGAAGTTGGTAACATGCCATTGTTCAAAATGTCTTGGTAAGATGAAGGATTAAGAAGTAAAGGGAAGTAAAGGGCATAGCCCAGTCCCTGAAAAACAGGTGTGTCTCAATCATTTTGTTTATAGTGTATGCAGGGCAGGAAATAGACAAAACTGTTCACAGTAGGTGGTCCCCAGAACCACTGTAGAGAACCATTGGTCTAACAGACCCACTTCAGCTGAATTTTTTGTTTATTGTTTAACTAATTATATCAGTTGTGTCAGAGGAGGTAAAACATCAAATTATGCAGGGGTGGAGGTAGCTTAGTGGGTAGGATACTTGCCTCTGGACCAAGAGGTCACAGGTTCGAATCCTACCTTCAGCACCACCACTGGGTCCCTGAGCAAGACCCTTAACCCCAAGTTGCTCCAGGGAGACTGTAGTTAGAGAATGGAAGTCGCTTTGGATAAAAGCGTCTGATAAATGCCGTAAATGTAAATGCAGAACAGATGTAGTCCAGGCTTCAGAACCTTGCTAATACATCCCTATGCAAGATATGTGTTGTCCACTGATGAGGTATGCAGATTGATTTATTTTTTTCCTCTGTGTTGACCCTGACTGGTTTGTCCAGCTTCATTATTTTGCTCTTCATCTATAGTGACCCTGTATGGAGTATTTACCCACCATAACCCACAAGGCATAGCCACGCGCTGCTTGCTGCTGGAACTTCTGGACTTGAGTGTATCGGAATTGTTGGTCAGAGCAACCAACCAGGGCCACTCTATGTGGCTGATTCAGCACTGTGCCCGTGACGTCTTGGAGGCTTTGTGTTTTCTACATCGAGAGGGCTATGTGCACGCTGACCTTAAGCCCCGTAACATCCTCTGGAGCCCGGATGATGAGTGCTTTAAGCTCATAGACTTCGGACTCAGCTTCAAAGAGGGACATCAGGTGAGACGCTGATTGTGGTTTGAGATGTTGCAGTTGTTTGAATTAAAGGTATAACGTGAAAGGATTGGTCTTGAATGCCTGCAGTTGTTCTTTTTTTCTAAAAGTTTACCTCTAACCCTTGTCTTAAGTTGGGTGCTCATGGCTTTTTCATGGTTATTTGGTTTGCTGTTTGTAGGATGTGAAGTACATACAGACCGATGGATACCGGGCCCCTGAGGCAGAGCTGCAGAACTCGCTCGCCCAGGCAGGGCTAGAGGGAGACTCAGGCTGCACGACTGCCGTGGATCTGTGGAGCTTAGGCATCATTCTGCTGGAAATGTTCTCAGGAATCAAACTGAAAGAAACTGTGAAGTCTCAGGAATGGAAGGTAGGGACAGTTTCATTTTGTTTGTTATGCATCCCTGTGACTGAAGCTTTACATGAAGGTTACAGCAAATATTAGGCTTTCCCCATCATATACAGTTAAGTAGTATTAAACTACTCTGACACTTTTGGTAAGAATCAATTTCGTCATGCCCAAAAAAACAGAGAGGATAGTAGATGCTCATTGTGAGGATGAAGGCTACACTGCCAGTTCCCACTGTTAAACATGGTTGAGGGATCATAATTTTGTGGGGCTGTTGTGCCGCCTCAGGCACTGGGAACCTTGTTTGTGTTCATGGGGCCATGAAAAAAGAGCAGTATGTTGACATTTTGAAGAATAATTTAAAGAAATCTGTAGCAAGTCTCACTTTAGGTTTCTGCTGGGTCTTTTAGCAAGATATTTTTAAAGGGCAGCAAAATCATGGTCCTGGTCCAGGCTCTGAGCATCTTCTCAATCCCATTGAGAATCTGTGGCGGGTGCTGAAGATGTCAGCACCTGCCACAGGGGTGGTGGTGGCCTAGTGGTAGGATACTTGCCTCCGGACCAAAAGGTCACAGGTTCGAATCCTACCTCCAGCA
>JBBJLR010000111.1:12842231-12857388 GCA_037577145.1 Brachypetersius gabonensis
AGACTGTCCCCTGTAGTTAGAGAATGGAAGTCGCTTTGGATAAAAGCGTCTGATAAATGCCATATATGTAAATGTAAATGTAAATGTCCATGCTCGAAAACCTCACAATCTGGGTGAGCTGGAACAATTTGCCATGAAGGAGGTTGTTGTCAGTTGTAAGACAGAGAGGCCACACAATTGACCATTAAATGTCAGTGGGGCTAATAATTTTGACCTTGTCATATTTCAGTTTTCTTGTTAAACTTCAGGACATCAGTAAACTATCAGGAGATTTTGTCTTTGCTGTTTTGGCAGCAATACAAGTATTAACAGTTTTGGTATGGTCATTTCCATGAAATATTAAGGATTGTGTGTGATTTGTTTAGGGAGGCCAATAATTCTGACCATAACTGTACCTTTTTATCATTAATAATGTTTATTAATGAAGTCTATTACAACAATGGGATTTTACCCACTGATAAATGACTAGCTACCTTACTTCCTAGATACCATTACCTATTAGAAGATTGCATTAACATTAATATAAATAATATCTGCCATTACCTGCATGTAAAACTTAGTTTTTTCTCTTGAGACCGTAAACATTTTGGCCAAAAATCCTTTGCAAGCATAGCCTCCTAACAATATCACTTTAGCTACCTAGCTAATAAACAAGTGTTACTCTGTACTGCCCTCGGATGTTGGATATTTGTTGCTTTTCTAAGATTCACGTCCAAATTAATGCAGTTTTTGAACATTCGATCTGCTTGTTGCAATGCGGTGTGATGAATGGCACATTTTTTCTAATGCCCCATATTTATCATTCACAACATGTTAGTTTCTGGATTGGCATTTTGATTACCATCTATTCCAGCCATCTGCTTCCAGCCATACTAGGTCTTTTGGTATTCCTCTGTGAAACTTCACTGACAATTTGTAAAATGTTTTGGTGTTATTGAAGGAAATAATACATACAGACGACTGAATATGTGCTCAGAATAAAATGGCTAGACGGTTTTAAGATTGTGTAATTGCATGCTTGTTATGAATAGAGATGAGAGCTACTGTGTTAACACTACAGTATAATGTGCTATTTGTCTGCAGGACAACAGTGCAGCAATTGTAGACCACATCTTTTCGAGCAATTCTGTAGTCTACCCCGCCATCCCTGTCTATCATCTGAGAGATCTTATTAAAAGGTAGACACAAAAAAACTGAAAAACTGTCTGTTAACTCTGTTGTTTTTTTATGAGCAACATTCTTATCTTTTTGCCCTCAGCATGCTTCATAACAACCCTAGTCGCAGGAGCACAGCTGAAGCTGCACTGAGCAGTCCCTTCTTCAGTATTCCTTTTGGTATGACATTTTGAAGTAAGACTTCTATTGCACTTAATACCTACATTTGTGCTTGTGTGAATGAGAAAATGATTATGTTCTCAGCACCTCACATTGAAGACCTGGTCCTGCTCCCCACACCTGTCCTTAGACTGCTCAACGTAATTGATGACTGTCATTTACACAATGATGATGAGTATGAAGGTAAGTGCTTCTGTCAGCTGTTTTGTTAAGCTTTGGAGATCAAGGTAACGCTGACAGCATATATGATTTAATCTGCCTGCATATTTTAGCAGTCACTAGCGTATGAGATTTGTTTTCTGATAGTAACTTTTGCCTGTATGATTTTACAACATTATTAGTGATAAATAACTTCATGTTTCTCAAATAGACTGTCCATTAAAATAGCAAACCTTTTCCCCACAGAAATCATCGAGGACATGAGGGAAGAATGCCAGAAATATGGCTCAGTCATATCCTTGTTGATTCCGAAAGAAAATCCTGGCAAAGGCCAGGTAAGGGCTTTTCTGAAACACACATTTATCTTTCAGATAATCTTAACATTGCACTCACTAACTTGTGGCAAGTCTAATTTGTCTTCGCCTTGCACTTTTTTGATACTTTCATAGTTTAGTGAAGTGAAGTTGTAATAGGTCACCTATCTGCCTGCAGGTCTTTGTAGAGTATGCAAATGCTGGAGACTCCAAAGAAGCCCAGAGGCTGCTGACAGGCCGGACTTTTGATGGCAAGTTTGTGGTGGCCACCTTCTACCCACTGAGTGCCTATAAGAGAGGTTATCTGTATCAAACTGTGCAGTAAGGGGAAATATGCACATAACTACATGCATTCATACAATCTATTCCATAGTGACAGATGCTTAGCAGCTGTGAAGCCCAAACTGTGTTTACCTAGATAATCTTCTGTACTACACGAAACTTTTAATTTCAAAAATGTATAGCATTATAAAAGGCACATAGACATTTGTAGTATGAAGACCAGCGCTTGATTCCATCTCTTCCATACTTTAAAGATTACCAGGTGGCTTGCTTGCATCATGCAATAATAACTTACTATAATGTGCTTTCTCCAGTCGTAAAAGATCACAAAGTCCAAAAAAGCAGCAGTTACCTGTTTTTCTATACTACTTACATATATGCTTTCATGTGGTGTGAAAGACAGTATAGACAATAGTTTACATGTTCTATTAAGTATGTTGGTTTTCTGCTCGAGTCTTTCAAAACTATTGATCACTTTATACCACGTTTACTCAGTCCTATATATTGATTGCTTACAATTAAGGCTTTCCAGTCAGCGCATATTTATAAATTACTGGTACAAACACACTGCCTTGCTTGCACTGTGGTTACATATCTTCTAAAGAGCTTTAAAACTGTATTAGATTGAAAACAGACTCTGAGCACAAACAACTTTTGAAAGGTAGTTTTATTAATTTCTTTTTGTTTAATTTTTCACTGTTTACTTGGGGTTTGATCATTTTGTAGAATGCAGAGACTGCAGTGTCTATTTACTATTTCTTTAAATTTCCTATTCATAGAATTTGATTTCCCAGTGTGCTATATCACTTTGATTTGTTCTGAAGTGTGTGCAGCACAACCCAATGTGGTATAGAAATTTGGAGTCAGTTTCCCAGACCCAGATCAAGCCTGTATCTAGACTAAAAATTATTTTTGATGTACTTAAAAGATGAAACACCATCGGCACTGCAGTTTTGTCCATGGTTAGACTTAATCTGTGTCAATGAAATGGCTCCATACCGTCTTCTTTCTGTTTATTTTAGTATTTCAGTTTTTGGTAATTGAGATTCTATATGGAATGTGTAATATCTGGTGTTCTGAAAGATGGAGAAGATAGTTAAGCTTGACTTCTGTGTTGATTACACTGCAACTGTGAATAGCCTACTACCTTAACTCATGGATTTATTATGCTGTCTTTATAAATGCTTGTCAGTTTTGCGCTCTTATTATGAGGCATTCTGCTGTATTTATAACCAAGTTTCTCAACAGAAGCACACATTTGTTTTAACCACCTTAATACCTTAGATGTCTATTTATCAGTTCTCAGTTTGAATACACTTCAGCAAAAATGCAACAAAGGTTTCTTTGAGCATTCCCATAGACAAACCTGATGAACCTTTAAATGTTATAAGATATATAATGTAAAGCATCTTTATCAGTCTAAGGATTCTTCCAAGAATCATACTTTATGTGAAAGTTCTTTAAAATATTTCACATTTCTTTTTTAGGGAACCAAGAATATTTCTTCTATGGCGTCACCATAAGAACCTTTTTTTGACTTTTTTTCAGGTCTGTAGGCTGCTTTACAAAAATGAAAGGGGACATATTATGCAAAACTCACATTAGTTATAATAGGTCCATGGGCTATACAAAAGATGTTCATGAAGTTATTTTCACAAAATCACTCTCGCATAAAAAGATATCACCAGCTTTATTCTTCACAGTTTTGGTCCCTTTCAAAACATGCCGTTTGGACAGAGAGCATAATGTGAGGTCATACTGGGCCAATTTGCATAGATTTTGCATAGAACCATTCCTCATCTGTCGAGACCCCACCCATTAGATTAGCTGAAGATCCTCCTTTTTGTCTGCTAGCACGGATAAGTGTAGTGCTGTGTCTACATGCTGAGGCAAGTCACACATATGAAATATTGTGTTGTTGACTGCAAAGAACAGCACACATCCCTATACTTTCTCCCAGAGAAAGAAAACTTAAGAACTACATGGCTTTAATTTAATTTTCAATGGCCCAGCAACAATCTGTTTCGTTCCACCTTAAAAAGTTGGTGGATCTCGGCAGGGAAAGCACTCAGACACTTCAAACTCCACAGTTTGTTTGATCCCCTGGAGACCTTTCCAATGAGCCCTCATTTGACAGACACAACGCATCTTTTGCTATACGCGGGTGCTCTTGGAATGTTTCTGTTCCTTTAAATAATGACTTTTGTGTTTCTATCGCAGTTAATTATGAACTAGCTTGTTCGTTTAATTTTGTTTCGCATGTGTCAAACAAGCAGCATAAGGGTTGGTGGAGCATGGGATTGGGGGGGCGTGACCAGCAACAACTTATTTGCATGAAATGGACAGAGCCCTGAAACGGCTGATTTTGAAGAGTAAAACTGGTGAGATCTCTTTTTGTAAAAACAAGTGAGTTTTGCATAATATGTCCCCATTAAGGCTTGTGGATATGCTGTGGTGGTTTCCAAACCTGAAATTGTCACGGTACTTGAATTAGCATCAACAATAGCCTAACATGGTTAAAGTTACAATCAGGGATCTTTAAAAAGGCAAAGTGATGGACCCAGCACTGGATTAAGAACAAGTAAGAGAGAAATACATCTGTAGGATCTGAATGATACAGGAGGTACTTGAGCTACGCCACAGATCCGTTCTTTCGACATTGATGTAACCCGAATTTTGGTGTAAGTTGAAACACACCCTAGCCCAAATCACTTCTCAATCCTAACACAGTTGTAAAATCATAAAAACCCAACTAAACCACAGAAAAAAAACCTGTTTCTGTGTATTCCTCCGCTGTGCGCAACCAAACTAGTTTGCCCATATAGTCTGTAAGTACGTGGCTAACGGTCAGATGGGAGTGAGCGTTACAACCTCGAAACGTTGTATGTCGAGACCGGTGTAGCTCGGGGGCCCACTGTATTTACCTGACTTATACCTTCTCATGCAATGGAGTACAAAACTATTTTGGTGCACAATAGAGTGGGCAGAAAGGTTTATTAGGAACTGTACTCTCATTGCCTTTGAAAATATATCACATATGTGTGGTAGTAATATAGTGTTACAAATTCCTGATTGTGACTTTTTTGCTGTTTGGTAACTGTAATAGTTTGCATGCAAGTTTTGAATTTTAGGTGCTCCTCTAAAACTCTCTGATCAGTAAGCATATGCAGTTGAATTTAATCATTAGTGTTTACAGCCGCTTTCTGATTGAGATTAGCTTTTTGTCCCCCTCTAGTCTTCCGAGCCTTTGACGATCTTTAGCCACCATTTAAAATGCGAAGCCGTTCCTTCCTGTGCCTTTTTTAAGTACAGAAATGTGTTTTAAGTGTACAACACAAGGTGAAAAAAGAAATAGTTTAAAGGCTGTCATTCTGGATGCAGAGCTTTTGAGATTGTAGAAGTTTAGGTTTTGCACATTACTACTGATCTAAGCTCTTGGTTGTAGTTTGTAATTGCACAGGACACTGCTAGACAACAGCTGAAAGGACATTTGCTGCCTTTTCAGCTTATGTGGAAGTGTGTGGATATCTGTGGGCATTGGATGCCGGTGCTATGCTCCCTCATTACCAGAATTCTGGTTCTGACCTTGGATGGGACTTAAATTTTTGATAGAAGGAAGAACAGTAAGGTGTTTCTGAGTTTCATTTCCAGTGTGCTGTTTAAAGTTTTTATCTCCAGACTTCATGTGGAAATAAATGATCAGAATCTTGTGGTATAAGTCAGGAGGGACATGCCTTAAACACCCTTTCCTTTAGAAGATTAAACAAAAATGAGCTAATTACCATGGGTAAGAAGGATTCAGCTGTTACAATAATCAGCCTGAGCCACTGAGTATTAGAATTGGGCTTCAGGATGAGTTTACAGCTACGGAAGAGAAAGCCCTCATAAGACCAAATATAATAATTGTACCAAATGAAACCCTTAGTGGCCTGGACAAAACCGAGCTGAAATACTCTAATGTACAAAGACTCTGTATCATGTGGGCCATAGTAGTTTGGGAGCCTATTTCAGCTAAGCAGAGGGGGGGAAAATCCTCTCTTTTTTTTCTCCTGTTCATCCTTCTATGTTTCTGTTTGGAGCATGTCCAAATATTACCTTGGGAATTAAAATTGTATTTGTTTATATCTTCCATTACAAAAATATCCCTCACTATGTATGAGTGAAAAATAGTTTTTTCTCCCCAAGAATGTTCTTTGGTCATTATTTTGATGTTCCACATGAAAGTTTATATTTCATTCAAAATCTGAATTTGTCTTCTTGCTGCCAGAAACAGCGAAGGTGCGAATGGATGTCCATGTAGGATTTACAATAATCACATAGAAATGGGCAGAAATCGTATCTTCGTAGTACCTCAAAATATAACAGGCTGATAAGTGTGACAGTCACAGATCTGATGTGCTGGACATAACGTCACAGGCAGAGTCGCACCAATACTGCTTCAACCCATAAGCCTTTTTTCCACACATACTACCTCTGCATGACGTTAGTGACACGGCACCATTACTGCTACCACCTGCACGTGCGAGCCAGACATAACTTCAAGTTTGTGGATAATGAAGTTTTACCCAACCTATAAATATAATTTAAATGAGTCATACTGACAATGAGCTGGTTTTCTCTGGCATGTGAAAGGACAGGGGGAAATAGACCTTAAGTGGAGTTTGAGTGAAGTGATTACAGAATGCATTTCCACAACGTTGAGGAATTACTGACGGTCGACTCACACTCTCTTACCACAGCTTAAGTCTAGAAACATATTTCTGGTCGAGCTGTGATGTCATGATTTCTTCTGCAGGGTGGGACGAGTGAACACATATTTACTTCAGTGGTTAGACCAGACTCCCTGAGATTCCAGAGTAATTCATTACAAAGGTACAAAGGGGGAAAAGGCGAGCCCTTGTTTCATTGTAAACTATTTTTCCCTATCAAAGTCCTGTTAACAGATCCTCATTGCGTAAAGAATGCAGTGTAGTAACTAGAATATTAGAAAATCTGCTTATATCACGTTACTGCCTCCTGCTGCTGAGAGTTACCTGTCTACCCTTGTAATTGTCAGTAGTTTTGCACCTCTCTATCAAATTTCTTTTAAATGGTCTTGTCTAGAGTCTTCACTGTAAATCAGGTCAGACCAGCTCATCCAGATACAGCTCCATTCTCTCCATTCCACCAGCATTAGATCATACAGGGATCGTGGAATGACAGACCTGTAGTCGATACTGCTGCAGAGATTTAATTATTTTTGATCATCATTACATTTTGCTCTCCATTAGTACATGAGACAGATGTGACTCTTCTGCTGTTTTACTTTTTGTGAGATTCACTATAGGACATGTCTGACTTAATGGTGTAAAAAGAATGCAGAGAAATTTACAAAAGGCCCTTGTTTTGTCCCCAGGGAGCACTGAAAATAATTCCCCATGAAGGGTCTTTATCTATTACTGGCATTCTTGTGGCTGTCAGGAGGAAAAAGCACAAAAGTTAGCCACCACACCTTCTCAGAGAGCTCATTACACCACACTGTAAAATTGTGAAAAAGTGCCAGAAATCTGAATTGCACCAACTGTTAAGAGTCAGCAGCAAAGATGACCTGGGGCTGCTCATTTACATCTTTATTTGCTTGGATATTTATTTACTCTGAGAAATGGTGCCCACTGAGCTTCAGAAACCGCTGCTTCAGTTCTGGAATACTAAAACTGTCTGACTGTCAACCTGAGCAGGGAGAGAGAGGGTCAAGCGGTTCTTACGGCCTTTATGCTGTATCTTGTGTGAAAGAGGAAAGTCTTGAAGGAAAAGCCACGGGGTGTGGACACGCACCCAGTCGTGGGAGCAGAATGCCCTTTACTACTTGATCTCTTCAGAAAGGTTGCTGAACAAAGCTGCCAGCTCAAATGAATTTTTGGCTTGGCAGCCGTTGTTGGCTTCCCCCTCTCCCACCTTCGGGTGTGCTGCTCAGCCATGAGCATCATGCGATTGTTTCTACTCCAAATTTCAGGGCCAGTTCGGGGACTAGTTTTAATGGGCTTGTCTTTATGTCTCAGAGTGAAAAGAAAGGCACTCATAACTAAGTTAACTGGGTGTTCATTAGCTCCTTGGGCAGAGGCCCATTAGATATTGCACTGCTAACAATGTTGAAGTTCATGAGGTTTTAGGGGTGGATATATGCTGACAGAGCGCTTAAAGGTGCTATGAAAAAAAACAATATGTGTATGAAGCTTACAAAGGCTCTTCACCTTTCTTCTGTTCAACAGTCAAATAGCTTCTATGGAATATTTGGACTTTAGGATATATTATAACACAGGTCAACAATTTTTTTGTAATCCTCAGAAACCACAACACACTTTTCTTATTTTCATGCTGATTTCAGATCTGCTTTCAGTCTTCAGTAACAGCAACTTTTGAATTATTTACATTTACATTTAGGGCATTTATCAGACGCTTTTATCCAAAGGGACTTCCATTCCTTAACTACAGGGGACAGTCTCCCTGGAGCAACTTGGGGTTAAGGGTCTTGCTCAGGAACCCAGTGGTGGTGTGGTGAAGGTGGGATTCGAACCCATGACCTCTTAGTCTAGAGGCAAGTATCCTACCCACTACGCCGCCACCGCCCCTGATTAATTATGAGTAATATTAGATTTTCAATAGACTTGCATCAAGTAACAGGCGTACACTGTGGCATAGATATAATGATCAGTGTCAGTTAGCTTCCACAGTTTCTTCAAAAATTCTAAAGTATGATTATTATATGCAAATTATACCAACTATCATGCAATTTATAAACACAGATTTGAAATCAGCATGAAAAACGTAACAAAACCCACATAAACGTATCTCTGATGATTTTGACCTGTTGACCTGTGTAATTATCCATCATATATCTATATTAAACAGACAGAACAGGGTGTTCTTATGCTTGCAGATTAACGTAAGATGATTAAATTAGACTTCCTAGACAGTAGCCCACTATGCTTTACATATTACAGAGATGTGGTTCAGTGATGTGGGATTCTGGATATTTGACTAAATCAAACTGGTTTCACTGGTGGCTCAGTTTCTTGGTGGATGATCAGGCAGATGCAACACTGTGAAAACCAAATGCTGACTCAGTTGTGTGTTTGCAAATATACAAAAATAAGTAATAAATACACATTTAGAGAGAACACACCTCAGCACATTTTAATAGACAATTACTGTGCATAGAATATGGCCTATGCAAAGGGTTTGGCACATTTTATAATTCAAGCTTTAGGTTTTGTGAACCCAGCAAATAAATAGAAATGAATTTTTATATGAAAGTTTATTCCCTCTAGAGAAGGCATTACCTTATTTTCCTTTAGAAATTTGATAAAACATGTCATTTGATTAAGGTTGTTGAGTGTGGCATACAACTATATAGTTCACAAATATTTTCTATTATTTGATACAGATTTGTTTTCTATTTTGTTATTGCACATGTATAAAAATGGTCCTTCATTGCATGCAGAAACTGCAATCTTGACCCAAGTCTTGACCCAGAACAATTATCATTTGTGTTTTTAAACTGTACTTTTGGGATATGATGCTTTCCCAAAAGTCAGTGCTGCCTCAAATTCTTGTTTCTACACAAAAATGC
The DNA here is from genome assembly GCA_037577145.1 of Brachypetersius gabonensis. Lineage (NCBI taxonomy): Eukaryota > Metazoa > Chordata > Actinopteri > Characiformes > Alestidae > Brachypetersius > Brachypetersius gabonensis. The sequence continues at coordinate 12,851,931 of JBBJLR010000111.1, forward strand.
ACAGTTTGTTTTGTATGTGCCCATAAATGAATTCCAGTTTGGCAATTTGTTAGATATATTATGCACAATTTGGGTGTAGGAGCCAATATTTTAATTCCTGCATAGCGCAGTAAGGAGCAGACGCAGCCTGATTGACTCTCACAACTTATTATTAAGAGACCAATTACTAAAATGAGATTTAATTGCAGTTTTCCCTGAATGCTCTCAACTAACAGGCACAATGACAAAAATGCAATGTGAGCTTGTAGATATTGTATGATTGACATGCATTAGGAGTGTTAATTCATGTAAGGCAACAATTTTTGGAGATTCCTTCTTTATATTCAGACAATCACTTGTTTCACCTTTGCCTTCCTTTTTCTACATCATACCTGTTCCAGTGCACTGTAGACTGTTGCAGGAAAGGCTGGATAAGATGGGAGAAAGAGGGTGTTCTGCTTTAAAGCCTACATTCACATTAACGGCATCCAAAGCGACTTCCATTCCCTAACTACAGGGGACTGGAGCAACTTGGGGTTAAGGGTGACCCAGTGGTGGTATACTGAAGGTAGGATTCAAACCCAACCCCAACCCCAAAAGCCCTACATAGTGTGAGGAAGACAAAGCAGTTACAAAGTAGAAGGTTAACCAAATTAACAATGTAGATTTGAATGTGAACATGTATTTTATTTTGTTGTATATGTTGTAATAAACAGAACTGGGTTCCTCGAAAAGACTGTAGCCATAAAGTCAATGAGAGAAATGTTATGATCCACAGCAGTTTTCCAGTTATTTGCTCTGCGTTTAAAAAATCAGATTGCATGTGGGAAAACTCATCAGACCAGATTGTATGTGAACCATAGACTGGTGAAGCCCATGTTTTTGTATTGCACAACTCTTAAATGAATGCGTGATGGTCATGTTTCTCACAATAAAATGTCAATAACTACACCATTGGCTTTATTTTATTATTACTTGAGTTTGAGATTGACTGCACATCATTATCATCATCTTCACATCTCTTCCATGTTTAATAGGCATTGGGCTCATAAAATATTTATTCAGTGCTCAGACATCAAGAATTTATATTGCCCACCTTAAAAGCTTAGTTTAAAGCTCACTCTTACAGTACACACTTATGATTCAGAAAGCAACTTTAAAAAACGATGTAGAAAAATGTTAGCTTATTGTTTAGAGTTTATCAGTAGAGAATTGAAATGCCTTGTCTATTGTCTATAACAGCGGTAGGCCATTCAACTGTGCGTACATGTCCACTCGCTAAAGCGTAGTGTCTTTTTACTGTCATTTGGGGGCAGCACTAGCATTCAAAAGGGGAAAGAGACGGAGGACACAGATCAACCACAACATTAAACCCCTTAAAAGCTGAAGTGAAGAGCATTGTTTGTCTTGTAACATTGGCACCTGTCAAGGGTGAAATATATTAGACAGCCAGTGAACAGTCAGTTCTTAAAGTCGATGTGTTTGAAGCAGGAAAAACTGGTTTTCACATCTGAATGACAGAGAAGAGACAGATGGTGAGGACGAGCTGGATTAGGTCAGGGTATTTCCAAATCTTCCCAGAATGCAGTGGTTAGTACTTACCAGTGGTCTAAGGAAGGACAATGAATGACAAGGTCAGATCCCACAAAAGAGCTACTGTAGCACAAATTGCTGACTGCGATAGAAAGGTGTCGAAAACAGCAGATTGCTGCTTTGTGGCTGCAGACCTGTCAGAGTGCCCAGACTGACCTCTGTCCACTATTCAAAGCACCTACAATCTGCATATGAGTATCAGAACTGGACCATGTATAGAAGAAGTTGGCCTGGTCTCATAATCACATTTACATGTTAACAGCCAGGTTTGTGTGCATCATTTCCCCGGGAAGAGATGGAACCAGGAAGCACTATGGACAGAAGGAAAGCAGTTGGAGGCAGTGTGAACCTCAGGATTCTGGGTCCAGACGTTCATGTGGATATTACTTTGACAAGTTCCACCTACCTAAACATTGCAAAGTATACATCTCTTAATGGCGACAGCATGGCAGTGGCTTCTTTCAGCTGGATAATGAGCCCTAACCACACTGCAAAAAAATGTTCAGGACCGCTGGACAAACTAGTCCAATCTGTGGAGGCCCAGCTTCGCATAAATTGTAATCCCACTCTCCCTGCATCTATGCTTCCCATCATGTTTTGTGGGTTCATTACTGGTCAGGAATGCATTCCAGACACTCCCCTGTAGAGTGTCTTTATTACTGAGCCCCTGCTTGCCTGTAGAACAACATGTATGCCTGTTTACAGCTTCCGTGCTTTACAGCTTAAGTTTAAAACAAGAAGTTGTGTCTGGTCTGTCCGTGGATATACAATCACTCTCACCATCGGCAGTGATACTGTATAGTAAAAAATGTATCTGTTTTTCATAAATTCCAGCTTGCTGGAATGCAGATCGCAAGGGATAATTAGAATGTGCAGTACCTGGCAACCTTCTGTTCTTCTCCCTTTAACTCAGGCATGACTGCACAAACTTGTCTGTGCACACGATTGTGTGCACAAGTAGAAACGGCTGTGGAGAGAGTGGAACGCAGGAATCATCATTTCCTGTGACTTATTTAAGCACCTTTTCCCTGCTAACGTCATGCTCTGCACCTGGCAAATACTTTCAGCCTTAAACACTCCGGCTACACCTGCGGATTATCACACATCTGAACAAACACCCGCCACATTGATCCTAAAGCTGGCAAAAAAACATGCTCTCATGCACCAACCAACCCTTTATTATAGTTGTTTTCTTCTAGATTAAGGGGATTTATGGCAATCTCCAGTGAGACACACAGTCAAGCTCAAGGAGCCAAGAGCTAAACATTGGTGGATGATTTCTGAAAGTGCTACACACAATAGCTTGTGACTTTGCATTTTGCACTATGTATTAATAAGCAAAAATAAATGTGTTAAACCAAAGCTATTTTTTTGCAGTTTGTCTTCTGGGTAAACTGTTTTAAACTTCCTAAGATCTATCCAACCAATGGAAGATTCTTTTACAAGAGTAATTAGATTTAAAAATTGGATGTATAAAACACAAAGCTCACATCTGTAAGGTCTGGAGTCCAACCTAGATGCAAGCCAAGATCATGGATAGCCTGTACCTTCACAAGTGCTTCATGAGTGCCCTTTGTGAAGATACAAAAAAAATCAATGAAATAATGGGTGGCCGTGGAAGGCATGTCTAATTAAAAGTAAATTCATGAATTCTGTGAGATGCCTTTGCCACTCTCCAGTGGAAGTAGGAGGCCGATGTCACCATGGCTACAGATAGACAGTTTGCTTCCTGAACAGTGCTGGTGTCATATGCTGTGTTGGTGCTTCAACATTTACAGTTCCTAATCCAAGTCCAGAGGTGGACATTCATTAGTTAAGCGAATGTACAGATACCACTGGTCAAATGTTACTCCAATTGAAAGTCGTACTGTCAAATGTTTACTTAAGTTAAAATACTAAAAGTACATTTTCTTTCACCGTGTTGTTGCATTTTTGGTATAACACATACAATACCTAATGTGAGAGTGCGTGTACACTAATAAATTGTGCATTATTTTTAAATTGATGCTGATTTTGACACTGTTAAAAGAATGTGAAACATGCCCTACAGCAGGAGTGTTTGGCTTTAATATTCAGCTGCTTTTTTGATCATGTTGTGTTAAATTGGACTTGGAGCTGGCATATCACATATCTTCTGACTGCTCTGTCTTTTGCAAATGTCTGTTAGCTCAGACAAGCACACCTTCAAAAAATGAGCTTATGCAGAACCTGAAGCTATAGAATAAGAGGGATGAAAGACCTTTAAAACAGGGGCTAAGCCATATAGCTAGCCCCAGAGCAACCTTCTGCTTTGTTGCTGGATTTCATTGCCTCTTATTTCCATTGTGGTGGTAATGTGGTGAAAGGTGAAAACAGGGGTGGCCCTGTTTGTAAGGACCTCACAATGGCACAAAAAGATCCCGTGAGCCAGACGCAGAGAATTGCGTGATAACACAGTCATGCAAAACCTTTTGGAGAGGAGCTTTATTAAGAATGCCAGGTTCTGCTAGGAAATGGTTCTATATTGAGCATTCACCTTATCTACAACAATAAGCATGCACTCCTGATCAATACAACTGCTGAAACTGTAGCTGAGTTGACTGGAACAGTCAACCCTCTCCACTGTCCACTTCCTCCTCTGGAGCTTCAGAGGTCACACCACCACTGATGGGAATCAGGCTTGGGCTTCTATGATATTGATTATTACAGGGCTAGGGACCAATTGTGACTGTGTCCATATCTGCAGGTCTGAAAGCTCGTCTCAGACTGGGTATAGCTGCTTATCAGATCAGCTCTGACACTTTATCTGCTTATTTATCTACTCACATTGGCTGGTGCTGCAGTCAGCATTTTGGGAAAGTAAGACCGGTTGGTTATATGGCCTGAGAGACATCATGATAATCTCTTGGTAGCTTTATGCAACTCCAGGAATGTATCCATCTGTTTTGGCTAAGTAGATTAAATGACATATGAGTGGCCTTGAAGATATGACACGAGAATCAAGCATTGCCATGAACTATTTGTTCATTACATTCTGCCTTATGAAAGTCATTCTAAGGCAATACCAATTCACATGTCTGCTTTTCTGTTTGCTCTCACATAAACAAATTTACATGCAGTATTACTAACATCTGGATCTCATTTGGAATCCAACAGCCACATGGTGTCACATGCAGGCTGTGGCCGTTCAGGAAGGATGAGGCGCAGGCACAGATTTCCATGACTGCTTACTTTTATTAAATCCAAACAAGGAGGTACGAGGGCCAAAACTCAAACAAAGGCAGAATCCTGAACAGACACAACTGAGGGTATGGTGAGGGTGGACAGACAACCAACATGTGAAAGAACAATCTCTTTATGCTATATGTGTATAAACCCAAAACCTATGGAAACATGATTATTTTATTAATCTCTGGCCGGCTGAGAACCCTTACTTCTAAAGTCGTCATGGGAAGAAACCACACCCAGTGTTAATCCAGTCCTGTTTGATGGCGGCCCCTAGCCGTTACAAATTATTCTTCTTCTTAAACGTTTTGCAGCGTTTAACACAGTCATCCCCAATATCCTCCTGTCTATCTTCACTAGCTTTGGATTCAGTGACTGGCATCTGTGTGTACTACCAGCAGTGATGCTAATATCAGGTGACATGGAGTGAATCCACACTGACTCCATTAAGACTCTTTGCTAGTGTCCCCCAAGGCTCAGTGTTTGGTCCTCTTCTCTTTCCTCTTTATGAGTCCACTGGGTGGGAAATTTGTATGTACTGCAGCAAAATGGACAGTACAAAAAAGAAGTAGAAGCAGCATAACCAATAGAATAAACACTAATATAACAGTATAATATAAAAAGTGTACACTATACAAAATAGGCTATAAATATAAATATATACATTTGTGTATATGTATGT
>JBBJLR010000111.1:12857488-12868460 GCA_037577145.1 Brachypetersius gabonensis
GTCACAGCTGGACTTCAGGAAGTTGGAGTGCCTCATATGGTATGGCCATCAATGTCCCCTGACCTGAACCCCATAGAGCACGTCTGTTGTCTAAATTTTTGGGGTAATAAATATGAAAACTAATGAAAATGGTGTTTCTTCTCATACATTATTAGTAACATCAAAGGGAACCTTTACTTATTTTATTAAAATTCAGAGCAAATAGGACAAGCACACACACACACTACCAGTCAAATGTTTAGACACACCTTCTCATTCAATTACTTTTTTTTATTGTAGATTATTATTAAAAAATTATGAAGGAACACATGCAATTATGTAATTAAACAAACCAGAACATGTTTTGTAATAAGGTAATGATGGACTGTTTTTTTTTTTTTACTTAGTTAAGTGGTTCTTGCCGTAATGTGGAGTAGAACCATAGTGGAAAATGTATCAACCCTACCATCACAATGGTCCCAAACACATGAAGAGAGCAAGAAAATTCACTAATGAACTCTTGACGAAGAACTTCTTTTAATTGAATACCATTCAAGGTTGATCCCTCATGAGTCTGACTGAAAAAATGCCAAGAGTGAGCAAAGCTGTCATCAGAGCAATAGGTGAAGACCCACGCCTGAAGACCCGTCACCTGAAGACCCACCTTTTCAAGGAGCACTTTGGTGACTAACTACGACCCTTTCCTACTGCGTACTTATTTCTTAAAAAAAAAAAAAAAAATTCCCTTCACTTCTTTATGACTTGTGTTGTTCTTCTCTATAGCTTATGTATTGTTGGGTTAGGCGTTGGCCAATTATTATTTGACCATTGTCATATCGATGCTCTGACTGCAGTATCTTGGTTAAATAGTTGACTCGGATTTAAGCTGTTTTTCAGGTAAGAAACAGTTGTGGACTTCTTAAGCACTGATGTACGTCGCTCTGAATAAGAGCGTCAGCCAAATGCCGTAAATGTAAATGTAAATGTGATGTTTTCAATATTAGTCTAAAATGTAGCCAAGAATAAAAACAGGAATTCTTAGAATGAGAATTTATTTATTTTTTCTTGAAACATTTTTATTATCTTGAAATGTATAATAAAGAGTCCTTAGAATGAAATTCTGATAAAGTTAAACAATCAGTTTATGTATTTTAAAGATACCAAATCCTTATTTTCACATGGTAAGCCATTCTTTTCAGACACTTTTGTTATTATTGTAGTTTTGATGTACTGCTCCCAGAAAAGAGAAGGAAAAGTGATTTGTAGGCTGTTTTGCTTCTTCTCTTTATGATTGCAATGGGTTCCACACATTTTTATGCTAATATTTACCAAGTAATGTTGAACCACCACCTACCAATAAAAGAGTTGTCCTTTCATTCCTTTGTAAATAGGAGTGTTTCCTGCAGTTTTGATTACTAGTCTCCAGGATGGGGGTCGTAGATAAACTTCTCATCTCTCCCTTTTCTTGACTGTGCAGGATAAATAAATCTGTTCAGTCTAAACAGGATGTCTGGTTGGCAGTGATTAATAGGACGCAAGCTGCTATGGTCGCTGTGGATGAGTGAGACACACAGTAAAACACAGGATATGCCTGAAATAGGCAGAGTCTGCCAGTTACTGAAGAGAGCTGAGCAAGACCAATGTTAGGCTATCTCCAGTTTGATCAAAATGCATTTTCAAAAAAATCACTAGTGCTATAGTATGTCATTCTCTTACTGCAGGCATATTAGAGCTTAGTGTCTCAAAGACAGTATTGTCTGGAAATGCTGATACACACATTTTCCAAACATTCAGGCTTCATCACAGATGATTTTCTAGAGCCTGTGCTTTTACTGCTCTCTAGATTCACATTTAGTTCAGCAACGGCCGCCCTCCATTTAAAGCTCTCGTGAAGAACCTCTGTGTTAAGTTCCCCCAAATCTGCAATAGTTACAAACACTTCTTCTCATCACTGGATTTTCATTATACAGCGTTTCTGTGTTGCAAGGCTGAGCTAGTTCAACCCAAATCCATTACAAACCATTACAACTGACTGGTTACAAGTTTCTCATAAATAGTCTATAAAGTCCTACTTATGAGTGCTAGTAAGTAACAAAATTGAAGAGTAAATGTTTTGAAAAATGTCATATTTAAATGTGTTCTCTGTGGGCTTATTCTGATTCGGAAAATCAACAAAACGTCATTATTTGCATGCAACTGTACATGAGTGAGTGGTAATGTATCTCCATATGAGACTAAACCCCTTCACACACTGTAAAAAAAACCTTTTAGTAAGCAAACTGGCTTCCAAATAATTTTCACATACTTTGAACTATCACTAATTTGTACTAGTTCTGGTAACTTATTAGCTCCAATTTTTAGGTCTCATTTCCATTGTGCATCCCAGTCAAAAAATTGGACACACATAGATGAATGCAACTTTCCTAACAGTAGAAAGACATTTTGAAACCTTTTGATTACACTGATTAAATACATATGAGAAAAAAATACATGTAATTTTATAGACATTCATGTTTTTTTGTTGTTGCTGCAAACAATATTTGAGCAAAAACTGAACTACTGTTGGAGAAGCAGCCCATGTATTTTCATGAAGCTGCTTGAGAGAAAGCCAAGGGGGGCTACTTGAAAGAATGTAAAATAGATTCAGATTATTTGGTGTCTCCAGGGTTATTTACAATGTGAATAAGTTATTGCTCACTAGTATAGCCTTAAATGATCCCGTGTGTCAAGATACTGTATGTGATGGAAGTGCTTCAACTGGGTCTGACTGTTTGAAATGACAACACGGTTTCAAAACCTCTCTGAATGAATTCATCACTGGATGCCTCCAGCGATGACTAGGTAACTCAACCTGACAAACAGAAGAAAAAGTGAAAAAACACATGAAACACTTATTTTTAAAAAGCTTTATGCTGTGTGACCATGCTTGAAACATTTATGAATGTTGTCACAGCCGTCTGTTTCAAAGTGAAAGTCAATTCAAGTGTTGCATTCCTCAGAAAACACAAAGTGTCTGATGCAGTATCAAGACGTTTCTGTGGATTGAGATGACAAGACATACGAGACAGGTGCACCCACAAAGCACAGCGCAGAGATTTTATCCTGGAACACATTTAGTAACACACAGAGTATCTCTTAAAAAAAGCATTTAATACAAAAAACTTGAACACTTACAACATTTCAGTGCGCTCACAAAACCTTCATAAACCAGAGTATTTCCTTCAGCATTTCATCCTTCATTTCAGAGCACGGTGAAAATGATTAGACCACCCAGAACAGACAGTTTATGAACACTGAACAATCAGCAAACTATGTAAATCACTATTAAAAAAGAATAATTCTTTGTGTATAAGTTCCCATAATTTCATTACAGCTTAGTATAAAAATCATCTTCAAAACTATGACTAAAATAGAAATCTCATTGACTTTTTTCCTCACCAAATATACATAGAAATAATTAAGGCATCATAAAACTTTCCATAAAAACACTTACTTCACATTTTATGACCCGATACTACATACAAGGAGTGGCCAGCATTAGTACAGCCATTATCTACTGATTACAATTCCGTCCCTGACAACTCCATTGACTCCAAGCCCTTATTGTAACTATTAATAATAAAAAAGCCATATATGCAAAAAAAACCAAAAAACCCTGAAATGTATGAAGGGTATGACAAGGTCCTTATGTTTAAGTTACATTTATAGAACAGTTCCATCACCATGATATACTTAAAATCACACTCAAGCATTACATGAGTACGTAATGCTTTTCATCAAGCTTGCGCTCAGCTGACATTCTGTTTACCCACTTTTTACTTGCTGCAATTGCACAACTCCTCTTCATTTACAGAAACCTGATAAAGATAAGTGTACTCAGTGTATCCAGATATTGTAGTGACTAATTATTGCATCTCTCCTAAACAGTCGTTGCTATTTTTTGGTTAGGCACAGCATAGTGTATGTTATAACGTCCTACTTGTTGGGACTTTAGATGGTGTTTTTAGTCTGTTTTGAAGAAAAGATTTGTCCGACACTGAAAACATCTCTTCAGAGGGTCAGGGGAAGTCAGAGGCTACCAACACACACGGAAGGTCAGCTGTGATTTGTGTTCTGACATTCCACAGATTCTGCTACCTTTCTGCTGGCAGACGCCTCATTAGTGCCATTCCACAGACCTGCCATCACTTTGACGATCATTGTCATGACAAACCCGCAGCCACTGTAAGACCCTATGAGCTGTCATGCAGTTCCGACCGCCTCTAAAACCTGCTCTGAGCTTTCTTGTCCAGCACTGACAACCTAGCGTGTCATTCTGTCCCACTTTATTTTTCATCCTGGATCGTCAGAGGAACCAGGCTTGCTGCTACTGGACCCTGCTTTGGTAATACATTAACTTTAAGGTAGAACCCCCCCTCCCCCCCAACTCTAATAGACAGGATAAATACATAATGCATACAGAATATTATAAATTAGTTTGAGTACATGTACATATTCTGTAGCGGTATATTGATCAGGTTATTCAAGATTTTTAGGAGTGAAGACCTAAACAAAGGCTCTACTGTTCTTCCGGAATTCGGCCCCTACATTCCTAATCTGTCCTTCTCATTCCTCCAGCATGTTCTGCCTGTCTGCAAAAGCATAGGTCCCTGTCAAATTAAATAGTCAAAACACAAAACAGAGCACTACCATCAGCTATTATATGCTTAGCCAGGTTTTGTAGGCTTGTCGTTTTGATGGAAGCAAACTGAAATGACTTTGGAGTGAAACAAGGCATCACAAAACATAAAAAGCTGCCCGTGCATAATAAAGGGTGCAGGAACCGCTTTAGAGGTATTACAGCATGTTAAATGAACTCACTTTGGTTTCTACTGATGAGTATGCCATTATAATCTATTAGTACAAAACACATAAAACTAATACAATCTCTGAAAAGACTAAAATCTCTGAAACAGAACATGATTAAAATATCTAAATTAGTGATTTCTTTTTCCTCTTAAGAAATTAGAACCTTAAAAATATGATCAGACTATATCTCTGGTGATACGCTATAAAAGCAGGCATAATAAATGCATTATAGTGCACCTCATAGAAAATACAACGTCAGCCTTTCAGTTAGAACATCTGGGGTAAAGACCGGGATGCTTGAGAATGCCATCCTGCCTCTGTCTTCCAGCAATACAAGAGAGCACTACTCAAATGAAAGCAGGTCTGGGTGGGGTTCCTCATTCTCCATGCTGGAACTCCTCTTGAAGTTTCTGTAGTCTACCGAACCGTTCTCTTGGAGCTCCCCCTCGCTCAGGCTGATGCGACAGCCCCCTTTCCCTGGGCATGGAGTGGAGGCCATTCTTATCTCCACACCGGTCAGTTTTTGCTTGAGCTCCAGGTTGTCCTTGTGAATGAGGTCAGGAACGGTGCCGAGGAGCTGAGCCTGGTCTTCATTTGACATCCCAGCATCCACATCAACGGGTTGCACTTTCACCTCTGATCTACTCTCATCCTTTATCTTTGACTCCAAAGGGGTGCTAGACCCTGATGGTTTCTGGGTCTCTGGACCAGGCTCTTCAGGGCAGGGCTGGGGTTGCTTCTGGGCTTTGACTGTGGAGATTTGGCGACGCTTATCTGGGGAGGATAGAAGGGAGGAGTCAGAGACTTCTGGGGAGGCTACCACAGGGTCAGAGGATATCATCATATCCTGAGTGGTCTTCAAAGCCCGAGGAAGGCGCTTCTTGCTGGTTGGGGGTGGCGGGTCAAGACGAGGGAATGAATCCAAGGAAATGTGACTGAGAAAACAACAGAAGAAACATTGCAGATGAACACACTGAACTTATTTTTGTACTTTTATTGCTGAAAGAATGGCTGCACCTAAACAACTGCTCTGGATCCTGCCTTGTTTAGTTATTGAGATTAAAAAGCTGAAATTCCAAGGTGGGACTATTATTCTGGTGCACTGCTCACAGAGAAAGCAAGATATCCTCATTAGGTTTCTTGTGCATATGCATGTGTTTGTTTAAGGCGTTTTTGCTCTAGGCCCAGTATGAAAATCACCTGCCCCTCCATATTACACAAATACAGTGGTTTGTGGTTGGCTATTTTGCATGTCAGTCAATGGTTCCTTGTCGCGTTGAGACAAAAAGCACAAGATTACTCCCTGCTTTGTGAGTTTGTATGTTTTGCTGCTTCGTGGCTGAGCTGTTGCTGCTCTATGACCTTTCTATTTCTCAATAATAACATTTACAGTTGATGGGACAATTGTATGAACTGACTTGTAGCAAAGTGGCACCTTGTTTAAAGTGTTAGGTTTAAAGTAGGGGTCTTAAATATGACCCAGTCTACAGCCAGCGTTTGTCTATGGAAACTGCCTGGCTATGTGCTTGATTATATACACCAGTTAACAAAGAGCATGCCTATACTCCTGAACTTAGTAATTACCTTTGGCTGCATGGTATATATTTAGGTATTGTTTCTTGACATAAAATGATTGCTGGTTGGCTAAGATCTCATTTAATTAATTTAATTTCCCCTTTTAGGATAGATGGAAGGCTGGAGGAAAAGTTCTGACCTGCATGTAGACCACTGCTAGGGACCCTGTCTTGTTTTGTAATAGAGGATAAATAGCTGAAAATACAAGCTGAAGCTGAATCATAGTATTGGCTAAACCATTATTCAAGCATAGATTGATTTAAATGAAAAACTAACCAACAATTTCAGGGTCTCTTAAAATATCACTATAATAAGGACCTTTTTAGAGGTTGTGATGAGTTTTATTATTCTAAATACAGCATTGCATTTTTGCGCTTATGACTGGAGGTTTTAGTCATGGCCAGATCTGGATATAAATGTCACGAACCAGCTTTCTGCTCGTATGGTCAATTTCTCATTTGTAATCGGTATGCAAAGACACATACAATAACTTTACTTGCAAACCTATGAGCTTATGAGACCCCATTCTTTCAACGTTCTAATTAAAAATCACTATGCACGTTAACAAGCTGACATTGAGCACACAAATGATACATGCATCCTCATTAGACAGCACGCACATATAGTTGTTTGCCTGCCAATTAAGTCAAGATCGTCAAAGTTTGCAAGCCAGACAGAAAACCCTACCACACAGACACACACACACTCTCATGTGGGGCATTTATAATGACAGCAAGACACTGTTTCACTGCAAACGCCTGCCTGAGAAAAAAATCTGACTGAGAGGCTTTTTCCACTCAAAGAGATGTCAATCACATTCCCAGTGATGCAAGACTTGCTCACATCACAAGTTCCGCATTTCTGCTTTCGCATTTACTCCACAAACAGATGATGTGATGCACCAGTAAGAAATAAAACTAGGCAAAATGAATGACCCTCTATGGGACACTACCAGGCCGAACAATGTAGCATTGCAGATCTCTGTCTGTGCTACTGTGTAACACAGTAGATCTCCAAAGTAAAGCAGTAGGTAAAAGAGATTAAAGTGACAAAGCAAACCACAGCAGCAGTCTCCACAATACCAACATGAAGAGATGAAATTTGAGTATACACAATAAGCTTCAGAAAGTCCTTATTCTTACTTATTCTGACTTATTCATTCACTGTATCTGGGGGTGGGGGAGAGATTGTCATGAATTTTTAAGCCTCACATTTTTGTGTTTGAATTATACATAATATGTCAAAATTTCAGGATGCTGCTATTCTAAAACAGTTATAATATGCATCACAATCATGAAATTTTAGCTGACTAATTAGGCTTAATGTGGTCAAATTAGTGACTCTTTAGCTCTTACTTCCTAGCTGTTACAGGGTACATACTGCAAACCCTAAGTTAAATTTAATACCTTTTAATACCTTTTTTACTACCTTTGGAATTTTTTAAAAACCATCACGACACAGAGTTGCAAGTGTTAATCAATGACCTTTCTAACGTTTATGCAGATTTTGACATATTACACTGTACAACAGAATAGATTTACAGACTCACTGATGTTGACCACATACTGCACATTTATTTCACTTTGTGACTAAAAATAAAACTACATAAAATGTGCAACGAAGACATAGTTCCAACAAACTGGCTGGCATTCACTGCATGAATTTGATTTTAACATAAACAAAAAAATTTACATGTACTATAGGCCAAATATGAACTAATGACCGAAGTGCATTAGCTCCCATCCAGTTGACATTGATGTTTTTTTACATACCGAACAATAAGCCGGTTATTCCCTACTACAGGCTTGAGCCAGTCCTTAAATGCAGGGTCTTTCACCCAGCTGTCAGAAAACTTACATTTGCCATGACAGCGCTGACGGTTGTCTGGACATAAGCCAGTGGACTACCCGGTTGTCGAACGACCACTGAATATGATGTCAGCATCAAACATAGTGTACAAAGTTCATGCATTGAAGCAAAAAAAAAAAAAACTGTCGGAAAACAACTTGTAGCCTGTAGGCTACTCCGCAGCCATCAATATTCACGCAAACTGCCGAAACCATAATGTTTATTTTTATTTTTAGGAAGAATAACTAAATCGTAATTTAAACAAGGAAAAAGAAGTTAACAGAACTTTGTCTGCCGAAGCTTGTTTACCCCCCAACAAAACTTTTTTCTTCTGATCTGCATCTATCTCAAAATTGAGCTTTTAATGTATTCACCAACCAAATGCACCTTATTCACATTCTGCGTGTTTAGCAAAGTATGAATTAGGTGAAATAGTGAAAATACAAATACAATAGTGAAACTGCAAATCATCTAAAAAAAGTGCAATCAGGCCTTTTGGAAACACAGACCCAATGATAACAAAAGTCCATGTTCAGATTATGATTGTTTTCCCAAGTAATGATGTCTTCTGAGCAAGGCTGAATTGGGCTAGCGCCGCACCACAGCAGAGCTCCGGTACTATAATTTTATGTAAATGTATACAGTATACAGTCTTTGTGAAATCCATTTATCTATTTGAAGTGATAAGCCACTCTGACAGACACCCCCTAGCCCTGTGCCTTATCTTCCTGCTGTTTCTCTGAGTTTCAGCTTGCTACATAAGGTTCATTATGGCTCAAGAAAGCCTAGATTATTGTTGTTTTTTTTCCTTTGCTGAAACATTTCATCTGGAGCCAATTTCAAAGCAGTCTGATGCAAGTCTCTAGCATAGTTTGCAAAGTCAGATAAAACTGACACTACAGTGGTAGCTAAATCAAACATGTGCTCATAAAGTTTACCTATTTCATGTGAATGGATTTCTAATTAGTTAAATAACCAACTTATGTAATTGTTCTGTTCCTTCTTTTGTCATGCAGCCTTTGCTAAATGCACTCAAAGACACACCTGTAAAAAGCGAGATAAAGATATAACTAGGAATACAACATTGAAAGACACCTAAATGCCAATTAAACTGCTGGTCTCGAGTGTGTGTGGGCATTATTACCTGTTAGCAGTTGTACCATGGCCCATTTCAGCCAAGCTGGCCCATACTGCCTCTACGTTCTTGTTAACCTCTGTGACCCCAACGTCCCCCAGGCTGCTGGGGTCTTTTCGGCGCAGCAGGTCATTGACCTTGGCTCCCACAGCTTTGCCTAGGTTCTTCAGATGCTGGCTGCTGCTGCCGCTCTTCTGTCCTGCAGGGCTGGAGGATACGCTGCCGAGTCTCAAGCCTTGCTTCGGCTGCTCAGCGGCGTTGGAATTCTCAAACATGCTTTGGTCAACTGTGGACAGAAAACAGGGGACACAGGTCAACAAATGTTTTGTTCAAAAAATGCTAAAATAATACAGTGAATCTGTAACATCTGCTAGTTATCCAGAAAAGACATTCAGAGCAGAAGAAACATATCTACAGACTTTAAAGGATCGCTACTTTGAATGATAATGGGAAAAATAATTATATCAAGCATGAAAAAGGAAATTCCACAAGTGGCAGTCATACAAATGCTATGATACGATGAACACTACGTTTTTGAGCACACCAAAATAAAAAAAAAAGCACCAACACATGCAAATTAAATGTCACAACAATGCCCAACCACAATGACACGGTGAAAATGTAATGAACAGATGATACAGATGTCTTCTGATTTATTCTTACCTCTGCGTTATTTCTCAGAAAGCATTTGAGTGGGACATAGAGGACATGTCTTAAAAATTGCAAATACAAATTAAATATGCTGAAATATTTTCAACCATGCATTCACAATGCACACAAAGCACTTACCCATATAGAACAAGGTCATTCACAATACGCCTCTCACATGGCCATATATTGGAGGCAGAAAATAAAAGAAAACAAATGTGCCTAATGTCACTATGTGAATAGCTGAAGAAAACAAACCTGACATCCTATTTCGACTACAATTCAACATGTTAGGAGCCATTTAGGAAGCCAAGCAGCAGATATTAGTATGGCTCTAGTATACACATAGTACATTTTCAGCTTGTTACCCTGAATGGCTTTATGTGAATTTGCTGAAGGATGAAAAAGGGAGCTGTACTGCCATTATTTTAACTCATTCTATGACCAATAACAAAAAGCTAAAATGTTTTGATGCCATTTTGTCAGCAGGAATGCACACTAGTACCACAGTCCAGTAGGCTATGCAGATAATTGACAACTGAGTCACTGAATTGCTGGAGAAATATTTGGATGGGTAAAAGAGCCAGACTTAGAGAAATATGTATATCATTAAAAGCCTCAGAAAGGATATTTTCCTAACAGCAAACAATCCTTATAACTCGTTGCATGACAAGTACATGGATTAAAGCAAAAAAATTTTTTTTTAAATCATCTGACGGAAGAGATGACGGGGAGCGTTGGGGGGGGTGTGGGGGGTGAAGGTTGTGCGGTGTATTTTAGGTGAACGTACTAAACTGAATCACTTCCTCCTTTTCTCGTTGATGCGATTAAGTTGTCTTGTGCCCTTATCAGAAAAACAAATCCAAAGCAAAATGTTTCCACCTCCATGCTTGACGGTGGGGACGGTGTTTTGGGGGTCATAGGCAGCATTTTTCTTCC
>JBBJLR010000111.1:12869402-12897091 GCA_037577145.1 Brachypetersius gabonensis
ACTACTTCCCACTGCCATTCCTCTGTTAACAGCAAGAAAACTGACTCCAAAACTGCTGTTATTTATTTATTTTTAACTGAGCATAAGCTCTAGCAGCACTCATTTTCTCTTACTATGAAGTTTGGTGTCTTAAACAAGCGTCGAGAAACATCTTGCAGCCAGTAGGCTACTCCGCAGCCGTCACTGTTTAAGAGAACAGCCGAAACCATAATGTTTATTTTATTTTTAGGAAAAATAATTAAGTCGTAATTAAACCAAAGAAAAAGACAGCCTTTCCAGAACTATGTCTGCCGAAGCTTGTTTAGCTCCACCCCTTGTTCCCCATTTTTTTCGCCCTTTGGATCTGCATCAATCTCATTATTAACCTTTAGTGCCCTCAGTTGACAGAAATCCGTCATAGCGATCGAGAACTTTAATCCATGCAAGTAGATAGTGCTGGAGAATTTAAATATCTTACCAGCCCTGTTCTAATCAATGACAACAAAAATAGACAGGAAACAGGCTTAACATATAAAATAAATCAGGCAAACACAAACATTTCAAAATGAGTTTAAGCTGCCAACCACAAACGTGAATCAGGAAACTGAGCATTCAACAACCAATCACAATGTTGCAAAGACAATACTTTGCTTGCAATTCTGATGCATTGGAATTTAGATCAGTAATACAAGCAATGGAGACTGGGCCCACCAAACCACAACAATACACAACAATACACAAGCCAGGCTCTATGGACCAGTCATATCATGCTAAAGAACTGTTCTGAATATTGTCTTAGAAAAGTTAATTTCATGGTACCTTTTGTCTATTTTATGAATTTGGTGTTATTGGCAAGTTAAAGAATTACCATTTTGTCTAGTACTAATTTATAATGAAGACTGACTGCTAAGAGCATTAGAAGTCCCGACTGCTGTCTGGGAAGGAAAAAGTTTGGGGGTGACATCCCCCTCTGCTATAATGGTTATGCTCTGGGCTCTGAGGATAACTTGTTTTTCTATAACTGTCACGATCATTACCGGTAACCACCGGTAACCGGGACCAGTAACCGCCGGCATAAACTCTATCTACCACCTGGGGTCGCTTTCGACCCATGGACTTAACTGCCTGTCTTTTCCACCTGTATATAGTCCCTCTTGATTACCTCGCCTCACCTGCAATAATCACCTCATTATGGTCTGTCTTCCTATTGGTTTTTAGTTCACCCTTCTCTGTATTTATGCTTGACTGTATCCTATGTTCAGTATGCCGACATACACTCACATACCCTCTCTTTGCTTCCCTGTGTGCCCCAGACCTTGTTTTTAGTTTAGACTTGGCCTCCGTGCCTGTTTTCTGTTCGTACCCTGTTTAGTATTATTAATAAATCCCTTTTCTACTTATCTGATGGATGTCTGCGTTGGTGCTTGCTCTTCCGCTCACCTCCTACGGGGCTCGACCGTGACAATAACAAACTAGATAAAATATAAATGCCCTGCAGTGACAAGTAGCTTTGGTTTTATATTTGATTTGATTACATTAATGTTTAACTACAGCTGTGTTACTGTGTTAAAGGAAACACTGCTGTTTAAAAAAAAATGTTTGCAAACCAAATGTTATTGGACTTTTGTTCATATAACAGTATTGTTAAAATAAAAGTGAGCAACACACTAATTTTGACTTAATCATTGAATTTTTCATCTAACATCGCATAATGCAACTATTTGCAGAAAACCATGTTTTTAATTAATTTTAATTAACATATAATAAATGTCCACTTCTTGAACCTTTTAAGCATATGGTGACGAACATGCGCCAGCCACTCATAACAAAAAATACAGTATTTTTTTTATAGTACTGAATAACTTCAATACTACAAAGCACAGAAAATCCCATGTCGTTCAAAACTCTTCTTGAAGAACTAATCAGGACATCTACTATAAGTTCACGTATATTAAATTTTCGAACCATCATTTGAAAACAAAAAGAGGTTTTTAGGGCTGATTTAGCAGTTCAGGAAGCAGAATAAGAGAGAGACGGAGAGACAGACTGAGTGAGAGAGACAGAGTAAAATAGTGAGACAGGCTGAGAATGAATGTGTATCATGTTGTCAAGCTCCAATTATAGAAGCAGAGCAATGATCACCAATGCCAGTCCTCCTCCACAGGGCTCACTGGCATCATAACAAACATGCAGCTCTGGGCTACGGTTCAAAAAATCAGGCAGAGGCTCCAACACAGTAATCAAGGCCAGTAGTATGTCTGACAGGGCCTGTTTCGGGCTTATTTACAAGCTGCTGGCTGCTCCTGATGTCTCCCGGTGGGTGAGAAACGTCTGGAACAAACTGCAGCTGGACTGGGTATGCTCTACTCTCACAGGGTCTCTGCTTATGACAGATGCCTGGTCAGTGAAGGGAAGTCACAAGATGAACAACATTAAGAAAATAAACCTTTAACCCATCCTGGCAGCATTGCGAATGCCCAACTGCTCCAGTCACTACTGCCATTTAGTGTTACTGAGTGTTATTCTGCATATTAATTTCAGATTAACACAATCTATTTCAAAGCTTTTAAATAAAATTATATTCAAAAAGACTAAATATAAAAAAATCTAAAAACAAGGTTTACAGTGAAAACATTATTCAGAAGAAAGAAAGAAGAAAAGAAGGAAAGAAATAGAGTTTTATTGAGACAAACCAAAGTCAGAGACAATTGACAGAGTAAGTGCACTTACACTCCCAAAGACATTTATTGGTTTTTTTTGTAATCTTTTCGCTGATGAGCAATGTAAAAGTTAGGACTTTCTGAATCATACTTTGCAGAGACAGAAGATGTGATTATACATATGAGATGCTGGCGCAGGCAAGAAATTGGGATAATCCCAGAGTTCATGGCTTCAAAACACCACAGGATACGCAAGCACACTCAGACATGGTCCACTGACCACTTAGTCAACCCAATTAAATAAAAGGGTCATTGAGTTTGGAGCACCGTACACACAGTACCTCTGATTTACATAATGGCCAAATTTTCCTCGGACCAAAATCTGGCTCTTTGAACAATCCATATTAGACAACCCGTGTTAGTCAACACAGTTAGGTTTGCTAAAAAACAAACAAAAAAACCCTAAAAGGCTGTATAAGGTGGCAGAGAAGTGAACATGAGATTGAACTCTGAACAAAATAGTCTCAACGTGAGTTAAAAAATTCCCTTAACCTGCAAATAACCACCACACATAGGGCAGTTTATACTAATGTCTCCATAGTTGTGATTTCCATTTCCTGTTTATGCTATGATGAGACCCAGGTGGGCTGTAAATCTAGAAAACTGACAAGGAATATTCAGATATATTTAGGACCAACGTGAATTGGTATAAATAAATCATCTATATGGCACAGGCCCTCAACACTGGTCCTGGACCAGACCCTCACCCCTGCACATTTTGGTGTCTTACTGCTACATACCCAGTTCATCCCAGGACATGATAATTAACTGGCTGGATCAGGTGTGCAGGGAAAACAACAAAATATGGAGAGCTAGGTTCAATATTTTTAAATATAAATATAATGAAACAAATGCCCCCATGTTGTACTGAATCATTTCCAAAGAATTAAACAATCACTGCAAAGTCAGGAATTTACATACATAATATCTGTTCAATCCTACAACCCTTATCATTACACATGGTTTTAGGGAAACAAAGCTTAGACTACTAAGGTAGCTATGTTCTTACGACGACTGCAAATGTGTCTGTCTCATGAACAGAAAGGCTGAACAAAAAGCTGAACCTATTTTCTCTGTCATGGATAGTCTAATGTATGCTCAGGTTGGGTGAAGCTGGGTCATATATCAATATTTTACTCTGACCTTCTTTCTGGATATGAATCTTTAACTCGCATGTCCTCAGGGTGGGGGATGGGGGGATGGGGCCTGAAATTGTATTAAAGACTTTTGATGAAATGCAGCTAGGTCTGGATCCTAGGTGTTGAAAGGTCAGAGTGGGAAGTCCATCTGCAGCTTATAACAAGATTACGGAGAAAAAGACTTGCCCAAGCCTCTCCTACACAGGATCTCACAGAGCAATCTGGAATATATGCTCATTAGTGAAAGGACACAGAGAAATACCTTTGACAAATATGATGACTATGAAAAACATCAAGGAAAAATGGCAGACATCTCTCAGCACATGCCAGGGGCTAGACCTTTCACAGTGGCTTTTTTCTATCTCAGGGTTTTAACATATAGCAGTACGCTGGTGTGCATGATAGAATGTATTACAAATTATATCTGGACTAGGCAAAGGCACACCCTGGTCAAGTACGGAGACACTGAGAATCAGCAATACATTAGCCCAGCAAGACAGAGCTACAGCAAAAACCACAGGGGACAGCAGCTTGCCAGGCATACCAGGCAAACACCTTCAATTTCATCTAACTTCAAATCAATAATTCATTAAATGATCTCCATCTATGTCAGTCTGTGCCACTTATCATGCACCAAGAGGGATTTTCTGCATGTTTATTTCATGTTAGTTAAGGATTAAATTATTTTTCAATTACATACTTGTGACCAACAACTAAGTGCAGTACACTATGTAGAAGAAAAGTTCTCTCCAAAAAAAGGCAGCTGTGCTAGAACACAATAGCATATTCATTCAGCGTTTCAGTTCCAATCTGCCAGGCCAGGGCCACCAGAATTTTACCCCTGTGGAAACTCTGAAGATGAAACCATGATTCTACAGTGCATCCTTGACAGTAAACACTTAGACCCTCTAGGCGTACACATTCAGGAGCATTTACGATATATTGGTGCTTGCTCTTGCCTTATGGTACAATGATGCTGACAGTAGAGAACAAAGCCCCTGATGTAACTAGATTTTCTCTGCAGTGTTCTCTCAAGCACAGTATGACTAAGGTGAATACTAATGAGAGAAAAAGAAGTCCATGCTTCCTTTAATTGCTTGAAAACCTTCGTACTCTATTTTATAAATGCCCCCAAGCAACCCACAAGAAATCATTCCTTTACAGCATTTGTAATGATAAACATATGGCTTTTCAGTTGGTATCGCAACGCAAAGGGCTTAGGATTCAACATTACAGGTAATTATGAGACGTCAGTCAAATCTTTTTCTTATTCTCTTTTCATGCTGATTTTTCCTTCTCTCCCACGCTCTCTCTGATTAGCTTTCAAACAGCAGAGGCTATTAAACAATAAGAAAAACAACCTTTTCATTCCTCTTCAAAAACAAAAACAAGAAAGTCCATCCGAAGTTCTCTCTCAAGCAGAAAAAGTAGTGTAAGAACATCTAAAAATATTACTTAGACTACACAATTATACTATTCGAGATCACAGTTATGGACACTGCAATTATGTATTTATGAAAAAAAAACCCCAATGAATTCCATTTGTCAGTATGCCTGCTGCATTATAATCATTTCTTTCCACAGAGAGCATTATACTTCAATAGAACAGCCTAATGAATCACACGATTCCACAGATGTTCTGCTTAACAGCCTGTGCCCACCATGACGAACTGAAGGTTGTTCTGCACTATGAACGGTTATGTGCTATGTATAAATCACAATTAATAATCACAAACAATATCCCTCAAATGTCTTATCATCATTCAGTTGTCATGACAACGCAGTCCTACTACTAATCACAACCTGCATGGGAAAGGCTGGAAAGAGACAGCGTGTGAAGCGGAGCCATGGTGTGACATAAAAATACAGTAGTAGATCAGATAATAACAGATGGCAAAGATATCCTTTACACTTTCCCTGAAGGCCAATAAAGATGCACAGCTGTCGGCCCTTAGTCACAGAGCAGCTTGCTCACCTTGGCCGACGACAGCTTTATAAGCTCACATTAAACTAAATCAATGCCTAACTGCCAGAAAAAAAAATCTCTGCTTGTAGTTAATTTACCACAAACTTTTATTGTTTAGAGGCAGTTCATTCACTGATTTTCTCAAGCCAAAATAGAAATGTCAGTGTCTGGAAAATCAGGCACATAAAGACTGATAATGTTTTTAATTACTTCACATCAGAATAAAACCAGCAGCATCAGAGAAGCGCACTTAACTCGCTGGCTTCCAATGGATATTTTTAATTTTTTTTTTACCACCAATCTATATCAAAGGCAAATTTTAAATTGCATTAATCAGATTCTCACTGATTTTTATTTTATCAAAAGATACAATTAAATAAGTAAAACTTCAACCAGAAGTGTCATGCTTTAAAGTGGGGGTGAGGCTGGTTTATGTGGTCAGATATTAAAAGTTGGATGAGCTTCATCACTTTCAGAGAGCCTTGATCTGTTAATTCAAAGTGCCGCCTGCCTCTCCGGAGTCCCCTACTGCACAACACGCCCGCCTCTCAGGACCACAACACTCATTTCATCATCGCTTCTTCTGCCCTTAAACAAGCAGCCACGCTTTAAATTAGGGAATGCCACAGCAAATCTAAATGAGGCATTTTTGTGAGAGGAGTAACAGGCATGTATTGCTCTCAGTGAAACACAGGTATATTAGAGGTACGAGGGCTACACGTACATACAATTTCCTACACCAAGCCGTGAAAAAAAACAAAACCTTGAAAGAGTACCTATGGAACCTATGCTGACTAATAGTACAAGAGCAGATGCAGGGGAGGAGGCCTAATAAAGCTTTCACACAGCCAGCTAATTTGAATCCCTGATGTGAAGAGTTTTGACGCCTTGTTACCCTCAGGGCTTAATTAGCTGAATATTCTTCTGTTCTACAATTAAACTTCCATTTTCTAATACAAACCAAAACCTCCAGGGATGATACAAATGGATCCTGCGCAATTAAAGAAATGTTATTTTTTGTATATATCTGACTTGAGCTATCCAAGTGTTTGCATTCTGGATGTTTAAAAGTGACCAAACGTTAACAGGAGAGGGGTGTTTGCCGATAAACGGTAAACATGCATTACTCTATGCTGTAACAAAACTACAGGAATTGTAAAACTAACATAATACGGTTTCAGACAAGCACGTAAAAATGCCTTTTTGGTCCTGTACATATACTGTATATTCTTCTATTGCAAAATATAATTGTATGAGAATATTTTATAACTCGACTAATTCTTACAGATTGTGAGAGATCAGTGAGTAACAAGTGGATTATGGACTGATACAACTTGCTCTCATGTTTCTATTGTTCACACATCACCATCTATCACCACCTTGACTGGTCAACATAGCGAGAGAGCACTGCTTTGGGTGAGTGTGGTTTATGAAGTTATGATGCATAATGTAACGCACAAAAACTCCACAAAAGTTTAAAACACCGGCCTCCCTATGAGTTTTTGTCTTTCTCGTGTTTTACCATACAGACGAGCATTCAGCACAGCTATATTTAAGCCATTAGCGCGTTATCACACTAAACCGCTATTTCATCTTCCAGGCAGTCAGAAGTGCCATGCTTGTTGAGCACATTCAGAAGGCGCAGGGTGCTCTCGTCTTGCAATCCCCAGCTGTCACGTTCGTCACTCTCGTCTGTGTTGGACTCGTATTCAGAGGCAATACCTGATTCGCGGAACTTCAGCAGCTCCAGGCTGCCCAGAATCTCATCCCGGGATGAAGGTGACACCTCCTGTGAGGATGGGTCGGGACTCTGCTCTTGCTGGGGAGGTCCCGGAAGAAAGCGAAAGCACTCAAACTTAGCCAAGGCCTGGTTCCTACCTAAAGGACTGCCCAGGGGCAGAGACAGGTGTGTCCCGTCGTTCATCGATGGCAGAGCGGCATCTTCGGGTCGCGGGGTGGTGGGATCGCAGATGACCGAGGGGACGTTAGCTCGGAATGTGATCTCCAACAGACTGTCCTGAGATCCCACTGTAGAAACACAGAATAGGGTGTAAATAGAAAACTATTTAATTCAAAGGAGTAGTATAGACAGCTTCTTTAGTAGTACATTTGTTAGACATTTATATTACATTTGTTAAACAATATTACATTTGACAACGCAAAAATGATAATGCAACAATGACATTTAAAAAAATTTATAATGCAATAATGACCTTTAAAAAAACCCAGCTGATTTCTTTGTGATTTATACTGATGCTCAATAGCATACAGAGGAGAACACAAATTAGACTGAATAACACTTTCCAATACACTTTACTGAGCAAAGAAATCAATCAGTTCCAGAAGCTCACATTTCACTGGGCTAACATGTCTCAACAGTAAGGTATTGTTCTGGGGCACTATGAAAGGACTGCATTTTATTGTGTATTGGCCTAATGTGCAAGACATTTCATAGCAAGGTGGTGGCTAGCCCGGGTGAGGCTACGCTCTGTTGTACGGCCTGTAAAGGTGTTAAATGGAGCATGATGGGTCATGATGGAGAAAAAATTAGGAAAGTGCAAAAATTAAAAGAGGGGATAAGGCTGTGACAGAGAGGTGGGGGACCATGAAAAGAACAATACTGTACTTATCTATGAGAGGAGAAGAAAGCGACGTACATCCCGAAAGGCATTTATCATGCATGTTTCCAGAGGCTGAGCATTATTTACGCTTGCACTTTAACAGTCTGACATTTTAATATCTTTCAAATATTAATGAATACTAAATAGGACTAAACTGTTGCCCTGAATAAAGGACTACTCTGATTTGACTGGACAAAAGCAATGCGTCTGGTATAAAGACACACTCCCTTTAAAGGAAATGAAATGGAACAGAGTGGAGGCAGTCTCTGACAGGCAGAACGGACATGCTGGAGATATCTGGACGGGAGAGAATATGGCAGAGATGGATGAGGCAGATAATGAAAAGAGAGAATCCCTGACAGATGGAATGATGGAATGAGGAATAGCTGAGAGTGCAGAAAAGCTGAAAGTAAACTCACTAGAACTGTGACCAGCGAACTTGAGCTCCAACTCCTGGACCTGCTTGACCAGCAGAGAGATGTGCTGGAGAAGGTCCTTGTTCTGCAGAAGCAGTTGGTGCACACGTGCCTGGGCTTCAATCCTGGCTGCAGCCTCTGCTGAGAGCTGGTCCTTCAGCAAGTGAACCTGAAAGAACAGAGAGAGGTGTTATGCCTCAGTTACACTTTTTATGAAAAGTTTTGTTCGTTTTTTGAAATGATTTTTAATAGAACTGAGCATGTTGTCTTTGTCTTTTTGCAGTAATTTGTAACAAAGAGTAACTGGTTAATAATAAAAAAACATTTTGACAAACATGAAGATAAGCATAGCAAACTGTACCTAAGGTACGAGCACAGCAGTTCATAGGCCTTTGCAAATTCAAACGCTGGGACATGACAGGGACACTTTGATCAGGAGTCCTGATATTTTCCTGCATATTGTACTACCAACTGGCTTGGCCTCCCACTCAATCAAACTCACTTGCTGTCCCAGCTTGGATGTGGAACAAACATTTGAATGACAGGCTAGGCTAGCATCCTAGCTGTAATGTGTGGAGCACGAAGGACTGTAGGCGAATATATGTGCAGACATGCAGGAAATACCACAGCTGACTGACAAATACCAAACACAAGACAGTGGTATAAATACATGTAGGTAAATTAAAAAACTGATGAGAAAAGGTCAAATTAGAGGACAGGTGAACACGATCAAGGGTGGGGCCAGAGAACATAAACCATGTGGAGTAGAGCATAAACATGTGATAAACATGAACTAAGCTGGGGAGTGACAGCATGAAGCAAGACAAGCAAGGCAAGCCTTTAACGCTAGTATACAGTTTTTAATATGATAAGCTGTTATTTGTCTAAAACTAAAATGTCAAATTATTTTAAATAAAAAGAACCACTAAACTCAGATCCTAAGACCGGCTTGGGTCACATTATTAAAAATGAACTGGTTAATAATGATAAAAAACAGTGCCTATGTTTAAACCACATTTGGGGGAATAGCTTTTAAATGTTTAATTTATTTTTATACTAAACCTTTTTAAGGATGATGCTTAAGAAGATAAACACTGCAAACTGTACCTGAGGTTTTAGCAGTACACATCACAGTCCTGTTCCCAGACCATTATAGGGATACTTTGACCAGGAGTTCTAAATCATAATGTTCAAATGATTTGAAATAATTAGAACCACTAAATGTAGATCAAAGGTTTGGCATGGGCCAATTCATTAGTATACCTGTGTAATATAACACTGTGTTACACAGACAAGTTTGGCTTCTCAAGAAAAGCAGTATCTAGCTCTAGTCTTCTGGCATCTAGTAACAGTAAGCTTTAGAAATTCTCTGAAAAGACAAAGGTTTTCAGGAGCGGTTTTACTGAAATGTGGAGCTTGCTTTGCTGGTAAATCACCGTCACTGGGAATCAGCTTCCTTATGTCTATGCTTTTCGTTCCCTTCTTGTTTCATTACTGTTACATTCCTAGGTAAAAGTACATGTGTTAAAGGCTTTAAATCAAACAATTTTAAAGACTGCAACATGGACAGTGTACATTCTGTTCAAGGAGAGAACATGTGTATGCATAAACTTGAACTGAGCAAAATAACAAAAGTACATTATCACTAAATTTGCAAGACAAATCACATATATCTTGATATTTTGTCCTTTAATGAAATGGTTGGACATCATTAAACAGGCACTATTCAACCCCTCAGCTCTTAAGTGACTTAAGTGAAAAAGGAAATACAATAAAAAACAAGTCTGGGTTAAGCAATACCACCTAAAACATTCATATCTGAATACTTTACGCCAGAAATCCATCCCCTATGAAATATGTGAAGTTTTATGCTGAAAGCAAACACATCTCACCATTTACAATGTGCAACCTTATCAAAGTTCAGTGTTTCATGAATTTAATCCTTAAGTAAATCAGAAGTAGACCTTCAAAGTTTAAATGAATAAATAACTCTACATGCAAATAATTTTCAAGCTATGCTTATGCAATGCACTTCACCCCTTTTAAAAGAATCTGAAACAAGGCAAGAGTGAAGATTGTGTTCTGTTAGTGATACATTACATTAATGTAAATTGAAGAGCTTTATGGAAATTTAATGCAGGAGTTCCCAGGATTCAAAGGAAAGAAAGTTCAGATTTCCATTAGGGACAACCTGCAGAGCCATCAGTCAATAAATCATTCAAAACAGGCATTGAAAGACTGTGCAGAAGAAATTAAAGGTTCAAAATATCTTACACGAGACGGCACAACCCGAGACACTACGAATTACAAAGCTCAAGACAGTGACTTGGCTGGACAAGGTTAGAAGGACAGGCAGGGCTGATTCAGGGTGGAGAAACAGAGTAAGAAATGATGCAGTATAACAAAAAACACAATTGTCAGGTGCATTACTAATCCGAAAAAAAATATGTATACAGGGGGTTGCCAGGTTTCGACAGTCTCGACATACAACGTACTGAGTTAAAAAATGTAGACGTGAATGTTTCGGCTTGCGTCGTTAGCGTCATGAAATACGTGGGCAAACTCGTTTAGTTGTGCGTAGCGGAAGAATACGTATATAAATAAATATTTTATACCAACACACTTCTATATTTCTATACTGTACAGTTTTTATATTATACTGTAATACTTTTATATATACTTTTATTTTTATCCTATTGCTTATGCTGCTTCGACTTTCTTCTCTTGTTCTGTCCACTTTGCAGCTGTAACAATACTAATTTCCCCATCTGTGGGACTGATAAAGGGTTATCTTACTTTATCTTGTCTTAACAAACACTTTCCTTCCACAAGAATCAAATTATTTTGGTTTGAATTAAAAAATATTACATATATATTTCTGCAATGTGATTATATATTAGGTGATCTTTGTTTATATGCATTCAAAGCACATAAAGCGTAAAGTGAATTTTAGTAAAACTAAACAACAGATCTTAACTCAGTACTTTCAACAGGCTATGGTGAAATTCATGAATTGCCATTTTTACCACTGCTGGTGGATCCATTTATCCAACTGTCACTCAGCTTTTATAAAACAGTGAAAAAAATGGACAGTGTGACACTCATGCTTTATCTCCATAGCAGACACAGGACATGTCCAAACAAATCCAAAAATATGAAATCAAACTTGGATGACAAAATAATATCAGTCGGTCTGACAGGCATCACTGTGAGGGAATGCACTGGTGCACTGTAAATCCTTAATGGCTTATACTTCACTAGTCCTGCCTGATTATGCAGCTGTGCTGTGTCCTTCAGGCGTCCTAAGATGCAACAAACTGATAGGTGGGTGAATCCATTTCCTGTCATGCCTTATCCCAAGCACTCAGAGTGTCATGATCTGTTAAAGCGGCATGATGGTCTCCTCCTAACACACAGGGGTCCTGGGTGATTTATGACACAGCTTATAGAGCGTGCATGTGCTGCAGCACTGGCCTTTAAGGACAATATGTTCTCTAGCCAAAGCTGACATGCTGTCAGAAGTCTGAAGGCGAGCAAGACAAAGAGAGCAAAACAAAAAAAATAATGACCACATTCTAAATTCAGTCAAACAGCTTAGTGCAAGTCCAGTGGTTTCAGAGAAAATCTTTCAAATACAAAAATATTGTTTGTGTGTGTTATGCATAGTGAACAGTTTGTGCTGCACAGTGATAAAAGATGCTGTTATTTAGTAGGCTACATGATGAACATCCATATCGGTCTCATATTTCATGTCAATGGTGTTTTGCTATCTTACTCTTGGTAAAGCACATGCAAAAATGATCAGTCAACTGTGGGCCTTTGTCCAAGACAAGATAAAAAAGAAACACACTAATGTTCATAATGTTTGTGCCAAAATTACACTGCATAAAAAATATAAAGCTTCAATCTACAGGTAATTAAACAGAATTATTCATTTTCCTAATGTCTCCATATTCATTAAGGGTGATATGACAAACTCAGCTCATGATTTGGTTTATGATAAACAGTAACAAGACAATATATTCAGACAAAAGCAGTTATTGTGAGAGTCACAGAGATAAACAACACTAACGCAGTATTTCAGTTTAAAAGCTACACATGCGAGTGTTACAGAGCCTAATCCTATATCTTGGTTAATCCTGATGGTAATAAAATTGTCAAAACTCTGCTAACTTCTGTTACTATATAATTTAGAATTATATCTATAATTATATCTATTGATGATATTCTGTTTTTACAGTCTATAATGCAGTCCCATTCATTTTATGATTATACATTATTGAACTAACCAAAGATTAGAATGATTGTAAAGCAAAAAGGTTCAACAAAGGTGAGCTAATACAACCAACAAACAAAATCACAACATTTGCAAATATCATTTATGACAAGATTTGATATCAAATGTGAGTCCTTCATTTACAATTCCATACTCTGAACAAAATTTTAATTAAAAAAAAAAATATGAGTGCATCCGAGTTGCTGCACAGTCTACTAAGACTAGAGCTGGGCAGCATAAGGCATGGGGCTGGGAGGGTGACTTATAACATTAAACGTCCTTGTCATGTTTTGATTTCATTGTACTGTGTCATGTATGTAACATCAGCAGTCAGCAGCTACCAGTCTAAGGTGGCCTTCTCAATTGAATTTCAAATCACTGCTATTGCAATGTCACCTAGAAGCTTAATAAGCTCAGAGGATGGTCTTGCCTGCTCTTTTCAATCTACATAACCCTACAGATGCCCTCGATTAGAACACTGAGGACTCAAGCAATTTCACTCGGGTACATACCTTTGGTTCTCTGTGCTCCTCTTTTTCAACTACTGTATATTTCCAAGCCTCTCCATTCTCTAAGCACTTCTAATACGGATAATGAAAGCAAATGCAAGATCATCTAGCTCATCCAAATCATTAAAGCTAAAGAGACAACAGGCTGTTGATTATGTTTGAGAACCGAATCAATATGGATGGTGGTTCAACAAAATACAGAAATCGATGGTAAAAGAATGAAATAGCTATCAACCAAGGTAATCATACGTCTTACTTTGGGGCATAAAAATCTAGAAAATTGTGGTATACAATATATTAAACCCCGCTGATAAAAGAATGTCTGCTGAAGTAATCTTTAACCAAAGAAATGAATGTGAAAAAGCAGGATACAAACAAAAAAACAACAACAAAACACTCTTATAAGATTCCTGTGAAGACTGCAGTATTGTGCAATTCCAATATTGTGATGAAAACAAACAGCGTATTTGACATCCCTGCTTTATGTCTTTTTTTCCTTTTATTTTTGTGAGAAAAGCTGTCAATGTTTCAGAAAATACCAACTCCATTACAGTTTCACAAACAGACATTTAGATCTCATTAGAGGTTTGGCGAGGTTTGCAGCGAGATTCTCAATAGGGCTCTCATCAAGCAGCCCTTCTCGCTCTGCTGTGTACTTTAATGGAGACTTCATTCTGTCTCGCTCAGCTGCAGTGCATATCATTCAGACATTCTTGCTCTGCCTCGGAATTGAGGGCAGACAGAGCTGACGTCCTGAGCTGGGTCTCATCTGGCAGTCTAGTGATGTCAAGGGTATCAGAGGATGTGCGTGACTACCTTGACCAGGCTAAATGATCTAACACAGGGGCAAAGTTGAATGGAGTGTAATTGCATGAACACTCATGTCATTAAAGGTGGACCGTTTTGAACTGACACAGCAGTTCACATGGGCAAACAAAGAACACTAGCTATTCCTCTAATGTAATTCTGCTTGAATGAAGGAATTCGTTTTCATAAGCAGCTTGTTTAACTGCAAGAAACTTTCATTATAAACTGCTTTAATTTGCCAGTGGCAGAGGCCCAATGCCACCCTGCCCATGTAAAATAATCAATGGACCACTCGGGAACCAGAATATGATAAGCAGAATATTTGGCTTAAGTCAGCTAACTTGCCATTACTGAAATCAAGCGTAAAAAGTTGAGAAGCTCTAGGAAATAGCAATTAGGCATTAAAAGTATCACAAGTGAGGGCTAATTCTAACTAAGTGCTTCAATGTTTTTTTTTTTTAAAAAAGGACCACAAGCAAAAATTCTCAGGCTCTGTCTCTGTCTTCTGATGTGAAGCGAGAGTGTATTCTGACATCCACAAAAATAAAACTCATCTTTTCTTTTGCTTTCTAATTGCAGCAGAAACTGAGAAATAAATGAATAAACAAGGACTGTTGAGCCTGTACCGCTCTGAACGCACGCTTCAAACCATGCCGTGCTTCTTTAGCGACTAGAGCCATTCCTGGGCAGATGGAATAGAATCGTCTTCTGTGTGTTTGTGGATCATGATACTAACAGGGCCAAGGCAAACATCCCAAACAGCCTGGTCTCTGCCCCAGACAGCCAGGATCTCACACGCAGACAAACTTATCAAACTGAAGAAAAAAGATATCCCTACTAGGATTGAGTCACAGTGAAGAAACCCACTTTCCACCCTGAGACTGGACATTACAGTTATACTTACCTTCCTCTAGAACTTAAAACCATGGCAGAATGAGATCCCCACAAGCTTTTGAAAGGCCAGATTACTACATCAGCCTGCTGCAGACAGGGGCCAAAATGCTGAAGACAGACAAAACCTGCATGTGTTTATGCCCCTAGCGGTGCAGAATCAGTTCTTATGTTTGGATTACAAGGGATGAAGATCTGCTTGGGGGCTGTGACAACTGAGAGGAAGCAAGAGATAGCAAGAAAGAGTAAGACAGAGAGGAAGAGATGGAGAGTGCATGTGAGAGAAAAGGATTCATCTCAGTCAGTGGCTTCGGGAGAAAGACTGGTAGGATTGAAGCAATTCCAGATAAAAAAAAAAAAAAAAAAGCTAAATCATAATATCACATCCCCTCAACCCTCATTGTGCTTTATAAACAACTTTCTGGTCCTCAAAGCTCCACACTGATGGCAAAGCAAAGCTTACATCAAAGAATGAGGGTCAATCCAAACTGAGCTGCCAATGATGCCGTTAATCAGTGCAAACCTAGTATAAGCTTCTTTCTGAACACTGCAGACTCGCCTCATTCATCTTCTACACCTCCTCATATTGTCTGATCAGCATGCTGTCCATAGTAATCAGCTGACCCGCAAGAAAAACATTTGCATAGCGTAGAATGTGCATGAACGAAAACAACTAGCCCAAAAGAAACAATTAACTTAATTAATGGGCTGAATCACATTTACTTCCAAGTTAATTACAGCGACATTCTTAATCCTTTGTCTCTCCTCCTAATGGTGTTTCTGATTGTTTATATGGAACACATGGGTGAGAAAACCCTGATTCTTAGGTTGTTTCAGATAACATGTCATCTTGCCACTGAAAGGAATGAGATCATTAAAAACAAAGGCAGTTCTTTCTTTAAGAAATACAATCACTGTACAATACTGGGCGCTGTTCAGCACACGCAGACTGCTTCTTACCTGAGCTACAGCGACGTGGGTTTGCTGCTGCTGCTGGGTGAGCTGCTGCTGTAGGAGCTGGAGCTGGTGGTGGACAGACAGCGGCGTGCCGGCTGAGAGCTGGCTGCCAGAGGGAAGCAGCATTTTCGGAGAGGCTAACAGGATGGAGGCATCTTCAGAGAACTGTAGAAGAGGAGAGAGAATGAGGAATGATGAAATTCACAAATATGTTTTCCCAATGGTACAATGGTATCAGATGATGTTTAAGATGGTATTGAAAAAAATAATTACACCTGAAAACCATCTTGACATTTTTTTCTAAGTAATGTCAAGTAAAATGAGAGACACTGTAGTTAACAATAACTCATATCATGGATATTATGGACACTATGAGTAAAATGCAAGTGATGGTAATAAAAAAAAAGCTAAAAACAAGCCACTTTACAAGAGTAATATAGCAATGTTTTATGCAGGAAAATGTTGCTGTGAATATCATCCCCATTATCTTTCATTAACACTGAAAATGTCATGCTAGGGACGATATACAGGCAAGCACCTAGTTAACTTAGTCAAACTAAGATGCAGACATGTATGTGTGTTAACTACAAGAAATCACAACATTTACCTTTACAAACTAATACATTGTTGTTAATACGTTGTCTATATTGCCAATCAACACAATAATCTGCCTACATCACATGATAATGTTTCCAGGTCTGCCAGAGAAAGTTTATGATGCATAAAAAAGAAGAAATTAGTTTGGTTATGCTTTCTATAATGTCAATACAGGCATCTTCCCATAAATCTTCCATATCAGACAGAAACTTGACCTATATATCAAAGATCAAAAGATACAAATGCAGATACAAAGCAACAACAACACCAACAAAAACCTCAAACTAATTAACCTAGATCCCCAGAACCTTCTGGAATTACTCACATTTCAAAGAAGGAAAGACAGAAAAAAACAAGTGTTACAAAAAGCTGATCATGTGCAGCACAGAGGCTGTACCATGCAGCCTCCGGATTTTCTTTTGGAACAGAAAACGCACCGCTTTGGTGGCAGAGTCTTTGGAGGCAGATAATTGCATTGGAGAGAGAAAAGCAACATACAGAGACAAGTGCCCTGGACTGACAAACAGTTTCCTCATTTTAGCTTTGCATGCTGGGTTACAGTCATTAGCAAGATCTGCGGCAAGTTCCATCTTTGCCATTTCTCACTGTGGCCACGTAACGAACTCATGAAGTTCTCTCTTCTATAAACTGATTCTTCCTCGTCAGCCATACAAAAAACAAATGTGTGAGTTATACAACCAATATTTGTCCCATTTAGAGATGTGTCTAGATAAAAAAACACATCTGTTTTGAGAGTACAGCAATGTTGTCCAATGGAACCCTATAGTTATTAGCATCTCAACACGAGCCTGTTTGGAGACAGTGACATTAATTAGAGCAGAGGCTCCATGTTTTAGAGTTGAGCTGCTAGAGAACACAGCAGAGGGATATACAGGTGGTAGAGAGGGCAACCATGACCAACTGGTCACATTTTCCCCAAAGTAGACTTTACTTTTCCCAATGGTCTGAGATAAAATGACAGTAATAGCAGAAGTCAGACACTGACCTCCTGCAAAGCTGAGAGTAAAGTGTGTCTGGGTGAACGAGAGAAGGAACAGACTGCACTAGCCAAGGGAGCAAAAGGTTTTTACAGTGTCGACTCTGTTCTGTTCGGTTGCTGAAAGAACAAGTTGCCAGTGTAAAATATGGCATTGCCATTGTTCTGATATGGAAGGAGCCATGTCAACCTATATTTTCTTAGTGGTGGATATAGCAGCAACGTACACTACACATATATAGCCATTTTATTTGCTGTTCATAACAATCACTGAACCCATGTGTCTTTGGAGTTTTAAATGTGTGATGGTAGGTTTTCTGATCATACATACAGGTTTTCTGATTTTGTACATGCAGGCTTTTTAACTTTTTCTACATATAAAAAAAGGTCAAACGCCTGCATGTACCTGTGACAAATAGCTCTCTCAGCTTTCTGTGAGGTAACTGTTCAGAAAATTTTAAAAAAAGTCAACAAAGTTAAAGTCACAGCAAATAAAAATTAACCAATGCTCTTTTAACAATATCATCTTGGAAAATATTATTTATATTTATATAAATATTATAGATATTTAAAATGTTTATACTTGCCAAGGAACACTTGCAAATTTTAAAAAAAGTATAGTTCTATGAAAAACCTTTAAAAAGTCATTACAAGGTTTTTTAGCGAATCAAAATCTTGTTCTTCTTTATCCTGATTTAAAAGAGTCCTTCTGGCCCCTTTAAGAGGGTAAATAGAGTCACAGACAGAGAGGTACAGAAAAAAATATTTAACAACAGAAGAGCACTACTACAACTCTCAGGCTAAAATGTTTTAGGCTGGATATGTGGATGTTAGTAAATGCACTCTTTTTTGTAACACAAAAGTTGTTCAACTCAAAACAGGCTGTTTTTGAATACTTTGATTACTTTGGAAGACTTCTTCCTGCAACCTTCTCACGTACGTACATTAAGCCCTAAAAGCTCAGACTACAATTTCAAAAGCCGTATTATTGTCACAACAGCACAGTGCTGTGCTCGGGTACTTATGCAGAGCATTCTATTAGAAGTGTCTCATGCTCCCACACACATGACAGATGACTCCACGTTTCAACACGCGAGGGCTAACACGCACACACACAAACACACACCTGCTCTAATCCTCTCCTCCCATCAGAGCGTGCAGCTAAAAGCCATGCCTCCACAGACTCGCTGCCACTCCTCATATTCCTGGTAGAGCTAACGCAGGCGAAACAAAAAGAGGCTGGGGCTTGGGTTAGCATGTTGATGAGGCCGGCTTTTTGCAAGAGCGTGCTATGTGACAGCTGTTTATTTGGGCAGCCCTGCAGAACGCTACATTGTAAACAACACCTGCTCGCGCAGATGACTTAGCAAGAGTTTGTGACTTTGCTTTGTGGCCAGAGCCTGAATGAGCAGAGCCAAAAACTTATCACAGAGAAATTAGGCCCATTCAGCCTCTGTCTGGGCAAATAGTGGTCACCTGAGGGT
This sequence comes from Brachypetersius gabonensis, assembly GCA_037577145.1. Lineage (NCBI taxonomy): Eukaryota > Metazoa > Chordata > Actinopteri > Characiformes > Alestidae > Brachypetersius > Brachypetersius gabonensis. The sequence goes on from JBBJLR010000111.1 coordinate 12,888,762, forward strand.
TAAAACTGTCTGAATATGTCACAACACCTTGACTAAGCAGCACTTATACATTTAAAATCATCAGTTTCTCAGTCTAATGAATTTAAGGCAAAGAGGCTGCGTGAAGTGCATCATCTAACACATGATGAAAAACATCCATTACTACATTAGGTATTTGATGAAAACCTTCCATTACTGGGCTGCATATTTGGCAATCTTTCACCAGGTTCTGGACACACATTTTGTATTCTGCCAACTTGCGTATGCAGCATTTTTCTTTCATTTTTGTCGAATAATCCTGAATGTTTATTTTGGCAGTTTTCACCATCTGACTGAAACTCCCTATCATAGGGCACCAATTTACAAGTGCAATACTATCGGGTTTGGACAAGAAAATTCAAACTGTATCTTAGCCAGTTTCTCTAAGATAAACAACAGTGCTTTTTTCAGCCCAGTAAACTGGTCTCTTTTTGTTCTTTAAACTCTAGTGAGTGAGACAGTGGCTAAAAGCTCTGTTTACTTATGACCCATGAGAGGAGATTGCGCTTGCATGTCAACTGGCACAGCTATAAACTCATGTATTTGTTATCTTGTAGTTACTAGAGGGCAGAATGAGAACCTAAGCTGTTCACTGGGCCTTAGAGAGAAAGAGAGAGTGATTGATGACAATAGAAAGTGATAGATATCCAGAGGGAGAGAGGCAGAAATAAAGAGTGAGAAAGAGAGAGAGAGAGAGAGAGAGAGAGAGAGAGAGAGAGAGAGAGAGAGAGACAGAGAGAAAGAGTGAGACAGAGAGCGTGAGAGAGAGACAGAGACAAAAAGAAAGAGTGAGACAGAGAGAAAGAGTGAGACAGAGAGAGTGAGAGAGAGACAGAAAGAAAGAGTGAGACAGAGAGAAAGAGTGAGACAGACAGAGAGAGAGAGAGAGTGAGAGAGAGTATGAAATAATTAAAAAATTATTATATTATAATTAATTTAAATGCATATTCTGTCAAACAGGTGGGAGATGGTTAAAAAAGGGAGATTCTGAGCACCATGATCCATACCTGCACGGCAACATTTGAGGAGTGTAAGTGGAGTGATTCTCCAAGAGACTTCTCCTAGAGCTAGACGCAAGGCAAGGCTTCAGGCCATTATTATGGTACTCAACACAAAAGACATGGAAAAGTTAGAAGCTTTGCCAAGGGCAGAGGAATGGGATATTAGTCCCTAGGCAATGCAGTTGGATCTTTGTGATGATTGGAAAGTCACCAGATGCTAATATGTGACAGATGCTAATCATCTATGGGGACACTTCTAGGCCTTGCCAATAACTTTCAAAATAATAATCATATTTGCATGTAGTGTTGAATTGAATTATACTGTTACTAACCAACATCTGACCTGTGCTAGTAACAGAATCCTTATATAGGAAAATAAAAAAGTACAAGATCCAACGAGAATCTTTTTCAAATGAAGCAGTGCAGTTCAGAGGAAGCTGTGGTTGTACTATATCATCATCTTTATTTGCCCATGAAAATGTAATTAGTTCAGCAATAAAGAATGTAATTACCAAAGTCGAAAAAACTATGTATCGTCTGATGTCAAAGACTCTGTAGGCCCATACCTTTGTCAAGTCAAAACGAGTAGGTTCATTGTTATTTCAGCTATTTATACGCTATACAATGAAATGAAACAGCATTTTTCCAGGATCACAGTGCAACAAAAGAACAAAAACAGAAACACCACAAGATTACATGAGTGCAGACAGGACAAAATATAGTGTGCAAAGAGATCCAGAGATTATGAAAAAAACACAAGCAATAAACCAGGACAAGACAACATTTATTGTACTCGACATTTGAATATAGTATTATGACAGATGCTGTATTCTCACTGCAGCATCATTAGGTGCGCAAAACGCAGAATGTGGACAGCAGGCAGACAGCAATAAATAATCATTGTGCAAATAATTGCAAATAAAAGCAGCAGGACAGACGATGTGCAGTATATAAAAAAATTTATTTACAGTGACAGCAGTGGTGTAAATTGTTTGCTTGAGGCAGAACAGTCCAATGATAATATGAACTATGTTAAAAGAACAAGAAGTTCAGTTCAGGGTTGTGACTGTATGTGTGTGTGTGTGTGTGTGTGTGCGTGTGTGTGTGTGTGTGTGTGTGTGTGTGTATGTGTATGTTTATGATTCAGTTCTGACTAAGGTGTCTGATGGCCTGAGGGAAGAAACAGTTTCCTGTTCTGGCAGTGGAGGCCTGTATGCAACAGAACCTTTTCGCAGACAGGAGGAGGGAGAAGAAGGTGTGTGACGGGAGAGTGGGGTCATCCACTATGCCAGTAGCTTTGCGGTTGCGGTGTCCGTGACAGAAGAGAGAGAGACCCTGATGCGCCTCTCAGCTGTCCTCACTATCCTCTGTAGGGTCTTGCAATCCCAAAACAGAACAATCCCATACCAAGTTGTGATGAAACTAAAGAGAATATTGTCCCTCTGTAGAACGTCGTAAGGATCTCCTCAGTCTCTGGAGTAAACAGAGATGCTTGAGACTTCTTGGTCCACATGAGGTCATCTGTGATCTGTGTAACTTGGGTGTTCTTGACGATCTCCACTGAGAAGCCATTGATTTTCAGTTTAGAGTGATCATATTGTGCCATTCTGAAGACTACAACCACCTCTTTGGTTTTATCCACATTCAGAGACAGTTGCTTTAGGCTCTGCACCAGTGTAATAGCAGTCACACGTCTATCTATCTGCTACCTTGTTGTTCTTACTGATCAAACCCACCACGGTCATGTCATCAGCGAACCTGATGATGCGGCTTGAGCTGTGCATTGCTGCCCAGTCAAGGGTCAGCAATGTGGACAGCTGAGGGCTGAGCACAGTCTTGTGGTGTTGTGGTGCTGGACTTCTGGAGTTGTTGCTCCCAAACTTGGCTGACTAAAGTCTCCCAGTCAGGAAAACCAGGATCCAGTTGCAGAGGGAGGTGTTCAAGCCCAGCAGTTTCAGCTTCCCAATGATGGTGTTAAATGCTGAACTCTATGAACAGCGTTCTCATGATAAGTGTCCTTTTTGGTAGATGAGGGCTAGGTGAAGGGTGGTGGTGATGGCATCACCTGTAGATTGGTTGAGATGATGTGCAAACTACAGGGGATCCGGTAAAGGGGGCCTGTGATTATTTTTGCCTCATAACGAGGCTCTTGAAGCACTTCACAAAGATGGTTGTGAGTGCAACAAGTCATCAAAGCAGAGCACCCATGACTTCTTTGTCATGGGAATGATGATGGTGGTTATCTGGTGCAGCTGCTTTCCAAAAAAGTAGAGTTTTTCCTCACATTAGCCCTGTTCAGGTAGAGAACCTGATTACTGGGGGTCAGAGTGGTTTTCCTTACTGGCATGTCATTTTGTGCCATGGCATGTCATTCGAACCATGTGTAGAAACCAGTGCACCTAGAAGGGAGGCCTCACTGTAACTGATGGTCCAGATGCGTCCCCTCTGTCCTGGAAGCGGCTGTAGATTTTCTGAGCATGTGCACACTTTGCTGCTCTGATGGCCTGAAACAGGTAGTAGTTTTCAGGGCAACCTTATCACCTGACCTTAAGGCGGTGTCATGTATTCTCAGCATCGCAAACAGCTCTGCAGTCATCCATGGCTTCTGGTTGGGGCGTGTGGTAATGGTACGTGCCAGTGATGTTGGTGAAAACACAGTCCAGTAAGTTCGCCCCTTTGCTGGAAAGTGAAAGTGACAATCTGGTCATACATGAACACACCACAGCACACAGTGTGAACAGCACGAAATACTTCCTCTGCATTTAACCCATTCACCAAGAGAAGCAGGGGGCAGCTACGAACACAGCGCCCGGGGAGCAGTGCCACCATACATTGATGGAATTTAGGGAGAACTGACATAGCTCGAATAGATGAGACCTAAGACATGACTGTTTTTCCCGTGAGCAGAAGCGGTTCTGATTGATTTTTGAAATCTAGGATGGTCTGAGGATGTGCTTACATGTACACAGTACCACAGAGAGCTTTTTGCAGATGTGATGTCTGCCTGCAGCTATCAGTGCTATCTATTCTAGACGCTGTAAATGTGTTATCAATAAAGTATAAATACAGAGTGGAGGGAGTAGAGAGAGAATGGAGAGAGAAAGAGAGAGACAAAGAGTAGAAAAAGAAAGTAGAGAGAGAGAGAGACAGAGAGAGAGAGAAATACTGACATTAAGTTGGTAAATGGTTACCGAAATATACTACGTATTTAAAATATTCACACTACTATTGTGCTTCTTAATGATAACAGAATCATGGGAATATATAAATAGGAATACATAAAAAGCATAAATTCTGGGAAGCCATTGGTACAGCTGATAATATTTAGAAAGTGCTGGTTTTATGTTTTCCTTTTGCAGACATTTGGTTTCATTCTTTCATACTGCCAGTTCAGTTAGCAGGGCAAGATAAGAGATGGGAAGTATGAAAGCTCTCTATTCCTCAGATTAATCTGAGATTCTTCCCTCAGAGACCACGCTTGGCCCCTGACTGTCAAATATCATTATGGTCGCCATTGATTCTTTTCAGCTGTGGCAGTATTGTTCAGCAGCTTCTAAAGCGACATTGTTTAGTAAAGTTCATGCTGACGAGCTTGTAATGAAGTCTGGAGTGTTTGACTCTGGAGTTAATCCTGAGAACACTTTGTATCACATAGTCCATCAGAAGTCACAAGTCAGGAAAGTAACTGATAAAAAATGATATTTGATTTATATCCGTAAAAGAAGACCACATAATAAAAGTAAAATATTTGTATTTATCTTTTGTGGTTGGGACTTAACTGTAGATGGGCAGCTGCACTGTGTGTTTTAATGGAATTATTTCACAGAAATTACACAGAAATCCTGACAGTGCAGAGTTATATATACATATGGAACTTAATCCACGCTGTCTAGAAGTTTCAGTAATATAACAATAATAATAATGTGCCAGTAAAAGTAAGATGATGTGGCATTTACACAAGATTTGAATGCGAGTGATTTGATTAAAAATATTTTTTTATTTAGTATGTCAGTGTTTACTATAAATTCTCTAAAAATGACTATGACTTACATTTGCACATTCAAACAGAACTAACTCAATGCTAGTAGCTATTACTCATGTCAGTAATTATTACCATATTATTCATTTAACATTTACGGCATTTATCAGACGCTTTTATCCAAAGCGACTTCCATTCCTTAACTACAGGGGGCAGTTTCTCCCTGGAGCAACTTGGGGTTAAGGGTCTTGCTCAGGGACCCAGTGGTGGTGCTGAAGGTAGGATTTGAACCCATGACCTCCTGCGTCAGAGGCAAGTATCTTACCACTAAGCCACCACCACCCCGTTGGAGTATAAAAGCCATCTCTTTTATACTCCATTCACATGAGACCACTGCAATATTAATCTCATGTGAATAGGGGCTTTAAATAGGTTAATGATATGACAAGAAAATGTGTTTTATCTTACATAAAATTACACTAAATCAGTACTGGCAAACAATGCAACATTATTTAAAAAAATATATATGCTGTGCATTGTGTCCTAAACATTTTCTTACTGTGGGCCACTATTAGCTGTAACCCATATTAACTGGCAAAACAACTAACAGCTTTTTCACTGTATAAATAAACCCACAAACTAAATAACAGGCCTGAATCTGAATCACAAGCATTTTATTTAGCATTGAAAACCCCCAAACTTTTCTAACTGCCAAGCACATTCAGTTCTACAGCAAATTACGATGCCATTAAAGCAGGCTTCAGAGAAAGACTGGCATTATGGCTCAACCTCACAAAAGACCGAATATAAAACATCTCTTTTCACCGAACTGCTATGCATTCTCTAGTGAAGCATCTTGTGCCCTTGAGGGGAAAGTGCAATCTTCAATGTCCTCTTTCATGTAATGTTGCTAGAGTCTTGCTAGAGGACTCACTGATGCTTTCTTTCACTCTGTATTGGGTCGCATGTCTAAATGGCTGGCGGTGTCCTATAAACCCTGTGTATTTAGTCAATATCAGTTCATACATGCCCTCAGTCATGATAATCTGAATCATCCATCTTTCTGCAAAGACATCTACATGGCAGTGATAAATAGGTAAGGGTGAAAAGAGGGAAAGAGACAGACCCAGTCCCAGTGTAATGATCAGTTCCTCTGTAATGTACCGATTTCCTGTGATTACAACTGTATAGTCAAATAGTATTTGAATGTCCCATAGTATTTGAGTTATTTGGTGATTTTGATTTATTGAGGAATTAGGACTTGAAAAATGCTTACCCACAAAACGGCCACAAATCTATGCCTTTCTAATCTATGCCTTTTTCGCTTTTTATAGTTTTACCTAGAAATTGTGATGGCTCTACATTAGATTATATTTCAGGAAGGCAAGTTCTCTACTCACCAAACAGTTGTCTTTCCATCTTTATTTCCTGCTCCATGCTGAACAATAGGGCAGCAGAGAGGAAGTGATGTGAAGTGCATTATGAAGGTGGGTGCAGCATTTAGGTGACTCCACCTAAGAGCGATTTTCAACAATATGTTCCACTTCCCAGGAACCCTTACACAAAAGGAGGTTGAGACCCTGAGCTGGATTTGCAATCTGAGAAAAAAACACATCTGAGCAGCTGACCTGTCTAGGGTGTTTCTCTGCTATTTGACCTGTGAACACTGGGATAGGCTCCAGCACCACAGTGACCCTAGTTAAGGATAAGTGTCTCATATAATGAATGGAGCTGACCAGCTATGTCCACCCAAAGCATTAAAAAGCACACTGGATAAGCTTGAGAAAAACTGGATTTAGTTTCACATGTGTGAAATACAGTGCTACTGTTGTTTTTCCTGTTTTCAAGTGCGTTCAGCTCTGATTCTGGACACTGGACACAGTTTGGTTGTTTCCCTACTCAAACACAAACAACTTATCAATTGATCAAGCATTTTGATCAGGTAAATCTCCAGATTATGTTAAACCAGCCCTCTAGGAGTCAAACTGAACTCAAACTGCTGTAGCATCTGTTACCTTTTTAGGCAAAAGGAGATGACAGTATTAACACCATCAGCCTTAAGTTAGATGGTTTGCTATTTGTAGTCCTCCCCCACAGTAATACTCTGTCCTTTAACACAACTAACAATTTGTATTGATAAAGGAGAACATGTACTTCCTTTTTAAACCTTGATAGACAGTATTTATTGCATTTCTTCTTCCTCATTTTAGTTCTGCCTGCAAAACAAGTACATACTTTCTGAATGTCAATAAGCAAAATGTTAAATTTCGTTACAACTTGCTTACACACCAAAAAGGGTGGTCATTAAACCAAATCACATTAAATAATAAAAAAAGGTGATTAAATGAAATAAAAAAAACTAATGTCTCTTAATTCCTTATCCATGCCTACTGAAACCTTGAACCTCCAAAGTACTGAAGCACAGCAACTTGGTAAAAACCAAAGCAGAGAGCAAAAGAATCACTAGTTGTGGATTAAACGGGGTAAGGCTAGAAGCCTCTGATATTAAGCAGCTTAACACTCAAGAGATTAAAAACCCCATGAAAACGCAGACACTTCTACAGCCTTCCTTGAAATGTCATTGTGGCCCATTAGCATGGAGGTGGCTCTGTATCGGCCTATCGTGCTTGGAATAATTACACATTCCTTTGAAAACTAAAGAATGTTTTATTTTCATGATCTCAAAAAGATTCCAAGTTGCATAATGTCAAATATCTAGTCAGAGCTGAGGCTATTCACCTGAGGAAAAATGCCAATTTTTTTGTGGCCAGCTGTACCTCCTATATTTAGCAAACTCCAGCCACTGGACAAAGACGATTCAGTGTATGTTCCAGTGGCTGCCTTGGTGCAAAAAAGAACAAGGACAGCTGTGAGTCTGAGAGCATTCAATGTTGACGCCATTAGTGTCCAATATCTCTCTCTTTTCTTTCTGAATGCTAATACACCAGAACTTAAGGTCAGGCCAAGGCACATATTTCAAAGAAACACGCAAATAGGAGAGCGGCGTCATTACTTTCTTATGCATTGTGACTGCACTCGTCTTTCTTCCATATAAACATTTCATTTGCCTTTCAAACAATCATTGAATTCAGGCAACACGGGCCCCCAGAAAGTGATTTATTAGACAGTCTATTGAATCTGAAGTAATAGTTTCCATAAGTACATCAGTGTTCCTAATTTGAGAGATAATAGCAAGAGTCAATAACTTGAGCACTCATCAACAGAAAACAGTTATATTTCCCTAAAGCTTTAATAATAACACAAGTACATAAAATCAAGTGTATATATATATAGTGTGTGTATATATATGTGTGTGTGTGTATATATATATA
>JBBJLR010000111.1:12905133-12925380 GCA_037577145.1 Brachypetersius gabonensis
CCTGATTATTTTTTTTACATTCTGTCTCTCACAGTGGGAATGCACCTACAATTGAATTTCAGACCCCTCCATGATTTCTAAGTGGGAGAACTTGCAAAATTGCAGGGTGTTCAAATACTTATGTTCCTCACTGTAACCGAGTTAAAACCCAAGAGGTGCAATATCATAATAGAATTTACATGTTACACATGTATCTGAAATAAAACATAAAATGCATGCTACAGTACTACAAACAGAAGTAAGTACCAACAGTGTTTTTTAACACTACAGCCCTTTGCTCCAAGAAAAAAAAGAAATACCTTCAATAACATCACACACACACTGAAAAGCTGGGAGAATGCATACTATTTACTGCTCGTGGGCTTTAAGCAATCTGAGGCAGCAGAACAGGAGAAAACTGCCATGTCATATTTATGTGGGATTTATTATACAGCTGACACAAACAAAAGGCAACTTCTCAGTCCTCCTGCATTAGGCTCTATACAGAAACTCAAGGCTAGGACTGCAACCATTAGAATGGCGCTGGCCGTCGCTTCACTTGGCTACCCACCTTCTCAATGGACAGACCTTCAGCTGGCATGTGTAAGGATTTACAGTAATACAGATGTTTTTCACTGTCTTTGTGTCTACGCTGCTTCTTGGTATCAAGGCCATAACGAGAATTATGATTGATGTCGGTGTCGTGAAGTTTTCTACAAATCTATCAAATCTCCTCAGTCCCTCCGGGGCCTAGAAAAAGAGTATTTGCTTGCATATCTGCCGCCTGGCAACTATTATGTCTATATGCTCTGATCCTTCACAGAGGCTCGAAGGTTTGGGCCTCCTTTTGGGTAATCCGGAGATTTACACTCTGACCACAGCTTCTTATTATCTGAGCTTTGTAAAACACCGTGGGTAAACACCACCCACTGTTACACTCTGCAACGTGGCTAAGACTGTCTTGAACTTCTGCTCACCTTGAAACAACATGCAGGTTTGATATCAAAATGAGGCAGCATCTTCAAGACAAAGGTAAGGAGAAGCATGATAGACTTGATTCATTTCTACAACTGGTAAAATACACTGAAAGAAGAATTTTTATAAATTAGGTATGATAAATTAATACAATTTAAGACAAAATAAAACTCCTGAAGAGGCCTGAACACAGACTCCCAAAAGGGATGCTAATATGTAGGGAAATAAGCCAATTTCCAGTAAAGATACATTAACATCTCTAATATGCACATCGCATTGTCTCACAAGATTACCATGATTAGCATGGTCAAAACAGTACAGATCCACAGCTAATTGCTTTCTACTTTTTCTCATCATTGCAAAAGAAAAAACACCATTAAATCCCTGAACAATTATTAAATTGCTCCAATGGGTAGTAAATGCCCTGCAAATAACCCACATAAAGCAGTCAGGCATTTGTTTATTCGGACAAAGAAGATTTTGCATTTGAGTTATTGAAATGAAACAGACCAAATTAGCTGCAGTCTAATACATGTGAAATTAAAACATTGAGCAAATAAATCAGGAGGTATGGGGTCACTGGTGTGTTTTAAGCTGTGGCAGTGCAAGTTCAGACATAAACATCTGTGAGCCCATAAGTATGCTTGCTCAAACTTCTATGGATTTGTTTGGGATTTCATTACAAACTGGGTAGAATTAGGCATTATTTGGTGCAGCAATATGTGAAAAGTTGACTAAAAATGATTGTACTGTCTAAGCATTAGCCCTAATACTGGGAGAATGCGAGTTCAATCCCTATCGATGCCACAGCCATCCATGGTTGTGAGTCCAAGGAAGAACGACTGTTCTCACTCTCCCTGGGCGGGTAAAATGCCCCTCCTCCTCATAACTCAGCTGGCACAACAGAATCACCATTAGTGATGTCCTCCAAGTGTGTTTAGTGTGTATGACACTGACACATGCATAATGAAAACCATTTTATACCATATCACCTACCTCTAATTTTTTTTCAAGCTCCATCATTCCCATAGTCACACACAGAGCTGCTCTTTCTTCTAGGGTTAAACATCACAATGGACTTAAAGTGGGTGTAAAAACTTGGACATAGTGGCAAAAAATCTCACGACAACAGCATATTATAATTTAGTATATACAAATACGGTTTCTAATGGTGATTTCCTGTGTAGTTGTACTAATTTACGAGCAACCTATTGCTGTGTGTGTAAATGAATCACACACAGCAGTGCATGACTTCATTTATGGAGCAGTTGGTGGTCTGGTAGTTAGGGAGTTGCCCCTGCAATCAGAAGGCCATGGGTTTGAATGAGGTACCTCTGAGCAAGGTACTGTCCCTACACACTGCTCCCCGGGCTCTACATCACTGGCTGCTCGCTGCTTCACTTGGTAAATTAGTTAAATGCGGTGAAAGAATTTTACAGTGTTCACGCTGTGTGCTGTGGTGTGTTCACATGTGACTATAACGGGCCACTTTACTTAAAAATCAGGACTGCCCGTTTCAGACAGCAGATCATTACTGCATGGGAAAACTAAACCTGAAACATTGAACTGAAATTGTTCAATGAAGTACAATGTAGGCCTATTTTGATGTGTCTTTCATTTCATGGAAAGATGAACTCAGAGAAAAGCCTATTGCAGTTTATGCACATACTGAGTGCAGGCAGAACAGTGACCTCACTTACACCTCATTCACACATGCCACCACAGTTCACATGGACGTATATGGTCTGTTACATGCCTGCTGCCTCCAGGGATGCTTCAACAACACCTCATTCACACCTGCTCCCGAAAACGGCCTCGTCAGTAAACAGCAGCTTTCCCTCCATGCTGCAGCAACTCAGTGCTTTGTCAGATTGAGCTTATATTACTCACACAAAAAGCACTAAAACCCAGCCATTTCACTTCTGCTTTACAGCTTCTTCAGATCTTATAAATCTAGCTTTCTCATGAAAAAAACCACACTATTTTTACACAGCGTGTCTAATGAAATAAATTCACCATCTTACTTGTGCATTAACATGTTAAACTTGTTAAATGATGTTATTTACCATTATTTATTAAGCCAGTTATTTTATATATTGCCATATCTTACAGTAACTCAGAATAATGGACAAGACTAAAATGAGGCAGGAAATGGTCCTGGATGGGCCTGGAGGGCATTTCGAGTTTTGTGGGGAACTATGTGACTCTCCTTCACATTTTTTAATACCTGTCATCAGAGGTTACACTACAACTTTTTCTACACATAGCTATTGCTGTAGTACTTTTTGGCTCAGCATGTTTCTACTGTCTCGATAGTAACATTTAATTTCACAGTATGTTATCCTATGTTGTTGACGGTTTTCAAACAGCTTTTAGGTGCCTCACTATCACCTTCTCTGGCGGTAACGCATTACTGGCTGGTAAAAACACCAAAGGGAAATTTTATTTTTGAAGAAAATACTATACTCATACTATACTATACTCACATTTTTAAAAATGTAATTATTATTGGAATAGGAACCATTCCTAGTGAACATTGGTGTTTAACCAGTTAACAAAGTCCCTTCATAAAAAAGGGCGGTAATGTTGGCATGAGGGATATCTAAAAAGAAGACCTCAACAAGACGAGAGACATGTAACAGAGAACACAGACACACATCACATGTGTGGAAATACACTCTAAAAGCAAGGTGACCTGCACAACCTGCATGTCTGTGTTAAAGTACAGTAACAGTTCTGCATGGCAATAAATAAATAAATAAATATAGCTCTATATCTAGCTTTATATATAATTTATCTGAAGTATAAATTATTATATATACTGCATATTCTGTATATACACTATATTGCCAAAAGTATTCGCTCACCTGTCTTTACAGGCATATGAGCTTAAGTGTTGTCCCATTTTTAATCCATAGGGTTAAATATGACATCACCCCACCCTTTGCAGCTGTAACAGCTTCAACTCTTCTGCACAAGTTCTCCACAAGGTTTAGGAGTGTGTTTATGGGAATTATTGACCGTTCTTCCAAAAGCACATACGTGAGGTCAGACCCTGATGTTGATCGAGAAGGCCTGGCTCACAGTCTCTGCTCTAATTCCCAAAGGAGCATAATGTTGTCCAAAATCTCTTGGTATGCTGAAGCATTCAGAGTTCCTTTCGCTGGAACTAAGGGGCCAAGCCCAGCACCTGAAAACCAACCCAACACCATAATCACCACTTGGCACTATGCAGTCAGACAAGCACCGTTCTCCTTGCAACCGGCAAACCCAGATTCATCACTCCAGAGAACGCTCCCTTCACTGCTCTACAGTCCAGTGGCGGTGAGATTTACACCACTTCATCTGACGCTTTACATTGCATTTGGTGATGTATGGCTTGGATGCAGCTGTTTGGCCGTGGAAACCCATTCCATGAAGCTGAAGGTCACATGAAGCTTGGAGATCTGTAGCGATTGATTCTGCAGAAAGTTGTCACTATATGCCTCAGCATCCGCTGACCACGCTCCATCAGTTTATGTGGCACCACTTCATGGCAGCATGGTTCCCAATCGCTCCCACTTCATTATAATACCACTGACAGTTGACTGAGGAATATTTAGTAGCGAGAAAATTTCGCAACTGGAATTGTTGCACAGGTGGCATCCTATCACGGTACCACGACGGAATTCACTGAGCTCCGGAGAGCGACCCAATCTTTCACAAATGTTTGTAGAAGTGGTCTGCATGCCTAGGTGCTTGAAAATAAACACCTGTGGCCATGGACGTGATTGGAACACTTGAATGTAATTATTTACATGGGTGAGCGAATACTTGTGGCAATATAGTGTATTTAAAATATGAACATTCTGAAGAGCAACTGTTCGGGATGCAAATCACCTGCTGTTCTGAGTGGAAGACATACCAGCGACTGAGAGAGACATCCAACTGCCATTAACACTGAAGTGCAACTGCAATCTCAGTGATTGAGGACTTACCTGTAAATGGGATCCTGCATTACCATCATCTTGCTTTCATCCCAGGTCCATTCTTTTTTCTACAGGGAAAAAGAAAAGGAGATTAAATTGTGACTTATGTAGTCATTCTTTATCTACAGGGACAGGGAGCACAAGATTTCAGAGAGATTAATACAGTCATCATATCTTTTAACAACGTCACTTTAAAAGATGTCAAAAGTGTGAGTGGTTAGATTTTCATTTCAGTACTGAACGTCTGGCCCAAACGCAGCTTTTTATGGCCAGTTAGAGACTATATAAAAACTAATGGATGGTTGCTAGTCAAATTACCTGCTGTTTTGAAAAAGTACATGACAATAATCTCTTATCAGAGGCACTGTTTAATACTTCATTTTGTTAAAAAAATGTGAAGCGTAAAAGTGCATTCTTTATAATGAACATCTATATAAAGGGGTTGCACAGAAAAGAAAAATGCCCTGAAAGATGCCAGATACTGGCATCATGGTCATTAATGTAAACGAATACATCACTCTGCACTGCATAAACATCTGTGTGAGCACCTGTGTTTTGTTGGCAACAGTCTCTGAACCTTCTGCACTATTATATATGAGATTGGTTAGTATGCTCATAGAAACATACACTTATATGGAGAAAAGTATTGGGACGCATGACCATTATAACTACATAGCACAGTTTTTGTGCTTACATTAATGCCAGTGGAGATTTAGAACTCTTTAGCAACAGAATCAGAAGAGCGTCAGCTTTTTTAACGCACCATGGACCTTAGCAGTTGTTGACCATGACCTGTGACTTTACATGGTCTTCTGCTTCGTGGCTGTGCTGCCATTGTTCCTAAACGCTTCCACTTGCCAATAACACCACTCAGAGTTAACCACGGAATATCCAGTAAGGATAAAATTTAACAAACCGTCTTATTGCAAAGGTGGCATCCTATCACAGGACATCTGATATTCACTTGAAGTCACTGAGTCACTGAAGTATAATTGAGACACAAGAATTCACTAATACTTATATGGTATTATAGTGTATGTAACACTGTAGGGACTGAAAGATTAAGCTTTCATTATTTATATCAAAATCTCTGCAAATCACTACATTTTCAACAAGCTGGGAAAACCTGATAACACGCAACTTGTGCACTGCTAGCCTAATAAGAAACACCACTATGTTCATCTTACAAATCTCAGGTCAATAAAAAGTTAATACGTTAATTAGAAATTTTAATAGTTAAAGCCTGAATGGTGATCATTAAATGTGTGCATCTGTTTGTGACTTGTCACTGTAGTCTTAAGGAGGTAAAATAAATTATTAAACACATCAAGATTTGCTAAAACACATTAACACTAACCGGTATTTTCTTTCACATTAGCGCTCATGATCTCTCATGGTGTTACATTTTACTGGCTTTTCTTCCATCTTTTTTGCATGTGCGATTCACAAAAGCTTTGGTGCATTAAAAATCGCACCCGTAAAAAAAAGGAAATAAAAAAAAGACCTGAAAACATCTAAACATTAAATTAATATTACAAATACGGTTATGCTGCTGTTTTCATCATTTAGCTAGGCACAGTCGCTCACGGTGCTACCTGCCCTGTGTGTGTGTCTGTGTCTGCGTGTAAAGGAAGCAAAGCCAAAAGGAGTTCACGGGTCATAAACTTACAATCAATAAATGATCCCAGGCTTCCACATTTCTGCTTAGTTTCTTAATCTTTACCCTAAATCAAGCTAGCTTTCAAACAGAGTTTTATTCAAAACTTCCTTTATACCATCTTGTAACCTATTGCCTTGTAATCTCATTTCTCTTCTCCATGTGTGATGAACTAAAACCTTCCTAACTTAACCTAACATAACAGAACAGTAGAACCTTCAAGGGGCCTTTCACTGATTTCACAGAAACTCTATAATGTAATCACTAAGACCAAACAAATAAAAAATCCGTTTTATTTGTAATAATAGTGGTAAAAGGTGGTTTTGTGGTTAGGAAGTTTCCCCTGCGATAAGAAGGTTATAGGTTCAAATTGCAGGACTGCTAGTGGCACCACTGAATGACCCTTGAGCAAGATACTGTCCCCACACACTGCATCGCTGGCAGCAAACTGCTTCACTTGGTGAATGGGTTAAATGCAGAGAAAGAATTCATTTCATTATTTACACTGTGTCCTGTGCCGTGGTGTGTTCATGTGTGACTAGAAGGAGCTACTTTACTTACTTTAAATCAAAATAATACATTATTGTGAGTACAGTTGTGCCTTACAGTGTGCTATATGTACCTCTTCACCATGAATGAAATTGAAAAACATGTTTCAGGCCAAAATACATATAGGTCAAAAATCTAGTAGGCGTTGTAATTGTAACTGTTTAGTGTAATAACCCTCTTTGATTTTGTTTTTATTAAGAATTACATGCTTCAGACTTCTCGTTCCCATCACTGCCACTGTGAACAAGTTTTTTAGAATGAAATTTGAATGAAATACACCCCCCTGAATGCTTGAAATGGGAAATTAGTTTAATTGTATTAAGTTGGCTTAATTTACAAGAGGAAGCTGCAGAAGGTGTGATGGGATATGAGCGTTCTGAAACCATCGCAGCACTGAAGTGAAATCAATGCTCAGCGAGGGAAGCTGATGACATTACACAAATAAAGCAGACTGACCGCTCTCCACCTGCTGAATTATAGCTGATTGCTTGCCATCCTGCCCAGCCTACGCCACCCATCTCCTGTACTGTAATTATTCTCCATTTGGACAGTCATTTATGCAGAAAACACTATGATCATTCTTCCACAGGGTGAATATGAATGGAATAGGTCAAACTAGCCTATGGGCATTCTGACAGAGCTCATCATAATATGCTAGGTAGCCATAAAGGAGCACAAATTTTAAACCAAAAAGGGCACTTAATCCTAAAGACAAATACAGAGAATAGAAGAGGCTCACCTTTTTCTTTTTACGGAGCACAACTTTGACCCCGTCCACGGACACCATGATGTTCACTTTTTTCTTCTTGATGTTCTTCACTTTAAATTCATACTGCATAGAGGAGAAAGAAGAAGAGGGAAAAATCAACTCCCTAGAGAGGTGAATGTGCTTACATGAATTAACTTTAATCTGATACTATTGAAAGGAAACCTCTGCTGTCATCAACACAGCTCTTTTCCAAAGGTGTTAATCTTTTGGTAATTAAAATGCAAGGGAGAATGTTACAGCTTTGAAAGTGCCAAGCCTCATCTACAGCTCAACAATTAAAAAAGCAAGTAAGGTATTAAGTATGTATCTAAATATCCAAGTAAGAATCTCTCCTTCGGCAGCTCTAGTGAATCAACTGAAGTATCTTTAGGGAATTTTGCTGCTGGGACAAGCCTAGAAGTAACCAGCATTGCATATTTGTGTGGATGGAAAGTTGTGTGAATAAGGTTTTAATTACAGCAAAGATACAAAGACAGCCGAACAGAACTTAAAAATGAGAAATGAAAAACCAAGCTGTCTGGTATGAGTAAAAAAAGAGTTTGCTCAGGGGTGTGATTCTGAGGATGTGCGTGTTTGTGTGTGGTGGTGGGGTGGGTGCGAAGGTGAATTAAATTAATGAAAGAACTGCACTTCTTCAAAACGGTCTTTTTATTCTGCCCATTCAAAAGGATATAAAAATATTGATTTCCCACACTGGAATGATCTCTGCCAAACATTTACCGATTATAAAACCTTCAAAATGATTTAGAGCGCAAATGGCCTCAAAGCGTTTAAGCTACACTGTTGAAAAGGAGAACTAATCTCTTCACTCCATTAACTATAGAGTTTACTGACTAGGATACACAGGAAAGAGACTGAGAGGCGTCCCCTACAAAAAACATTCAATTTCTTCTGGTTGTTTTTCAAGACAAACTCACTTTGCTGCCTTTTTTGTATCTCAGAGAGATTCATCTGATTAGAATAAGTCCAGTGTTGCTTTTTTTCCTGAGAAGAAAGAAACCGGTGATACTAACAAAACCTCAAGTGAGAAATCCAACATAAAACACACGTTAAGCCATAGAACCGTTTTCATCCAACACTGAGCAACATCTAGACAAAACAGTTCCCTCTCAAAAACATGTTGAGCTTTCTGTTGCCAGGTGCATCGAGGCACTAACATTAGCCAGGTGACGCCACTTGTTTGCTGCTTCATCCCCATCCTCCCCATTATCTGTGATGATGCCTCCCTAATTGAGTTTATTTTGGTCACCTGCACGGCGTTCTAAAGCTACAGCAAGTGCTCAGTGTAGTTCTACTGAGCCCAGCCTCCTGAATGAACACATTAAGAAAAACAGAGATACTAATGAAGGCTTCTGTGGTCAACTGTAAAGGTCACTGCTGTGTGAGGCTCTCTAGCCAGTAAATACCTTAATATGGGGTCAAATTATCACTGTCATATGAGCAGGAAATTATGACACATGTTCGCAGGTTAAGACATGGTCTTTAATCCTGAGGTGAAATTTATGATGTACACAATTTTGTGTGTTGACACTGCAGAGCTCTAATTAAATACCATGCAGACTGTTTAGTCCAGATTTTCAAACATAATAAGCCCTAAAATAGATTTAGATTTTGCAACAAAAAATAGTGTTGGTCCAACAAAGACAGATTGTTCCTTTTTTTAAAACTATTTTTAAAATGGTGCATCAATCTTGCACGCCAAAAACATAAAACAATTAAAGCAAGAAGCTCAGTAGACTAATAGACTACTATCATGCTTGCAGGGAACTACATGATCAGCAGACGTCAGCTCAGCTTGTACAAATAAGACAACAGGACAAACCAGTTACCTGTTGACCCAGGACCAACTACTACAGGTTCACTTGCAATATGCTGGAAAATGTTTTGGGATGACCCTTCAGTTTCATCATCATTTGTGAGTTCCTGTTAATAACAATTTGTTGAAAACCAGGAAATGCTGCCATTTCAGTTCTCACAGCTGAACAATGAGGTGAATTGAATTTGCCTCAAATTCCTCTCAAAGCTTAACCTGCAAGGTCACTGCAACCTTCTGGCACCTGAGCGTCATTAGCTAGGAGAGCCAAAAAGCAGTATGCGACTGAGAGGCCATTTTCAAGGTCAAAAGCAAACAAATCTGTGAAGCATCTCAAACAATGTGTTACTGCATTCCCCTGTTATAGCAACTGAGAAATTATGTCTCAAAATTAATTATGATTGTATAACATGCAATAATTACAATTATAATAATATAATAACACGATAATATTATGAAATCATTTCTAATGATGTACTATGATAATATTAGTATAATACTAGGGATGCACCGAATATTCAGACAACACTGACCAAAACAGTGACGGCGCAATCAACTACCGCAACCAGCATGCGGCAGATTGTATTAGAGTCAACATATTTGACGTGTGGGCGCATTTCGATATATCTAAGAAAGACGCACAGAAAGCCGCTTGTAAAGCACGCAATGCCGAAATTTCTAGAGGGGGTGCATCCACAAAGATTTATCATATAAAATCAAAACATCCCGATCGTCTTGCATAAAGCACAGAAGAGGCAAGACCCTTTGGGCACACCCACTCTGTCTGTGTTTTTGAAAAAGCAAGAAAGTTCTCCAGTGATTGAAGTTAATATATGGGCTATGCCAGTCTTTGTTTTAACACACTATTTTGTTAGGCCTACAGAGAATATTGTTATATCTTTCAACAGTTTTTAAAGCACTTGTTCTGAATGCACTTTGTTCATGCATGTCCTTCAGAATATTAAAATGCACTTGAATTCACTTCTTTTTTAAAAAGATATTTCATTGTATAGTATTTCAGCTATCTTACTTTTAGGCTATTCATGAGTGGGGCCAAGTAAAATATATTATTTCAAATTTTATTTTATATTGTGCATTATTTGAATGCTAAATAAATATTTTCATAGTTTTGTAACAGATTTATTCTTTTAATAATTTAAAAATAAAAATTTATTTTGGTGTCTCAGTTTTCGGCCAAGTGTTTCTTCATTTTCAGTTTCGCCCCAAAAAAATAATCATTTCGGTGCATCCCTATATAATACTATAATAATCTGTTATTAAACAGACAGTCTATAATGGTACAACAGATAGCTGCACAATGGTACAATGATCTATGAGGAAAGAGGTGATCATGCTAAAGTGAAAATTAGTTTATGAGAAGTAGTTTCAATCCCACATAGTTGTAAAAGTTGCCACCAAACTGGGTGAATTATTCTAAAAATTATTAATTGTTTTCTTCATGTGTGTTCCTTTGGGAAAAACAACAGGTTGAAAATTAAATATATAATATATGGGTCATTATAACATAGGGTTCATTGTGCTCATTTTAATAGAACTCATCCAACAGGAACACACTTCAGAAATTACATTCCTGAGCATAGCGAATTCACCCATGCTGCTGCTCAACTGGAACTTCAGAGGCTTTACTGCGATGACGGGAATCAAAGGACTCCATGGTTTATAGCCAGGCATTTACAAGTCCATTTAGAAAAGGAGAGGCCCAGACTTCTTTTGATAAGCATGTAAATATGAGTACGAGGGAAAGTGCCTCTTATTGTATCCCGGACGACTCAACCTGAAATGATATTTGGCTTTTTTCCCATCAGCCCTCCACATTTAAGCCCCTCGTGTCTCAGGGAGGCACCTGCGCTACACACATTGATGCAAAAGGCTTTCAGACACGACACCAGAGAAAAAGATGTGAATAATGGTTCCAGAATTTTTTAAAATGCAGCTTACACATTTAACACACGTCTGTTGACAGTCTCCATTTATCCAGACAGTGACTGACGTCCACACAGACAATGTGTCAGCACATTCAGCTCAGTGATGACAACTGCTGGCTAGTGAGAAGCTGTTGTTCTTTAACCTTTAGGCTTTCGTGCTACATTGCAGACTTTGTAGACACTGTAGAATCTTAGCCAAAAAACTAGAGTGCTTAGGTTAGAGCCTTTGGTAGTTTTTTCAATAAAATATTTGGTGGAAGTATTGATGATGCTTTTCATACTCCTCAAGAGCAGAACATTTAGGCGACACTGGACTACTGTGCCAAAATTGATGTCTGTGTTTTAGAGCTAGGGAAATATAATGATATTATTCCTTGTTGTCACAAAATGTTTTTCTATTTCATGATTTTGTCAATTATTCTAGAACACTGACCAACTGCATTTCACTGACATTGGCCCACAATTGCTATTTTGGTCTACTGTGCATTCATACACTATATGGACAAAATTATTCGAATGCCTCACCATTACACCAACAGACACTTTAATAACATTGAATTCAAATACACAGACTTTAATATAGAGTTGGTCCCCACTTTTCAGCTATACTAGCTTTCAATCTTTTTGGAAGACTTTCCACAAGATTTTTCGGTGTTAATTTGTTTCTGTGGAAATTTGTGCCCGTTTATTTTTTAGAGCATTTATGAGGTCAATGATGTTGGCTCGCAATCTCCATTATAGTTCATCCCAAAAATGTTGGGTGGAGTTGAGGTCAGGACGGGTCAGTCACGTTCTTCCACATCGAACTCATCTAACCATGTCTTTATGGAGCTTGCTTTGTGCACTGGGGCACAGTCACGCTGGAACAAAAAAGGATCTTCCCCACACAGCATGGCGTTGTCTTGGTATGTTGAAGCATTAAGATTGCCCTTTATTTAAGATTGCCCTAAAACAGGTGTGTCCCAATAGTTTTGTCCATATAGTGTAGTTCTAATTCATGTATGCAATACTATGAAAGGTTCCATACAGTGTTGAAAAGAGCAGAATTAAGGTCTCAGTAACTTTGGTAATGCAAACATAAATATCATCTAGAGAAATGATATAGCCTTTTTGGGAAACATCACGGTACTTAGTTATATTAAAATCACCCAACAATAGTGAAGAGGGTCTTTTAAACACTGTTAAAAGCAAATGCAGTTTTCTCACTTTACTGGCAACTGCACAACAGGCATTCTCACTAAAATTTCAGAATCTGCACAGTGTATCACCAAACTTTCAGCACTGCAGCTTGGTGTGTCAGCCAAAAGCTCATGTCATTAGAAACATCAGAAAAACTATTACTTTTTGAAACAATTAATGCCATCTCTCTGACAGAAAGGATGAAGGTGTAAAATTGAACACATAATAAAAGAAGCTGATAGGACTCTGAGAGATGGGAGATCTGTTCTGTGTCCATGGCTACTAAGGACACAATAGTGGATGCCGTTTCCATAGCGACCCATTGAGCCTTCCCCAAGACATCGAGCAGAACAATAGGAAAGGAGAGCAATTTGCTGAAAATTGAGTTCATCTGATCGAATGAAATCCTCCACAAACTATTTCTCACTTTGATTTCCGCAACCCCTCTGAAAACCTTGAAATAAGGAGCATGAAGCAGAATCGATAGAATCAATCTCTAACGAGTAAATCAAACAGCATAGGTTTGAAATTGTATATCATATTGTTTGGTGTGTGTCCATGTGTGTGTGTGTGTGTGGGAGGGGGGGGTGTAACAGTGAAAATTTGATTGGAATCTCTGTGCCAAATCAAATTTGCACCTCATCAAATTTCTTTATTCACAGCCTAACCTTGAAGATTGTGTTCAATAACATCCACTACTTCACCTAAACAAAATTACAACTGAAAAGGATGAAACTGAAAAACTGACAGCTTGCCTCAGAGCAAAGCATAAAACTTCATCACATTATAAAAATAATTGATTTTGAGCCAGATTTACTCCCAGCAATCATATTATACCATTACAAACTTGAAAACACTGGCCTTGACTTAATTCCACAGTGAATTTTGTTACATGGTGGCTCTTCAACACGAACTATAGAACAAAAGTCTGAAAGTCTAATAGTTGCCCACTGCCTCTTTAACCACCTCTAGAATTACAAACAGAGTTAGGAACTATATTTAATAGAGGTCCACGATTCAGAAAACCTCATGATTCAATTCGATTTCAATTCTCTGGCTCATGATTCAATTCAAAACCGATTCTTGATTCAAAAATGATTCTCGATTCAAAAATGATTCTCGATTAAAACGTGATGTTCATTATGTCCATGCATCGCATGTTAAGGCTACTCTTGCTGCTTTCTTCAACGCTTCTGCTTATTTTGTCGTCTCTTCATATAACTGAGGTAATGCATTTTCAGCAAAAAGCCAATGGCTTGGTATAAAGTATTTAGACTTTTTCAGCATATTTTGAAACCCTTTAATATCAACAATGCTGTTGAGTTTCCAAAATATTTGACTTTTGACAAAGCTTGCATATGACTTTTTTTATCAAGAGTTTTATCAAGCTCTTTTTTGCCATCAACCTTGTAGAATCCAAAATGTGCCCAAACGTCTGGCTTAAATGAAGACAGGGCAGACTGAATTTTCTTTTCTGTCACATTTTCAATCGATTGATTGCATGTGGCACACTCAGCATCTATAGGCTTGGCAAACTATCTGGAAAAACAATTACACTTGTGTTGTTACAAAATGAGAAATATGAATCCATTTTGTGTCCTGTATAAATAGATTTTGAATTGGTAGAGATAGAATCACAATTCTTTTGTAAATCGATTTTAAGAACTAAGAAAAAAAGAGGAGCTTAACGTAAGAAAGAATCTTACTGGCCTACTGTAATTATACAAGTCCACGAAATACTAAATATTACCATCTTTTAAATTCTGCTTCATGTACTACTTTCTTTTTATTTTCAATGATATTTTGGTAAGTGGGTGGCTTCCTTTTTCTACACACATGCAATCAGCAGGTAAATCAGCAGTGTTTGTGAACTAGAACGTTTTCAACTGTAGTCTATAGGTGATAACAGCAAAACAAACAAACTGATAATTGTTTTTTCACATTCAGTATAATAATTTCTCTGTTTTGCCAAGGCAAACCTCCCAAAGGAGGCCATTTGCAGAGCATCTGGTAGCCTAGTGGTTAGGGAGTTTCCCCTGCAAGGAGGTTGTGGGTTCGATTCCAAACACTGCTTGTGTCATCACTGAGGTACCCTGAAGCTATCCCCACACTCTGCTCACCGGGCGCCCCTCGTTGGAGGCAGGTCACTCCTTCACTTGGTGAATGGGTTAAATGCAGAAAACAAAGTTTACACTGTTCATGCATGACTATAAGGGGCCACTTTACTGTTTTTAGTGCTTCAAATTAATGTTTTAATACTCCTTTTAATGATATCATACTCCTTTAATTCTCACCATTTTGAAACTCTTCAGTATGATGGATGTGATGCAAGTTCCCTCTAGGGGTATACTGATGTGGAATTTGCGGGCCGATGCTGATTTTTGAGGGCCGATGCTGTATATCTACTGGTGCCACTACCAATAGTGATGCAAAGACATTCAGCAAATGTGGAAACCGAGGCTAATTCTACTTTTGTATGATGGTTGTACCTCATGTGCTATGCCACTGGCTGTCCAGGTCCCCTCCAGGTTGTGAGCCTGGCACTTCTCTCTCTGTTTACTTTGTAGTGTCAGTTTCTACTGATTGTTTACATCCATTACGCATTTCTCTTTCTCTCTACACCTGTTCTGCATTTCTCTTTCCCTACAATCGCCCAGCCTGAGTTGGAGTCTAGCATCTGTTCTTCATCATGTCTGCTGGCTACCGTGGCATGTTGTTTTGTTTGTGTGTGCCCTCTAAAACAGAGTACGGTGAATTAAGCACACCTGGCAGTCCCTCTTCAGCATCAAAGACACTGCAGGCAGACCAAAGCAGCTAGACCTGATGCTCCCTGGACTTCCCTCTTCTATATGACGGTGGGCTTTGAAGAGGCTTCTGAAACTGTTTGTGTTTGACTGCTTTTCGTGTGCAGCGCTGACTCCAGGACTGCTTCCAGGACTGATTATCAGAAGCTATGCTGTACTCAGCATCCCCTTTGTCCTTTTGTCTGGTTTTCCTGCCCAAGCTCCTGAAATAAAGTATCACCAGGGCCTCGCGCAAGTGCATCCATTTACCTGAGCTATCCAGAACTATGACACTGTGTTAGCATTAGAGAATAATGTAACTTTATAAAAGCAGTGCAATTAATAAAAGCAGGTATTATAGCAGTTAGATATTCTGATATCATCCATCCCAGGTTCCCCCTACACACAGTCTTCAGACTGTATTTTGGGAAGAATACTGAGGAATCCATCTGTATATCACCAGGCTAGATAATTCCAATGTGCAGCATAGTAAAAACGAATACTGATAATGAGGCTGGAAGACAAACATAATTTTCTCCCCAAATGCTCATACAAGTCCATTAATAATGAAAACCCACACGCTGTCTAGAAACATGGCTGCTGATCTGAAACAAGGATTACCTAAAGACATCATCACTTATAATTCAGTCAGATTCCTGATGATGAAACAACGTGCTTATTTTAAGAAACTGTCTGTGATCAAAGCAATGCTGTCCTGAACATTTTACTTAAGATTATAAATGAACCCATTAGAGACAAAGTGGTACGCGTAAATGCTTGTAAGCACAGATTATGGCTAACAGGGCAAAAGTATATCATTTTTCAGGATTACTACCAGTAATACCATAAATGCAAAAAACACCCTTAATACAATTAAACAGTATGACTAAGTGTGCTGGCTTTTTACATGTCAGTGTTCAGTTCTGATGATCTCCACAATACACCTAGGGAAACACACTGTAATATAATTTAACATGACAATTCTGCCAACACAAAGTGAAATATTTGACAGCATTTTAATATAGCATTTGAAGACATCAACATTATTTGCTGTCAAAACTTCATGCTTATGTTGCATCAGCAAGTGCAAGATTGCCATACTAAGACTTTATGCAATTAGATGCAAAGTTACGGTCTTTTACAGATAAAAAAAACCCCCAAACTGGTCACATATTAATGTCCAATCCTATACCGATTACAGCAAACATGTTCTCAATTCTGTTCTATTTAAAATCAGGCTTCCTTCACTTATGATATGTAGAATATGACATGAAACAGGACACAATTTGATGAGATACTGGAACCCCAGAGAAATAATAAAACTGTTACAGCTACTGTCAAAACGTGGAAATTAGTTGTGGCAAAGTTGTTGGGGGTTGTTATTAACTGACTGCATGAGTGATGCGAGAACCAGCATGAAAGCCACAGTCGGTTCTCTCCCCTGTGATGGAAAACCAGTTTCACTGGGATGTATCCCCACTGACATGATAATAAAAAGAAGAGGCCCTAGAGACCAAAGAGTATGTCTTCCAAAACTGCCACAATAGAAATAACACCTGGATCATGCTGATAATCAGTGATGCTAGATTAAACACTGTGCATCTCATTTTCACAGCTGTGGTATTTGTTCAGGAAAGAACACCCATCTCTCTCAATCTCGCTGTCCACTATGAGTGGGGAAAAGCGGGAAGAACAACATTCCACTGTCAGCACAACCGAGCCCCTCTGAGGAGAGTGGAGCTGGATTTAAATCAAGTACTCACTCACAACAGTCAATCTCAGGCTTCACAGCCAGAGGCAATCTTTTGGCAATCTTTGTGGACAGAGCTGAATGATATAAATAACAAATCATTTGCTTTCATTTCCGGTCTCGCAGCCCTTATTATGGTGCATTTTACCCGTTACAAAGGGTCTGACGTCTGATAAGCCTGAATACAAATCATATGCACTTAAAAACGCAAGCTTGCTCCATTCAACTTTTTACGCAAGTTTATCATGTCAACAGATTTGAATTCCAAATATAGGTCCAAGAGATTCACAGAGATTGCTGTCCCTAATGTGCATACAGTACATTTCATGTTACAGTGGTAAAAAGGAGAGTATTTCCTTGTACTGTTGCGCTGTTCTGAAGGACTGATCTGATGCAGAGTAGTGTACTTTGGCTAAATGGATAGCGAGTGCAACTCTCCTATACTTATTGCAAGGGCCTTCGCAAGGAGAATGAATTGTGGATGCTATTTTGTCTGAAATGGAGGCTTCAGCTACAGTAAGCGTTTTGATCAAAAGGTCAAACTCCTGAAGCTGTCACTGAAATGTGAAAACATTTTGTAAAGGTTACACAGCCAAAATCCCAAGGTGAGAACTTTCAATATTATGAAAATCAGTGTTATACCAGACAATTTTACTGGTAAGAGTAACCCCACATCCACATAATCCTTGTGGGACCTGAACTGGAGATACGTTTCGGGTGTTCACAAAACCTTTAGTTTAATGCGGATCTAGTCAGTGCTTAAAAATGACAATTAAAGTTTCCTTTTGCAAAGTCTTTCTGCCTCTCGGAGTTTTTTCAATTACCATGTACACCATTCTCTCTATTTTATCAGAACAATCAATCAATGTTAACAATCAATGTTTTTTAATCATCAGTTCCTTCAATATGTGAGTGCTGATGAAATTGGGCCTCGGCAGAGGTACGTGGTACTTTTTTTTACACAATATCCGTGCTGTTGGCGAGAATAATAAGGAGATTTGCACTGAACGGTGTGAGACATCAGGATGACTGTTCTCATTACTGACTTCACACAAAAAGACCTGAAAAAAGATCAAACAACATGTAAATGAGTCAGCAAAGTCTCTGAGAAGTAATGTACCAGATGCTGACACTGATAAACGTGCAGGACTTTCAAAATATCGGAAAGACCTACAGAAGAGGCCACAAATTCTGTGAAGATGTGAGACGGCAAAGTGCGTTCATGGTCATTTTCTTTGGATTTCTCTTGCTGCTTGAAAAGATTTTTTTGCACATAATCATGTAAAAGCTGGAGACCCAGGTGTGAGTGTGAAGCTTAGTGATAAAAGTGACAAAGAAATAATGCTCTCATGAGTACTAATAACTTACATGGTTCCCAAGTAAAGGGAATCTGTTACTGACACAGGATTGCTGTCATGTGTTTTGTAATCTACTTAAGACATCACTGTATCGTACCAAACAAATTATGAATTTTGTAATTCAACTGTCTTACATCACATGGCACCCAGCTGCATGTCTTCCAAAGTTTCCAAGGCAGATTTGCAAACATCCCGGCATTGCTTGCTGAATGTTACAAACTGTTAGCTCTTTTGAAAGGGAACAGCTGACAGAAACCTCCCCAAATGGCCTGATAATGCCATTCAGTCCCTCTCATCCTCCCTTCCCACCTCCTGCCTCAAGGCCCTGACACTAGGCTGCAGAGGAGGCAGGAAGTTAGTGATGCAACTCCACAAAAGAAAACTCGTGTAATTGGACAACTTTTCAAAGACGCTTCTGCTGTATGTGAGTAATGTATCGAAGCAGTCAGCATGCAGGATTTATGCTGCTTTCAAAGCGTGCAGAAGCATTTGAGCATGCAAGCATGTTAAACACTTGCTTGTGCAAGCGCGGCTATTCACCAATTCATACAATAATATTTAACACCAGAAAAGCCTTATTGGTGGTAAGTATGAAGTCATATGAATATATATACTGCAAAAGATTTAGTTTAGTTTAGTTAGACTGTAAGCATAGTATTATCAAATAAACATATTTCCATTTTTGGATGAAATATTCCAAATTTTTTACATCTTTTAATAACTCTAAGAGCTAAATCTCACTTCAATTCAATTCTAACCCTCAATTCAAAGGTGCTTCAAGGGCCCTTGACCGAGACTAATGAATAAAACACTGTTTCATGTTGAAGTCTGGGGATTCACTTAGAAATGAAACCTTGCTGCCTACTCAAAAGCATGCTCTGCTTTGAAAGGCCTATCTGTCACCGACTACCGAGCTAATCAAAAGAGGCCATATCACTCACGTCTCACTCAGCTCCTACTGTCATTTTACAGAGTTTCCCTTGTGGTTGCCATGGTTACTGCACAAACCCCCATTGTAATCGTCTTGATTTAATTCCCATGGGCTTGTATTTGCATATTATCACATATGAAGACGAGAGTAGATGAACGATATTTCGTGTTTCGGCCCCAATCAGGAAATAGCAACCCAGCCCCCAGCATTTAGAACAGAAATGAGTATAGTGATTAACAGAAACAGTTAGTGTTGATGAATAGTATGTATTTTGAGCTCCCTAGCTGTAAACAAGCTCCACTACGGTAGGGACAGACACTCCAGTTTGTTAAGCTATAAGTCTCAAATTACTAATGTGCTGCTAGCTGCTGCTTTCTTCCCTCAAGGCCATATTTAATTAAATCAACACATGTGTATCCAGTGTGGGCATATTGTCTGCATTCCTGCAAAGACTAGTTTAAAATAGCAGGTGCGGATGGTTGTTTGAGTTGAGGTCAGTACAGTGTAAGCTTTAAAAATACAGTGAGCCTCGAAATTATTCATACCCCAGGCAAATTTTCACTTAAAGTTGATTTTATTCAACCAGCAAG
>JBBJLR010000111.1:12928074-12949728 GCA_037577145.1 Brachypetersius gabonensis
ACAGAAAACAAAACCAAGGCACGTGGACCTGAAAACATGGACAACAGAAAATACTTCACCAGACGTGGGGGAACAGGGCAGGGAACTGGAACAGGAACATGAAGATACAGGAGGGGATGTGAGCATTAAAGCTACCGTGTCTGAACAGACACGGAGCATGAACTAAATACGGGGAACACAGGGACCAGAACCAATGAGAACACAGGGATGATTAACATGAACTGAAAACAGGTGACAGGGAATGACATGAGCATGTGACTATAAAATACACAGGCGGGAACAAACCGGAACACAGGGGACCCCTAGTGGGCTTACAGGGAACAGGAACAGAAACATGACCAAAACATGAAACAGGAGGGAAACATGATCAGACAGGAGAACAGGAGGGAACCAGAGGGACCAAGAAGGGAACCAGAAGGGAACAGGAAGGAATTGGAGGGAACAGAAGGGAACACGAAGGACACAGGATGGAACCAGGAGGGCACAGGAAGGAATAGGAGGGAACAGGAGGGAACCGGGAACAGACAGAGAACAGAGGGGAACCAGAGGGGAACCAGAGACTCACAGGAACCGGGAGCAAACAGGAAACATGAACGTGAAATGCGAACGGGCCAACCCGGAACCAGGAGCTAAAGGGGACCAGGGACAGGAGGCAGGAAGTCAGGAAACCGGGGAACCAAGGACAGGAGTAACAGGGAATCAGGAAAGCATGAAAGCAGGGAAATCAGGAACATGACACATGGACAGGACTTGACATGAACTATAGCTGGACAGGACGTGAACTGGACAGAACTAGACTAAACAGGACTAGGCAGAAACAATGAGGACATCTAGTGGACAAACAGGTGAACAGAATACATGAACATGACAGATAAACATGAGAACAGGGCAGAACATTACGAAACACAGAACATAAAACATCCACGGCCTAAACCTCCTCGCCATAAAGGCGGAATCAGTCTCTGATAAAAAACGTAAAAGAACATAAGCAAAACACAAAACACAAGATCAGAGACACTCAGGAACTCAGGAACATAACCCAGGATAATAAACCAGAAAAGAAAGAAAAAAAACAGAAAAACAGGAAAACAGGACAAATCAGGGACAAAACCAGTCTGAACCATTACACTGGTTGAATAAAATCATCTTTAAGTGAAAATTTGCCTGGGTTATGAATAATTTCGAGGCTCACTGTATTTTGGAAAAATGTTTAATAAAGCATTGATATCATATTGTGTTTTGGTTAAATATATTATAGGTACTTAAAAACTACATAAAATAGGTCAATGCTCATTAAAAAGGAGGAGGCTACATGTTAAATCCAGGATGGCTAATTTGAAAATGAATCCTTGCCAACGAAATGTACAACTACAGCAAATATTTCCTGTTAGTGTCTAGGTCGATAAAAATGAATTAATTACCTTTAGGGAGAACTGCTGAAGCTACAGAGTGAAGATCTGAGTTTCAGAGGAGTCTAAAACTTTCACACAGTACCACAACAAAATATTTAGGGGATTCTTTTAATCACATTTGTAACTCTTTACAACCCAATGATATATTTTCCTGCGATTCTCATCAAGAGAGATGCTGTCTCAGTATGTCCACATAATTGATGTTTATGTACAGTATCAGCAAATATGCACATGACAAATATTGGATATTGGCATCTCTGCTTTAGCTAAAGATTTTTCCGAAAGCTGTTCCAAGCCAGTAACACTTCAAAAATGTTTATTTTGTGAAGGATACTATTGTTTAAATAACAGATACTCCAAAAGCTACAAAAAGACTTGATAATGGAGAAGGACTTCCTTTAAGAAATCCTGTTTCGCCTCTGTTTCATCACTGCCACAGTAACACTTAGGTGCTGACAGGAAAATTCAGTATCTTACCAATATGAAGTTATATAAGCAGATGTAATATTTACTAAACTGCATTATATTTACTGATGCAATTATTTTCAAAATCTGGATTAAACATTTTTTGTTCTTTCTTTAACACAAATACATTAGATCACAATCCAAAGCAATCATCAACTACCACATGCCCAATAAAAATGCACCACAAAAGGAATTATTCATTTTCATTTATTTGAAGATGGGAAGAAAAGAAATGCCTCCAAATTAAAAAAGCACATGAACGCTATTGCCTCTGTGCCAGTCCTCTACTTTTAATCACTGAACAAATACAAAGGAATATGAGGTAAACAGCCCAAGCAAAGCTAACCTCTCTAAGCTAAATAATTTCAACTGCTGAATCACAATTAATTCGTCAAATCGCTCCCAAATAGTATATTAATCAACAAGTACCACCAACAGGCTCTTTCTGAAAGATGCCTGATATCTCATTGACGAGTGAAGTGCAAAACTGATACATATGCTGAATTTTCTATTATGTTTATTGTAGTTATGGAAATAAAAGAGCTAATGTTGAAGATTCAAGATTTTTATTTGCTATCTGCACATGAGACCAACAGTCTGTTATGAGAAGTAAAAAACAAAAACACAAAAAATAAAGCAGAGAACTGAGCAATCTACTAATAGTGTAGACTATTTAAAAAAAACTGTACAAATAGGGTGGTAATTTCTACTTGTATTTTTTAAATACAAGTACTCGCCTAGGAGAATCCAAGTTGGATTGCAGATATTGCACAGTTATAGTATTGCACGTTTAGAATGTTGCACCTAATATTGCACCTGTTTCACAAATCTAACTGCTTCAGATATTGCACAGACAATGATTTATCACGTTGATCTATTACATTACAAGTGAGGTGAAGTAGTGTGGTGTTATTTTGAGTGTTCAGTGTTTCTGTTTTGCCATCAGTCTGACTGTGCTGGGGAAATATTAGGCATTGCAGCTTTAGTTTAGGACTTTGCTGGACATTTTTTGCCCTGTTTTTATTGTACAAAAATCTTTTGTTTTCTGTTCTAGTTTTTTTTCTGACTGTGTAAGAAAG
This sequence comes from Brachypetersius gabonensis, assembly GCA_037577145.1. NCBI lineage: Eukaryota > Metazoa > Chordata > Actinopteri > Characiformes > Alestidae > Brachypetersius > Brachypetersius gabonensis. Next base: position 12,931,031 of record JBBJLR010000111.1, read on the forward strand.
TGGTTTATGCTGTATTACTCACAGACATAATGGGTCTGTGTGGTAAAGGTCTGTGTTACCCAGTAAAAGCCTCTGGGACCACAAACATCGGGCTATAAATCTCACAGGGACAGAGCAGGGTCTTTTAATGCGTAAACAATGCAGAAAAGAGAACAAAAACAGTGCTACAAAATAAACAAGAGTAGAACGGTGTAACAGCTAAAAGACGTAGGTGTCAGCTATTAAATAAATCTTAGGTATACCAGCGGAAATATTCAGAATGTGTGGTGATATTCAGATATTACCGCTTTTCAGACTTTGCAGGGATTGACAGCTTGACAAACGGTAAAAGGAGTGAAGGGGAACAGGCCAGGTTACAGTTGTGTTAATTGAAATTAGTGAGCAACCGTGGGCTTTCCCGAGCAATTAATGATGGGTTATAGTGCACTTCGAGAACAAACACTCCTTTTAATTAGCTTAGACACAAGTCACATGGCGAGGCTTACGTAATGTAATTCTCAGCTGGCCAGCTCACTGACTTTCCCCAGCATAACTCTGTAGTCAACAATCTAACTATAATAATGGCCTGAGTCATGTTTGCTGTTCAGCTGGTGTAGTGTAACATCATAATTAAAATGGCTCAAAAGCACTCTTCCATGTAATAAACTTTTTTCAACTTATTTCTTGAGACCTCTGGGCAGAAGCTGTACTTTGCTACTCACACCAGCAAGAGCGCTTATTAATGTGCTCAACAGTGTGGTGGGCAGGAACATCCCGGGTTAGGTTATGCAGCCTCCTTTTGCAAAACAGTGTTTAAAATAGCAGGTAAGCTCCTCTATACATCACTCAAGTCTGTTTAAAACAGAACCCAATACTGATATTCTGTCTCGTTTTAATTGGATGTCTTTTAAAGCTAGTTCCACAGATGAGCTAAATGCCAGAGCCAATTCAGAGCTCTTAAGGAGCAGGTAGGACTGAAACCATCTGAGCTTTGAGATTTGGCTTCCAATTAGGTCAGATATACTTTTTTGCACTGGCTATCTCTTAATCATATATATTTATGGCTCCATATTTGGCTCCTTATTTACTGAATTACTGCTAAACTCACAAAGGCCAGACAAAACCTTGGGGACCAAAACCTTGGGGACCAAAATGTGGGTCAGAACAGACTTCCTAGGGTGTGAACCCACTTGAGGATCAGGTTTTATTTAGTTTATTAACTAATTTGCACCCTGTCAGCAACCATAATTTCTTTCTGTCACAGGTGAACGCTAAAGCGCCTCATATCTCCAAAATCTTGTTATTTATAAATTCTCTTTATTAAAGTATCATATTAGACCAATAAACTTAGTGCCTCATTACATTACAGATATTCACAACATGCAAAGGTTGGCCCCTATATCTAATTATATACCAGTAACTAAAAATTTGTTTCTACTTTAATAGAACTAACAAAATGTGCAACAAGTTACAAATAAAGCCAGTAGCTTAGATCAAAGTAACTACTTTCTGAGACACTCTATTTTTGCACAATATTTCTTACATCTGTATAACTTGTGGAAAATATGTGGTTCCTACATCATGCTGTAGCCTTTGTTGGTCTGGTCAGATAAAGGGCCATGATGTCTGAAGTGAAGTCACAGAGCGCTTCATCCCCTTCCTTCCTTCCTGGCCGGGCCGATGGTCTAACCTTCCTGGACTACCACTGTATATTCACAAACACCTTCCCTTAGCTTGCTTTGGCTTGTCTCATTGTTCTTCCACTTCCTCTCCTTGTCAAGCTTTCCTGCTTCAGCTCCCCATATTCAAAACCCCAAAGAGTGCAGCACTGGCAGATGGGCTGGGGGAAGGGCAACATGAATGTGTGTGCGGGGGTATGTTACTCTTTCATTCCCCAGTTTGAGATAAATCTGAAAGCATCTGCCAATGCTATTACTTAATCAAAAAAAGCAGGGCTTTGCTAGTGCTTTAGCCTTTTTGGGCTGATGTCTGGGTTATCATTCCATGCTAATTAAAGGGATCAGGCACTATGCCTGCCTGATATCATTAATGTGCCAAAACAAACTAGAACCACCCACGGAACCAAGTGTTCACTGAGGTTATATAAAAATATAAATACATAAAATCACAAAATTAAACCAGCAACAACAAAAAATCTATCCTCCACTGGACTCTGCCATGCTGGCATGGACACGTAGAATTTAAAAGATAAGAAACGATGTCCAGAAACAGCTAATTCCAGATGCAACATTGCCTGTTAATGGTATCCACACCAGCCTTTTGGACTACAGATGCTACAATAAACCTGTTCAATTGAATTTTTGACTCTATTTTCATCTTCTTTCGACAGAATTCCATTTATACAGATTACTATTTAATTTCAAACAAAATACTGTAGCACGCAAAATAGTGATCTTATAAAATTAGCGCTAAATGTAAAAACCCGAAAGGCCACATTTAACATTTTCTATGGTCTTCAACCCCCAAAACTAAAATAACATTTCACAAAAAACATCATGTACTTGTAAGCATTAACTGTAACCTGAGTGGCACAAAGTACTGTCTATTCATTGATATCATGATAGTTTGTGGCTGGCAGACCAATCACAAAATATAATGTCAAATTATTCTGGCTAGCCTTTAGCCATTAATGCACCGATTCTCTGAGGTGTTTTAAAAGGGTCAATATTCTACATTTTCCTCCTGTTTGTTTTTTTTACATCACATGTATGTGGGTTTGTGTGCCTAGTGGCACACATATAAATGTCCCAAGACCGCTAGGCACCGCTGAGGTACCCTGAGCAAGGTACCGTCCCTTTTCTGACTGGATGCCCCGTATAGCAGCTCATTTAAAAGGCAGTATGGGCCTGAATCACTTCTTAGAGCTTCAGCATGAACAGGTGAGGCTAAACTGTTGTAGGCAGACTAAGCAGATCTGGAAATCCACTGGATTTGTGGCATCAACTATTATTTGACAGCAGGCTGTTTTGCAACTTGGGGGAGGAAACACGCATTTTTTAAATTATTTACATATTTCAAGCATTTGAATTTCAGAAAAGTGATAAGGGCATTTTAACATATCAAAAAGCACTGCAACCGCAATATGTGACAGTATAATCACAGCACTAATATTTCTCCATTCCTGTACTGTAACTGTAATCCAAATATTTGTCAAATGGATAAATAATGTATAAATAAATGCATTTATCACTGATTAATCCTGGTTTTTACAAAAGAAACCCTGTAAAGAGAAAGGAAAATATATCCACAGTTGTTAAATCATATTACTGTTACACCCTTAACAGGCTCACAAAGCAAGATCAGCACAGGGCTTCCGAGCAGGCTATGGCCCATTAACTATACTTTTGATATAAACATGTACTTGAAAGAAACGTTACAATAAAGAAGAACATTCTTAACTACATATCTCAGGGTGATTACATTATTTATATGTGAACTGTGATTGCAAGACCTAATTTAGTCTGAGCAGAACAGTTATACTCCAATGCAAATGGCGCTTGAACCGAATCAAAGCTGCATTCGTATTTAAACTTTAAGATATTCTACTCAGTGCCTTCGACAAGATAAGTCCAATCTACTTAAACTCATAAAACTCTTAAATAGGAAGGGAAAACTTTCCATTTCAGTTGATCAGCCAGTGAACGGCTTTTAGAAAGTTGGTCAACACGGGGTCAGCATATGTCTGATACTGCAGCATGGATATAGTCAACTCTTTGAGGCAGAGGTCCATTTACAGAGAGGCAGGGTAGAGCTAAGCTGGCGCAGAAGCTGAGAGTCAAACGCTGCCAACTAGCCTCTAACTCTGCATGTCAATCACAGCCCCGGGCTACAGTACGAGCTCCCATCCACTTAACTATTACAAATTAAAAGCGCGTCTTGTTCTCCTATGCAAACGAGACAAGGGGGAATATGAATCAGGCCTGTCAGGCAGTTGTGATGGTGGGTGAGTGATGGTGTGGCAGGCGCTATGAGTAATGTGAGGAAATAAAAGCCATGCCCTTCTTCTGTGCGAGCGTGCATGCGGAGCGTAGTAAAACCCAGGGAGCTGAGAATGCAGTCCCAGAGACCGGTCATCCTGACAGGACCGTGCTGCAGAGCATAGCTGAGTGCCTTCGCATACTCTGTGATGACAGACATTCAGAGACCATGATTTTAAAGCCTTAAACTGCAGTTATTATTCAGTTGTCAATCTCAGGACCTATTACTGCGTACCCAACAATAAATTATAATTAACTAATACTAATTATGTGGTTGAAGGGGTCACATTCAGGCTCTCACAGCTTAAGATATTAGTAATATGTTGGTGGATTTGCATTATATGTACTTATTTTTATATAGAAAACAGTTGTTTTATATATGTGTAATCATTTTCAGTACATGCTCACAAGAAAGCTGCCACATTTGCCCAATATATTTTTTAAATCAAGGGTATTAACTGTTTGTCTCCTTTTGCTATAGTAGCAACTTCTACTTTTCTGACAAGGCTTTACATTAGATGTTGGAATAATGCTCTGAGAATTTGACTGCATTCAGCATTAGAGCATTAGTAAGGTCTTAGTAAGGTCAGCCATTGATGCTAGTGCTTAATCCTGGATCACAGACACTATTCCTACTCATTTACAAAAATATCTGACGTTGCTCCATCAGTCCAGAGAATGTAAATCCACTACTCTGCAGCAACACACTATTGTATACAATGCAGTTTATTCAAGCTGTGTGTGCACAGCTCAACATTCTTGGACGCAAGAGTAAATGGTACATAACACAGATCTCACACTAGCATAAAAGCAGTCTTCTGTTTGGTTACAAATCAATATATAACTGGAAACCAGTCATTCTTAAACACTGTTAGCAACGTTTGTCAGGCCTGACATATTTACAAAGGATTCTGAGTGACCTTTAGAATGTCACTGGGTACTTTAATGACCATGTTCTCACTGTGTTCCCACACATGCTGGGGGCTTAGACACATATCATTACTGGTCTACTCATGTGTAGCACCCCTAACCAAGAAAATGTACTTTCTGCATAAACCACCGCCACCTGCAATTTCACACAATCAGACCACACCACGGGTCAGAAGATAGAAGGCAATGTCTACATTACGCTGCTTTTCCGAACAAAGGCTATGAGCAAACTCCCTCAGGGCCTTGCTCTTGACAAGGGTGCTTGATCTGAAGTGAATTACTTTAATCATTCACTTCAACAATAGCAACCGCCAGCTCTGTTCTCTGCAAGCTAGGAGAAAGCAGAAAAGCAGTATAAAACAGAGCTGCTTTCAAAACAAGCTAACACCCTTAGGATATTCTTGCAGTGCAAGATTTGCTGCAGGCATGTTCGAAGCATTAAACACAATACAAAAAAAACGAACAGTCCTTTAGCTCTAGTAAGTGTAATTTAAGTGATGCTATACAGTATCCAGTGAAATTATATCCCTTGAGATCATTTGGAATTTATTTCGACAGAAGGATATTTTAACGGTCATTTAAATCTTTTTCTAAAGCAGGAAACTCTGGGAAACTGCGATACTCCATACAGCACATAAACAAGTCTGACAGGCGCCTTCTCCCAAATTCACTTTAGTGACATAAGCATTTTGATCATTAGAGAAGGTATATTTATAGTGATAGTAGCTGTACCATCTCGCTTACACTTGTCTACTACTCATTCAAGAACTGTGCTACAAATCGATGAACCCACTTGACAGCAGAGGAGAAAACGTTCAATGGAAAAGAGCATGCTCCTCTGTTAGTTATGACCCGGAGACCTAAAGGTCATACAGGTCGAAATATAGAGCTTTGTGTCAAAGCCAGTTTATACGCTTAATGCTATTCTGTGTTTTGGGCAAAACAGTGACATTTTATGGTGGTGGTGGTGGTGGAACAGCTACAACCAGTCAATCTGAAGCTGCAGGTTAGTATTATGATTGCGTTTTGTTCTGCTGTGTCAGGTAATTTGAATATATGTTGAATAAAAAGGAGTAAAAGTCACATTCTAAACTTGGCAGTTGGAAAAGACCCCACATGGTCAGGGGACGGGCTGTATTAACAGAGGTTTGTTGTAAATCGTTCACCATTACTATTACTAGGGGTAGGCGATATGGAAAAATGTCATATCACAATTGTTTTACAGTTAAATCATGATTTTGATTTTATCACAGCATTTATATTCATTTGTAACTATAGATTTTACTATATTGCAAGTTACTGAACAGCACAACCAAACTCTTGTGCAAGTAGTGTTATTCGGCTGAGGAATCGCAATAGATAGATGGAATGTAGTCTATTTAAGTTTTAATTCAAGTAGGTTTTATTTGTCAGACATAAGCACAACAGTCTCTGAACTCGTGCTAGGTGCTTTGCTTAGTCCCGTTTATTGTCCAACGAGCGAACGTTGGCTAGGAATACAAAAAAGTAATGGCACATATTGTAACTGCAATATAAACACTAGGTCTGCATGATATTAGGAAAATATGCGATAATGTTGTTGAGTGTTGCGATGGCAATATCACATGCGATAAGTAATTAAAAACTTAGCCTTTATGTTTTTCTGCTTTGGATTTGCTGGTAATATAGACTCCAGGCACTGACTAGTCTATGCAGAAAAAAAATTAAATGCAATACTGTCATTCCAACATGTTTTTTTTTTTTAAGAATTTACCTAAACAGAGCATTTAATGCCTCCCATAGAACATTTGAACCATTGAACATTGTTGAAAATGTTTTTTTATTTTTTTAATAATTTAAAATCTTAAATAAATGTAAACATAATTTAAATTATAGTAAGTTCTTAGCCAGAAAAAATTAGCAAAAGGAACAATCTATAACAGTAGCACAGACGATGAAGAAAACTGCCCAGTGATTGTTTTGCCCTCTTCTCTGTGGCACTGGGTGAAGAGCTTTGCAAAAACACCATTTATTGCAGTTCAGTCTGCAGTCTTCAGTCATATGTTTATTGCGCATATTGATATCGGGATGACGATATATTGTGCAGCCCTAATAAACACGATATGGTTATTTCTTACTACCCACTATTTTGCCAACGACAAGCAAAAACAAGCAATAGCAGTTACAATAATATATCGCTGATGGTTTTACAGCACTGTTAAAACAGCAATGCCATTGCCCTTATGGCTCACTGCATATGGTAAACAGAGTCTCATCTAAGCTGAGTTAAAAAGGGAGAACAGACCCTGTTGTTGCTCTAAATCATAGGTCAACAATAGCCAGGACATTGCTATTGCTCTGAATCACACTTCCTTTCACAAGAAGAGACTTCAGCCTCTAGAGTTTGACGCATGTTTCTGTCCAAAACAAAAATATCACGTTTAGTTAATAGTTAGTGATTGTACTGATTATTAGTCACTGCTTGGTTCAACTATCTTAAAATGTCAAAGTTTTACTCCACTATGCACAGTAAAATAGACGATGAAGATAAAAATATCATGTCCTGTTTGGCAGACCTATTAATTTATGCTCTTCTTCATTCATCCATTAACCAGTGATGAGAAATATGAAAAAGAACAGGATCGACAACAACAGCACAATGAAAAAATAATGTATTCTGTAGCTTTAATTCACAGCTATGCTGAGGTATGAAAATGTTTGTGTCAGCCTAAGCCTAATCACAGCTATGCTAGTTTAGCTTCAAGCAACGAGCTGCAAAAGCATTACCATGCTATGAAAAATGAATGCACTGCATAATACAGCCCAGGTCTGATGAATCAAGAGAGGATAGGAAGTTAGCATTAAGGACCATGGCCTTCCAAAATGCCCCCTAGCAAGTAAAAGCATTAATACAGAGTAGGGGGGTAATTTGGCCCCTGTTCATTTAGAGCCCCAAATGGACCAACAAACCTGCATCAGTAATACTGTATAAGACCTGCAGCGGATGCATTATGTATAATGCCATTATGAGTGTGCCAGTGTCTTATGGTGATTCTCAAGTCAATGGATTGCTACTAATACATTTTTGAGACCTTGGAGAGGCTCATTTGAGATTCAGTGTTGGGCTCACGGAGGTTATGGCACATTCAGAGAAGGTGCAGGAAAGTGCACACTTTACACATTTCAATATTCACTGAGATATAGGCAGGTGTCACTTCCTTGGATCGGAATAGAACACTGACTTTTTTAATCTATCAAGTGATTTCTTGGCTCCAAATGGAGTAACATTACTATAGGATGGGCTGTACGACCTGAATATTTATTCCTAGATTTTGAATTATTCTATAGGAGAAACAAGAAAATGAGCTCCATTTATTTAAGGGTATATTTGAAGGAGACACAGGAGAAGGAAACTAATGAGCTAAAAACTGGACAACTTCAGTGTGAATTAGCTCTTGGTTACTATGGCCAAGCAGGGAACTGACCAGACGATCCACCAGCTCTGTTACTCTGTTGTGTATTCTGTGTGTGTGTATGTGCACGTGAGGAGCAGAGAGAATGAGAGAAAGACAAAAACAAACAAACAAAACAAAAAGAGGTTAGTAAACTGGAAGAGCGGCAGAAGAATAGAAAAAGATTGTAGAAGGGAAGGTAAAAAAATGGCAAACAAAATATGAATACAACCACAAAAGAGACAGAGAAAGAGACAGGAAGAGACAGGCACAGAGAGAGAGAGACAGAGAAAGAGAGGAGAGAAATGAAAAGGAATGAAAGAAAGACTGTATAAAGGCTACAGACAGTATAACAGAGAGAGAGCAGAAGTGAAGGGAATGATGAAAAACAGACAGAAGCAAAGACAGTCAGAGAAAGACAGCAAGGCAGAAAGAGAGAGAGAGAGAAATAAAGAGACCGAGACAGAGCGAGAAAGAAAGAGAAACAAGAGATAGAGAGAGAAGAGGGGGAATGTGTGGCTTTTCAAATCCAAAAGAGCCTCTATGCAGAGAAAAGAGGGGCCACTCATGAAATACATGGGACCGCAGCCAACAGATGATCTTTCTACAGTAATCCAGTTTGCCACATATTCAGCAGCACCAACATACCAAGCCAAATATCGACTAATGCACCCATTACAGCAGCACAAAGTACCTCATTTCACACCATGCAGTCATTTAAAACATTTTATTTAATTCTATGATCAATCATTATTTTGTTTTTTGCATTAGAAACTGCCAAGATCACATCATTAAATTATTCATCAACTTCGGGACACAGTTAAGGCAGCATTGAGGGTGAAACCCAACATTCGAGTTATTGGCTAAATCTCCTTTCTGTTTATATCAGAGATGATTCTAATACAGTGTAAGGCAGAGACAACAATATCCGTAGCGAAAATGACTCAAGACAACAATCTGGTGCAATCAATGACCAGTGATTTGAGACGGTCTTTATTCAACACACAGTTCCACAGACCTTCATTAAATTGATGCGGCCAATAGATAGGGCACAACAAGTCGCCTGCTCTGCAGCCTGCTGACACAGGAATATGGATATTCTCATGTCATGAAATGTCACAATGTCCATTTTATATTCATCTTTTATTTCTTTTCAGTATTTAAAAAAATCACCTGCCATTCACATACTGGGATTATTTCATGACGAGTAGACCAACATGGTTTGTGTTAAGCAAACATAGTTTAACTGTGTCCTTTGTTTTTAAAGCTTCTACTGCATAAAATGAGCTTTTGTTGTGACAATATTAACAGTGAGCCAAACCTTTATGACACCATGAAGCTTAATTCCCGCTTAACAGTCTTTGCTGCTTCACCCATATCACCTCAATGAGTTCCAAAGCCATTGACAGCACATCCATTTTTATTACTGGGCTGGTTAAAGTCTACCTTTCATGTCCATCTGATAAGTCAACGTAATTAATTAGGCACTTCACGTGAAGCCTTGCTATTAAATGTCTGCTAAAAATCAAAGGCATAAAGATAAAAACATCTCCATCTAAGTCTGATAACCTTTCAATAAAGAGAAAGAAGCAATTTCTCTCCCCTTCAGTCCACTTGTTTGAATGTTTCTGCCGGGTACTCAAATGTCAAACAAGAAAGACAGAGACAACAAACAGGACGGGCTCTCATTCCCGCCGGCGAATCAAAGATGTGAGTGGCATAGCTCTCAAAATGTGCACTACTGACATGGCGAGTTCAGCAAAGCTCCAGTGCTGCTAAAATGAATCCTCTATAGTTAATTCCAGACAAAGGAATTACAAGGGGGGGCTAAAACCCTCCTGGAAGGGCGCCGCAGGTTAAAGCTAGACAGCTTTGGAGCCATGCTTGTCTTGCAGCTCCCAGAAAGAGATCAAAGGGAAGAAAAAGAGGCTCTGGTGGGGTGGCAGGCGTTGATAATACAGAAAAGAGCTGCATAATTCTATTATAGCACCATGATGGAAGATACATTTTTATGTTTCTGTTCTAACACTAGTTAGAAAATGACTAAAAAGCCACAATCAAAGCTGCAGCTCTGGTTTAACCTAGTCTTTAGTCTACTGAGTCTTCAAATAAACATGAACCAAACAAGAAATTGATGTCCTAAGTCTGTAGTGAATATTAGCCCAGCCATTATCATGAAGACAAAAAATAATGAAATCTGAAAGGCTAGTGTTTAAAAAAAGTATGATACTGATGCTATTTAGTATTTCAAATTAAGTCATTTAGGTTGTAACTCACAGATGCTCAGAGAGGCTTAAGTAGCTTTGTGCTATACGTAACCTATGTGTAACATATAAGTTACAAACTTGAATTATCAGTACTCTAAACCGTGGGAAAATAATATCAAAACAAATAGGGCTCATTTTAAAGTGGTAAGCTGCAAAACTGGCAGACTGAAAATTGCCAGTGATTGTTCCCTTCAAGGCTATTTAAATGCCCAGCGGACCCTCCACCCACCCTTTCCTGTGCAGGGACATTTGGAAGGCCTTTTAGGCTGTAATATCAAACATTTAATTATGCCTGATTGTTATCCGTTTGCTCTTCTTCCACACGCCTTCTGACATTTTCATGGCAAAAAGGGTTTTTTTGATCAAATACCCCTCCTTAATTTAGCCAATTAATTTACTCCACAGACACAAAAGACAACCCCCCACCCCCAGGTTGGACTGTCTAATCTCTTCATCCCATTTTGTTTTATTTTAATAACTCAAAGCTCAAAGGCAATTAACAAGGTAGAGTTAGATTAGACCGGATTTAATCCAGTAAGCCATTAAAAAGGACTCCCTCCATATGGCACACAGAAATCAGCTCATTCGCTTCTACAAAGAGGAACAGATGAATAAACCAAATTATTCCTTGCTTTTCTTTTCCGCTCACGTCGACTTACAGTATACTCGTGTAGCAGCGCCTCAAACTCAATTCCCTGCTCACAGATTGAAAAAGTGACTGGAATCGAATAATGTTCAGCTATCGTCATGAGACAGATGAAGCCTACTCGGATGTAAAAGCAGGTCAAACATGGGTCCTTCATTCTGGTACTGCAAGCCCAAAACTATGCTTTATAATGGTAGAATATCTAAAGTGCTTTTTTAAACAATTATTTCGTGACTAACATACACCAATCTAATCTATTATATATTCATAATATACACACTGTTTGTGAATGGAAACAACAAGGCAATGTAAATGCAAACAACTAAGGTGAGTTTGGCCATGCAAGTATTCAAGTAGCTCAGTTTGTCCCATTAAATAATGGATCGGAGTACAATATAAAGTTCACGCAGATAATCAAACATGAAATGTCTTGTATAAATTGTATAAAAATGATCAAACAGGAGATAACATTTCTGTTCACTGGCATTTCAGTGCACTCCCTCACTATTACATTATTATTATTATTATTATTATTATTATTATCATTATTACCACAGCCTCAGCTATCACTCTTTACAAGTTTTAGTTTGCAAGTGCAGACAAATTTGGCCTAAATGTGGGTTGAAATGTCTAAACCAATCTAAATGCCTTGTTAAGGCAGAGCTCCAAGTAAGGGGCTTCTCGTTAGTGTCACATAAGCTACCACGGCAGAAAAATCCCCCTTGAAATCTAATTAAGTGTGTAGGTGTTTGCTGTGCCTGTGAAAAAGACATTTTGTACATTAAAATTGAAAAACAAATTGGCTTTAGAAGACATCACTAAACGTGGGTTAAGTTTAAAAGACATCACATTAAAAGTGGGTTACCAGTGGAGGCACAAGGCTGTTTGCTCCTGAGTTCTGTCTTCTACTGAGCAAATGATTTAAACTGGTTTCATAGATTCAATTCATAGCATTGATTTCACAATTCAATTGAAACCAAATCAAACAACATTACTGAAAAGTGCATGTTTAGAAATGTTACCTAGCGGTTCTGTTTAGCATCCTAGCAACATGTTTTTCTGCCCTGTAATTGTTTGGGCTCTGGATGTTAAAAGTACACAGACTGGAGGAATTTGGAGGGGAAGAAAAGCACAAAACTCTCCCAATCTGCAAGTAAAACTGACCATCCATTTCTTTCACATTCAACCCACTTCTACATTCTGCTATTAAAATGCATAGCGGCTGTTCTCCATTTTTCCAGCGCTGGACTATTTCATGTATGATTGAATAGTCTCACTTCATATACTTAAATTCATACATTAAGTACACGATCTCACCGAAATACATCTTAATTTGAGCTGTAAAAACTTTCCTCTGCATTCAATGCATGTGTTACAAATGGCTGTCCCTTTTCCCAGCAGCTGCCATGCCATGGCAGGGGGTCTGGCAAACTGAAAAGGTTAATAGGATCATTTGCACCTCGTGTGTGCTGGTGTGATGGAAACTACAATGCAGCAAAAACAAAGCCTTTACAACCATCTCACTCCTGGCACATCTCCACCTCCCACCACTTGACTGCACATTCATTTACGCAAAGCCTTTATGATCTGTCTGGTGTAAGACAAGGAAAAATCAGAAACATGAGTGCACAAACAGAGCATTTACATTATACCCAACCAACAACCGGGGGACACTAATCTGTCCACGCATGCAGGACTCCAATACATATTTTTGTTTAGGTGAAATTAAGCAGAGTGTTTCTGCACGTGGTCTGTGAAACAATCAGACGCCCCAATGCTGAAACGTAAGTGGAGGAATCAGCAAAGAGCTTGCACTAAACAAAATATGTGCACGCAAAAGGATCAGGGCAGCAAATGAATGGGATGGAAGGAAAAAGACAGAATGGCTTGTACATGCTGCCTCTCAGAAGCTAAATTCAGGTTTGAATCTCAGGACTGCTAATTGCACCACTGGAGTATCCTTGAGGAAGGTATCATCCCCACACACTCTGCTCCCTGGGTGCTGCTTCACTTTGGTGAATGGGTTAAATGCAGAGCAAGAATTTCACATTGTTCACGCTGTGGTGTGTTCACGTATGACAAATGGACACTTTACATGTATGTCCTCTCAAATCAATGTTAACCCACTTATCTTGTGTTAACCTTTAGAACTACCACCGGTCAGTTTGTTATGAGAACTCGTAATCAACAAAGTATCCTTTTTAAAAAACCTACACGCTTTTAAAGATGGCTCTCCACTTATCGTCACTTATTATAGTCCAAACTGTCTCTGAATGACCGCTGCTGATCTCAAACTCCATAAACAATGGCACAAACAGGAAAACTGTGAAAACAGTGAATGTCTTACCCGTATCCTTCTCATGGCTGCAACTATTTCCACACGACTGTTGGGTCGTGCCACATCCAGACTGCCAATATACTGAGAAAAAAAGGCGAAATACACATTATGCACCAACGCATCCCTCTCTGACAATGGGTTAATTTTGTTTTAAGACCTGTACCGATATTCAGCATGTACGTGTGCAGCTCCGGTGTAATGAACAGGTAAGTTTTACGCGTTTACTACGCTCGTAACTTCATAAACTCATCACAGCCCACCCAGCAAGACTAAAAGACTATTCCCAGAGCTCAGTCCGGACTAGGGAAGACCTCTTGTGAAAGAAAAACGAGAGGAAACCCTCACCTTCGCCTCGAAATTAATGCCATGCTGGAAAGCTTCCTCGTTGTGCAGAGGAATCCGTAGGTCGTGTCCATCGTCCACTAGGTTGTACTTGGTTTTGGCTGGCATGTCTCTACTCTCTCGGTCCACACTAAGAAATGTAAAGGACAAAAAAAAAGAAAGAAAGAGTTTCGACGTTGAAAACTATCTCAGCTCTGACGGCCCATGCCGTTTTCTCGTCTTTTTTACACAGCACAACTTTTGTCAAGGCAAGAATCCCTCTCTCTCTCTCTCTTCTCACGCTTCTTAAAAAGTCAAGCAGCTCTCAAGCTCATTTCCCGTTTAAAAACAAAAAACAAGGCTTTCCGTTAACAAGTAGGTCTTTTTTTTTCGTTCTTGAGTTCTCCTCCAGTCTAGCCAGCTTAAACAGTGAGAATATCCTGCTTCCTGGCCTCGTCCATGCCCAGCAACTTCACGCCAGCGCCATAACCGAAAGCCACACATCCCTTTACGCAGGCACTGGCTGGAAGAACAGTTTGCCTTTCCCACCCGTATTCAACACGCCCCACCTTCCGCCTCTGTGATTGGTCAGTGATCCACAGAGCTGATATGAACACTTGAACGTGAGAACGAACTGTTAGCCAATTACAGCGCGGCATGACATGTCACTCCAATATGAAGAGGGCGGGGGTAGTTCCAATACGGGTGGAGTAAAGTAAAAGGCAAAGAAAGCGTCAGTGGACGAGTGGGGGGAAAGTCCACCTGCTTTCACTGGAGTACAGCTTTCAGTGGGAGAAGGAGGGAAAAAAACAGAAACGCCGCTTTTGTTGAGCTCCCATCAATGTAGGCGAGCCGTGAATGGCACCTAGTGGTAAGATTCAAAATGTCACTTTGTACGTTTCTGCTTGAAATGCGGAAACCCACGCATCTCATGGCAGGTGTGTGTTTTGTGATTTTCATTTTATAGCATGGAGCGAAAAACAGCTTGGACTGTACTGATCATAGAGAAAAATACACATGTGCCCTGGTGGTTAAGGATCTGCCCCTGGGTTGTGGGTTTGAATCTCAGGAATGACAATTGCAATGTACCCCCCACACACTGCTGTGTTCCTGACTACCCCCTGCTTCACTTGGTTAATGGGATAAACGCAGACACGCCTGCAGATTTCCGAAGCTGTGCTCTGAAAGTTTTCAAAAAGTCTTAAAGTAAATACATAAAATAATAATAATAATAATAATAATAATAAATATTTATACAGCACTGTTCATACATGTAAATGCATCCAATCGCTTTACATAAAGTATATTAAGATGTCAACAATTAAAAAGTAAAAGGAGCAATTAAAACAGGATTAAGATTCAAATTTGAAAATTAAAAACAAAAAGAACAAAAAGGCAAATCAACCAACACAAAAAAGGGGACATTCAGAACAGAAAAACAATTATACAATACCTCCAGAAGTAAAAGAAGAAAAATACATAAATATAAAATAGAGTCTACTAACTAAAAGCTATGTGTGTTTTCAGCTGCTTTTTAAAACTATTGAGAGAAATATTGAAATAGGACGCCTGAAGAATATTTAATGGCAACTTGTTCAAGATCTTTGATCCATAAAAATGAAAGGCTGTATTTCGCTTTTGGAATGTTTAATAAGTTTGATGATCTTAAGGATCTTTTTCAAACATATTTGGTCAAACACTCTGAAATATATGACAGTGCTTGTCCATTTGAAACTTTAAAAATTAATAAAAGCATTTTAATCAATTGTAAAAGAAACTGGAAACTAGTTAAATTAAGGTCAACTTAATTCAGTCTGATGTAAAAGGTCTCTCATTCAGTTTGCATAGCTTATGCTGGGAGGTGGGAGTTTTATGTGAGGAGCTCAAATTAAAAGGAGTGTGAATGTAAATGAATATTTGACTGGTAAGTTATGGAGTATGCCTAACCTGGTAAAGTTAGATGTATCTAAATCAGATAGAGACATTCCAGCCCTACAAGTTCATGGTGCTGACTATTTTTTTCTACAGGGACGGTGTATAGATTAAATTAGAAGTCTCTAAAGCAAAACTGGCATTTGTATTTATTATCCAAACAACCAACAATCAATCACATCATTTCTGAGATTTAGATGCAGTGAAGGGTGGTAAATGTGAAGAATTATGTTCTCTTTGGGCACTGGCCAGTACCCACCCATCTTCTCTTTTAAAAATGTGTTTTTCTCCAAAATATTGTAAAACAACATTTTCAAGGTAACATTTTCAGACCTATTTCATAAAATAACATCCTATGATGTAGTTTAAGAGACATCACACGCTTCAGATGTCTTGTTCCTATCAAAGCTGTGGAGATCAATCTATCTACAAAGGTGTAGATAATATCTAATTCATATAAACAACTGAGTGATACTGACTAATCTTATCTTAATTATGTTTTTTTGTTTACAACATGCATTTCCCCTTTAAATGAAGCTTTGAAACAGGCACCACAAGGAGGCGAAGTAGATCTAAACTAACTTTTCAGCTTGTCTGCATGTGAGGCATTTTAATGAGTCTAGTCGACTATAAGATTGGTTTAATGGAACAGAGGTATTAAGCTCAGGTCCTGCAGGGGCACAGTGCTGCCAAGCTGTTTTCCGTTCTCTGACACATTCAGTTCATCTCATGAAGGCCTTGGGAATGATGTTCTCGGTTGCATGCCTTGTTTAAGTCAGGGCTCCTCAAACTCTTTGGAGCCAGTGACCCCTTCCAGTGAAAAATCCACCCATGGATTCATTTTATGAATACAAGTCAGTTTTTTAAAAAATGTGTCATGGTGGCTTTTCACTTTTGGTAATCCACTGAGATACTGATGGCCTCTGGTTTTTTTTTGGAAGTTATGTTCAAGTTCACCATTTGTTTTTATTTTTTCTAAAGCATATATTCCTCATTCTTATGTAGGACAAGCTCTTTTGGTTTGCTTGTGTACTCGGGTTGCTTAGTAACCAGATGTTGCCTTAGCTTGGCTATCTTCAGAATTAGCCGTCAGGCATTCCTGATCCAAGTGTTGTGGTGGATCTTATATCATGTTTATTTTGGCTCATGTCTAAATTTATATTGGCTCAGAAAAAAGAGACATGAAAGTATTTCTGTTTTAGATGAGCTGTTTTGCCTGATCATTGTAATATTATTAAAAAAAAGTATTGAAAATAATGCCATGAACTGCTGGTGGTCTCCCCAGACCCCACTTTGAGAAGGGCTGTTAAACATAATAATGCAAAACACATCAAAACCTGCACAGAATCTTAAGGGTTAAACAGTATAGGATGCAACATTTATTAGCACTGTGAACTTGCAGAGCTGGAATGTGTCTATCTGATTTAGATACATCTGACTTTACCAGGTTAGCCATACTCCATATCTTACAAGTCAAATATTCATTTACATTCACACTCCTTTTAACTTGAGCTTCTCACATAAAACTGTGAGAAAGAGCTCTGTGTCTAATTTTAAGACTTCTTATTTTTGAATATCAGCTATGCGAGAGGACTATTTTTTCCAGTTGTGGATTATTCCTGTGAAAGTGGGGTCTGAAATAGTTATAAATCATTATATAAACAACTATTTACCCCTTAAACTTTATTCATGCTAATTTAGCAGTTACTATTAATTATTTAGTAACTGTTTCCCCAAACTTCCCCTGAACTAAAAAGCTTAGCTTACTTCAATATGATGATATGGCTGCATAATATGTCAATTTTATTAGATTGAATTCACCAGTTTTAGTGTGTTAATTGAGGTTATTTCATGATAAACTGGAACTTCTTGTGTTGCACTTGTCTCTGTTGTCATTCATTTCCCCACTGCTGCTCTCCACTGGCCCCTGCCTCAAAGTACATTGAACTTTCAGAGGTGACCAAAGTGCCATTAGTGAAGAATCTGAACATGTTTGTGCAGATGGGAAAACCCACCCTCAGACACTCTTTTAAATTACTCTGAATGATCAAACGGGAAATTATTTGCATTGACGTACTACTGTGCCCAAGTGCCAAGCTGAAAAGTTGCATAAGCTGGATTATCTGAGGAGGGTGAGAGTAGGATGGTTAATTTATCTCAATTATTTTATGAATCGTATGGCATAATTATAATTTTGTCAATACTACTACTGCTACTATTACATCTACTATTACTATTACTACTATTGCTACTACTGTTATTACCACTGCTACTATTACTATTATAACTACTACTGCTGCTAGTATAACTACTACTGCTACCACTACTACTATTTTTACTACTACAACCACTACTGCTGCTATTACTACTACTACTGTTGCTACTACTACTACTACTACTGCAAATACTGCTATTACTACTACTGCAAATACTGCTATTACTACTACTACTACTACTACTACTACTACTACTACTATCATGACTGATACTACTACTAGTATTACTACTACTACTGCTACTACTGCTACTACTTCTACTATCATGACAGATACTACTACTAGTATTACTACTATTACTGCTACTACTGCTACTACTACTACTATCATGACTGATACTACTACTAGTATTACTACTACTACTACTCCTATTACTATTTCTACTACTACTACTATTACAACTACTGTTATTACTACCACCTCTACTACTATTATCACTACTACTGCTACCACTACTACTATTTTTACTACTACAACCAATACTGCTGCTAGTACTACTACTACTATTGCTACTACTACTACTACTACTACTACTACTACTACTACTACTACTACTACTACTATCATGACTGATACTACT
>JBBJLR010000111.1:12949828-12978385 GCA_037577145.1 Brachypetersius gabonensis
AAACACACACACACACACACACACACACACACACACACACACACACACACACACACACACACACACACACACACTACTGAGTCTACTGTGATTGGCTCACTGTGCTGCAGTCAAGGCTGCAGCAGTATAAAACAAGAGATAGAGGTGGAGACTGCTCTAAGACTGTTGGGATCCTATCTTTGACCATAAAAACGCTTCTCTGTGTCGGTTGGATTTTTCTTGCTTCACCACCACCATGTGTAAGGGACTTGCAGCCCTTCCTGCAACGTGTTTGAAAAGGTATGGAACTTACCTTCATGGTGGTACACTTTGGATTTTTATAATTTCAACATATATATATATATATACTTTTATAATGTATGCTCTTTGACAATAGATTCTTTGAGTCTTATTTTTTTTTCCTTACCTAAAACAAGTTTGTTTGTTTTTTTTTTTTACATTAAATGTCATGTAAATTTTGTATCAGCAAATTTAATCTTACATACATTTCTTCTGCAGTGCCAAAGATATAAAACACAAGATCGGGTTTCTGCTTCAGAAGTCCGAGACTGTTCAAGAACAGAAGCTTCTAAAGGAAAAGGAGAAGGAAAAAGAAAAGACCACTGCAGCGAAAAGGTGAGGATGTAAAAAAAAACAACTGTCATACAGAACACGAGTTCAGCTCAATCTGAGATAGTTAGGAATGCTTGTGTTAAAGGAATCATTTTTCACATTATTGTTTAATTCAGCTCAGCTCAACTGAAAAGGAGTCAAATACAATTTGAATGATAATTTAGTTCTAATTTAGATTTTGAAATGACTAGTAATGGGATCTTAAGTCACATTTCTCTGTATACAATTTAATTAATAAAGAAAGACCACGAAAACATAATACAGTCATGTTCAGCTGGTACAATAATACAATAATAACAATCATATAGGTGTTTCATTTTAACGAATATTCTTTTTTGCTTTTTTTTAGCATTACTTCTGTTGATGCTGAGAAATGGAAGACATCATTTAACAACTTGATTAGAAATGATGGTGAGTGTCATGCAGTTAGGCTATAAAAATAATGTGATATTGATCTGAGACACATTTCTGTGCTATTTCTTTGTAATGGGGGCATTGCAGAGTCAGAAAGTGTGAGCGCTGATTAATGTGAAATTCACATTCGCTGTCATGGTGCCCTTGACATGTTTTAAGAGAGCGTGTGTTTGTTGCTCTGACTCAGCCAGCCTTGCGGCTGTTTTCTCAGGCTTCTGAACGTGTGCTACGTGTCCACAGCCTGCCCTGGGTGGCCCCTAAAGAGCCTGTATGTTCTGCTCTGTTAGGCCCTTAGGGGTCAAGCACCACAGGGACAGAACTGAGAATTCTTGGCTTTCTGAGAGTCTGTGCAGACTTTGGCCACTGACCCCTTAATTCTAAACGTCCTTAGAGGCCTCAACCCGTGCCCCCGTCCTTCCTCAAAGAATTATATGAGCTAGTCAGAGGCAAAGTCCATTTATATAACGTAAGATCTTACGAGTTAAAGGAAAGGCCTGGTCTGCTGAGATAGGGATCATGTAGGCAGGTGTAAGTAAGTGACTTGAGGCGACTGATAACGATTTTTCTTTCTTTTTCTTTTTATTTCAGTTGGACGAACCACATTTACAGCTTTTCTGAAGTTGGAGTTCAGCCAGGAAAACATTGAGTTCTGGGAGGCTTGTGAAGACTTTAAGGGGAAGCCTGCAAAACAGATGGAAGCTAAAGCCAAAGAAATTTTTGAGCAGTATGTTGATGTTGATTCTCCCAAAGAGGTGAGATGCCAGTCTATGGTCTGATCTTTTCTGACACTTAATAAATGCATATATATTAAACATTTAAATGTAACCTTGCTTTAACATGCACCCCTCAGGTTAATCTGGACTCAGCAACAAGAGAGGAGACCAGAAGGAATCTGGAGAAGTGCGATGCAACCTGTTATGACGAAGCTCAGAATAAGATTTTCACACTGATGGAAAACGACTCCTACAGGCGCTTTCTGAGGTCTAAACTGTTCCTAGACCTGTGTCAGCCATCCAGAGATGAAAAACACTGCGGCTTGGAGAGAAAAGGGAAGCTTGCTGAATTCAGCCCGCGCCGCCTGACTCCTTGTGTTTAAGCTACAGTCTGTTATGTCCTGCCACAACCTGCAAACAAGGCTGACCAAAGTGGATCCATTTCACTTCGCTGAGAAGAGCAGTTGAAGGCGTAAGCCAGCGCTTAACAAGCTCCCCGACAATGAAGCAGAAATAACGGATCTGGATGCACATTCATTCTTTTCTCGGCTGCGCTTTGTGGCTTTCATTATTTTACCAACTCTGCCACATTATTCACAAATTCCACTGCAATGATGTAGTCATCCACATGCAAGCCATTATCCGTTAAATTGACACTCAATAGGAAAATTAGGACCTGTCAGGAAATAAAGAGAAAGATTGGTAACCTTCTAAAACCCAATAGACGACAGGGTGGAATTAAAATCATAGTTACAATGGCCAAGTTTACAATTGATTGAGTTACTGTTACAGGTTGGAGAAAGGAAGGCGAGTGCAGCATCTTTGTTTAATCCGCATGTGCTTAAATCGTTGTGCAAGCTGGGGGACCATGGTGTACGAACCCACAGTACTGTCTGCATAAAATAACTCTTCAGATGCTCATGCACACAGACATCATCTCTCTGACCATGCTCATTATTATTAATGTTGTGAGTTAACAGGTGTAGGTATGTCGTTGTTTGATGGAAATTTCACAGTGAAAATAAATCTGGTCATTGTGATTATCCTGGTCTGAGGACTTTGTTTATAAGCTGTATTTACATGCTAATGTAACCTTGTCAGTTGGTTCCCAAGTGCTGTGAATTCTAACAAAAAATCTGTCCTTCCCTTGTATTGTCACTTTCATCTTTACTTATTAGAATAAATGCCTAACTGTCGGTTGTTTACATGTTTGTTTACTATGGATTACACATATTTATTGTCATATTTATGAATAAAAAAAACACCCATCTAATACAAAATGGTCTCTGAGCTGCTTGTGTCGGAGGTGAGGAATTGCACAGTCAATATTTAATAATTAAAAAGTATTGAACCAATTTTCTGTGTTGCTTCTTTTCAAAACAGAACTACAGGCAGCCATTCCAGACAACACTAGGGCTGGTATTCACAAAGCAATGTCAAATTAGAGTGCTAAATCACAGCTGCACTTTAAGGTAGACATGAGTTCTAGTGTTTGTTATCTAAGTTAGCCTTACAGCTCGTGGTCTACATTAAAAAAGAAAATGTGGATGCTTGACTGGTTCACTACACCGGCTAAACATTATTTTATTTTTGCCAAATTATTACTAGGTCTTATTACTAGACCAGTCTCACAAATCCAGGTCCACTCATTTATAACACAAATACATCACAGCCAAGTATACGGTTTACATGTAATGTATAAAGTCTTTTACAAACATGCCTCTGTTTGACAGTGGTTTCAGTCCTTATTGGCTCATTTACTATAAAGAGTGAATCACACCTAAGCCGCTCCTGAGTCAGTAGTTGTAAATTCAGAAAACTGTCTGTTAGTTTGCTTGTTTGATTTATTTTGTGTTATAAACTCCTAGACACTGCTTCAATATGACGCACGCATGCTGGCACGCTTGTACACACACGCACACACAAATATAAACACACACCAAAATGCAGCTGCACATCAAACCTAATATTCCACAGCACAATTAACATTTGCTCTATTTCCATGACTTTTCAGTGACATTTTCCAAGGTTATTTTTGTGTCCTAACAGTCATGTGCTGAAAATATCTCAGATTTATGTTAGCTAATTCATTATTAAACAGTGGAAAAACTGAGCAACATGCCCTAAGACAATCTGTGCGCTGTGCATGACCTCAACAATGAGCCCTCCAAGTACCCCAACATAAAGCACGAAATTACCCTATCATCCTGAAACATGCTGAAAAAGGTAAAGAAGAAGGTAAAGACTGGTACCAGATTAACCTCAAGATATTCCATCCTCACTTATTTTGCACAGGTGCTGGGAAGTCATGTAGGGAACTACAGAGATTTGATTTATGCATTGATATTTAATTAAATTTGACAATGAAAAGGACAAAACAAAGCATGAAAACAAGAACAACAGTAAATTCTTCGCTAGGAGTTCCTTAAAATAGTGTGTCCTGGGTGAAATCCCATTTGATTGGAATGGTTCATTTAATTGCTGAGTATTATTTGCAACCAGGGAGGAAGCTTCTAAATATAGACAGTGACTGTTATGGTCCGGCCTTTTGTTATGGTGATGTGACTTTCGAGATGTTTCATAGGCAGGTTTCTGGCCTTTGTTGGCTTACGTTAGATATACATATGCAGACGTGGACTTGTACCACAAAAGAATGACTCACATTCAGAATGCATAAATGTGATTAAACGTGATGTCTGGTCTGAGAATACCTCTGTTTCCAACTGGCCTCAGATCTACCCATCGGTGAAAAAAATAGATACAATTCAATAAAGACATAAAGGTTCAATAAAGGTTTTGTGAAGTGGGACCAAGCTTTTTTTAACCCTTCAATATACAACAGCGCTGATTTATCTGCGGAAACACTGTTATATACTGCATGTTGAGTGGGCTTGTTTGCGGAGGAGATGTTGACTTTCAGTGTGTGTATATTAAGGACAAATAGAGAAATAAATCTGTCGATCAGATTATAGACCCTGGTGGGTGGCAGATAGATGGGAACGCACACTACTGCAGATGAAGACCGAGACTAGAGAAGAAAAAAGGGCATGAGAGAAATTAATGAGGAAAAGCCCTGAGATGGGAATGTTTTGGTCTGAGCTCCTCTGGTGTATCTTTCGTTAGAATCTGGAGAAAAAATAGCCGTGTTATGCGATGATTCAGCTGCAGTCGAGAGGTCCAGAGATTTGTTGTGTTCAAAACAGACGGAGCAGACGAGCACTGCTGGGAATGAGACGTCGGATGTTTAGAGTGTAAAGAGTGACGAATAGCACTGATATTTATTATTTTCACTGGATGTTTAACGCTCGGTAGCCTTCCTGTGTGGAAATTAAGCAGGAAAACATCCTCATTTCATATACTGGCAACTCTTAAAAAGGTGACAAAAAAAAGAAAAACAATGCATTCATGCTTCATGAAATGACGAAGGCCATGTCCACACGTGCACGGAAAACATCAGAAACCTTTATTGAACCTAGAGGAAAGTGCTTATGTAATGACGACTAAGACACGACTAAGATAGTACAGATAAACCAGCTTTTCACAAACCAGGTATCACATTTCTACTGGTCCCATGTTTCTACACGTTTTGTGATTAATCAGCATTATTATTTTTACGCATTATTTTTTCTGTGATCAATTGATTGAAACTAACATGTTAATTTAACTCCCCTAGTATAAATGTGCCAAAACGTCTAATTAGGTTGAGAACAGTAGTACTTCGGGCATTGTAGATGAAAGCCTAATGTAAACATGGCCCATACTGGGAAGTCATACGAGTGTCGCACAGTATGAAGCGAAACTGTCAGTTTTTCAATTTTTTTTCTTGTCTAATTATGCTAAAAAAAATAAAAAATATTTGTAGTAGTAATAATAAGTCATAATTATTAGTCATAAAAACCACAAAGCAATATTGTAGAGGCCTTTAAACGACTCTTGCTTTTTTTCTGTGGTGATAAAACCTACATTGGTGTAAACCTACAATACAAGTTAGTTCTTTAAAAATTAAAAAGGTTCAAACCACTATATCTCATTACACTACATTTCTCATTTGCAAGAACCACATACTGAAGGCTCTTTAACACATCACATGCAATTCAGCTCAAGGGCTGGTAATGAGCTCATTATTTGAATTAGGTGTGTAGGGAGCGGAGGCATTATTAGGATTATAAAACATCCGTGGCTACGGTTTGTCGAAGTGGAGATGACGGTTTGCAGATGCTGGAAAGGGGTGAGGGGGTGAGAGGATGGGGGTGTTATTTATAAAACAGTGAGAGCTGTGGTCCCAGATGCCCAGCTCTAGCAACGCTCTTGGCTGGGAGAATTGAAAACAAAACAAGGCAGTGTACCTCCAAGATCAATACTGAGAAACACTGGTCTATTACTGGTGGAAAATGTCCTTTTGCCTTGTGGATTTAAAGTAACAGGGCAGATCTGTTATCAACCTCCAGTAAATTATGAAATGAATGTTGTCACAGAATTCAATTTACTCATGTTTTTACTTAGTTGTGGCCCATCAGACGAACCCCACAAAACAAGAAGACATGCAGATGGTTAATCCTTGGTTTGAAGACCTTTGTTAAGTGAGTAGCCTTCTGTACAGCTTCAAAGGAAGTAAGACAGCCTGAACATTTAAATGGATGAATAAACGAGGGTCTGGCAAAACAGGGAGTCTGGGTGTTTTTCCTTTTTTTGTCCTCTGAGTGGCTTATCTTTGTCTGTTCCTTGTTCTCTGGCTGGATGCTGCTACAGGACTCCAGGCTACTCATTATGTGGCAGCACAAGGACTGATGTAATTATACATGGACCCTCGGGACTTAGGTGTGACAGCACCTGCTTGATCACTCGAAGGGCCAGCTTTTGAAATGTCAGCCTGTAACACATTTACACACCTACATCCCGTCTACCGCCCCTCCCCCTGATGTGCACTGATAAACTCAATGTACCATAACAGGGCTTTTCTAATGCACAGTATTACATCTGACTCTACTGTTATTTACAGCAGATGCCCTCATTCTTTTTTTAACCCTGGAAAATAAAGGTTCAATAGGAATTTAGTTGTCTATGGAAAGCATTACAAAATATTTGACCAAACTTTGGAACTTCACCTGAAGGGAAATTACTTTTTAAGTTCACGTCAGGATTCCTGTGCAGGACAAACAACAGTACATCCATTAAAAAAGATGCTGGAACACTGGATAGATGCTTATAAATGTAGTAAACCAGATGCTAGCCATTATGTTAGTGGAAGAAAGTGTATTATCCAAGGGAACACAGGAAAGTGAAAAGATATGCTTCTTTCAGTCGCAACAGTATCATACCCCAGTCATAACAAAATGTGCAGCACCACATAAGGTTGCT
Source organism: Brachypetersius gabonensis (assembly GCA_037577145.1). NCBI lineage: Eukaryota > Metazoa > Chordata > Actinopteri > Characiformes > Alestidae > Brachypetersius > Brachypetersius gabonensis. The sequence continues at coordinate 12,956,926 of JBBJLR010000111.1, forward strand.
AGGAGACATCCACCTGGATAATATTAACAACCCTCTGACCAAAGACTTTACATCCTGCCTTGAGAGCTTTGGTTTACAGCAACACATCAAAGTTCCCACTTACTCTAAAGGTCACATCATAGACTTAATATGCTGTTCTGGTGTCTCCCCTCTTGATTGTACTGCATTTCTTTCCATAACATTAAGAACTTTAACTTACATTCTCTTTCCTCTAGTTCATAGTTTCACCACACTTGAAGACCTGGTCACACACTACAACACTGACCTTCACCATATTCTCAATTCTCTAGCTCCATTAAAAACCAGATCTGTATCTTTCTCTCTTTCTGCTCCCTGGTTTACGCCTGAACTTGAAAGCCAAAAGAGCGGCAACTTGAGCGACTCCATAAAAAAACACTACATGTACGCAAAGCCAAAAACTACCTTTAAAGAGCGTTATCCTACCCCAACTTCCTACCACTTCACCTATACTCCCTCCTGTCATTCTTTGCTGAAAAAATCCAGAAGATCCACCAGCACCTTGATCCACAATCTATACCTGGTATCATATCAGAACTTCCTTCACCCACTCAATTCTTTTTCTCCTTCCAGCTCCCCACCATCCCCACCGAAATATCAGATCTCATTCGTTACTCCAAACCCTCCCCTTATCAGCTAGATCTCCTCCCCACAACCCTTGTTAAAGCCTGTCTCTGGTCTCTCTTATCATCTACTCTTCTCTCTCCACTAGAACTGTTCCTGCATCCTTCAAAACCATTGCAATAACCCCAATATTGATTAAAAACCTCGTGCTGTCAAACCAACTTCAATAATCTGTGTCCCATTTTTAATCTACCATTTATTTCCAAAATTCTCGAAAAAAATGTATTTATTCAACTCCACTCTCATTTGTCTCATAATAACCTGTATGAACAATTCCAGTCTGGTTTTTGTCCCCTTCATAGAACAGAAACTGCCCTCATAAAAGTTACAAATGACCTCCTCATGGCAGCGGATTCCCTTTTACTCACCATCCTCATCCCCCTTGATCTGAGTGCGACCTTTGACACCATTCCCTATTGGTATCACTCACACCCTTTAGACTAGTTCAAATCTTATCTCTCCTGTCACACTCAGTTTATTCAACTCAAATCTTTCTCATCCCAGTCTTCCTCTGTGTGTGCCCCAGGGATCTGTCCTGGGGCCCCTCCTTTTCACTATTATCTCCTTCCTCTTGGCAACATCTTTCGCAATCAGTTTCCACTGTTATGCCCAGCTAGCTCTATGACACCCACCTCTTTCTTACCAGTAAACCCACTTCCAACCTCCCACAATCCTCCCTTACTGACTGCCTGGCTGAAATAAAAACCTAGTTTTCCTCAAAACTGAGGTCCTCAAATCTACACCATCCAAAACTGACACTTTGTCTCTCCTTATTGACAATTGCTCAGTTTCCCCCTCCCCACAGGTTAAGAGTCTGGGTGTCATCCTCAATAGTACTCTTTCTTTCCAACTTCATATCAATAACATTACCAGGTCTGCATTCTTTCATCCACACAATATCAACAGTCTCCGCCCCTCCCTTACTGCCCAGTCTACTGCTATTCTTGTCCATAGTCTTGTCACTTCTCACCTAGACTACTGTAACTCCCTCCTCTTTGGTCTTCCTCAAAAATCTCTTCATAAGCTTCAATTGGTCCAGAATTCAGCCACCCGCATCATTATCAGATCCCAACACATCATTCCCAGCTTACAGCAGCTCCACTGGCTCCCGGTTAAGTTCTGCATTGAATTCAAAACCATTCCTCCATATCTGTCCAACCTCCTTGATGTTGCCACTCCCTCTTGTACCTTCAGATCTTCTTCTTCTTATTCTACATCAATTCCCTCTTACTTTTTAAATCCAAACTCAAAACCCATCTGTTCAAGCTCCCATATTATCTTTAAACTATTTGCATTATCAAATTTTATAATTTTTAATGCCTGTTTATTTTCTGCTTTTGTTTTTTTATTGTTGTTTATTTACTTGCACTTTTTGTACGGTGTCCTTGGGTGCTAGAAAGGCACCTATAAATAAATAAAAATGTATTATTATTATTATTATTAATATTATTACAGTGTTTAATTTGACTTTGGATTTGTTCAGTGTTAGAGCATGGTTCATAATGAAAACAGTCTGGATGAGAAAAAGAATTTCACTGTTTGTCAGTCATAATTCTTCACTTCTACACTATGGACATCAGTCAGTTAACATATGAAAGCAGTGGTGCAAGCCAATCAGTCGTCACACCACAGTGATAAAAAAATGGGCTACAGGTGGCGGCCATAACCTCAAGTAGCTAAAAAACCATGGCCCAATTTGTAGTATGAGACCTAATTAAGAAATGAGCACAATGTGTTTTCTGTGTAACACAAAATGCTCATTCTGGCGACAGTTTACTTCCTCTCTCTGTGCGGTGAGTGGCCTGGACCTTTGTACAAAAAAAGCAGGCATTTACAGGAGTTTATCTAGCCTCGCATCTGGGCCCTGTGCATTCTCTGCCTGGTTTCTGGTCCTGGTTTGGAGTGTTTGGAACACTGATTTCTATTTGTGAGGTCTCGTAATGAGTTTGACGTGCACTAGCCATGAGGACATCGGTTCACAATGTGAAACGTGCACACATTCACACAGTAATAAATAACTGTGAGCCTTTATGAACAAGGGCTAAGATTGGTTTCGCCCCAAAACATGACACTTAAAATTTGTATATTTGAGTGTACATTGTTTTTTAATGCATTTTCAGAACAAAAAGTTGGAGATACGATTTCGTAGGAAAACCAGGGGAAAACCAGGTCTTAAGTGGCCCTGATTTTGTTAAGTGCAGTCTTTCATTTGTAAAAGCCAAGAGGGCAAAATCATAAGGTTCAGGATTAAAGTAAAGTACATTACATATACATTTTATGCTCAATATCTCCATGGGTTTGATCCAGGACTGGGGTGCCTGGGTTGTCTTTACTAAGACCTTATTTAATACTGCTTTTCAAACCGTCCTTTTACTAAATTCGGCTGCTTCCAAGTCTGTATTACGTATAACAACTGATAACGGCTAACTAGTGTGTACACAACAACAAACGGCATTGTTCCAACATGATAACGACAAGTTAAGAACCAGTCACTGAATCTGCTGTTATGGAGACAAAGACAGCATAATTTTATACTTTTGCTCAAACTAACTAAAACTGAAAATTCTAATTTTCCAAGCCAACACAACACAGACGTTTTGGCTTCTAAAGGGTCTCCTGAGTGAGAGTATGAGTATCTTACCTATAGTCTACCTGGACTAGATAAATGTTAGTTTCATGTTTGGATTTGGAGGAAGCAGTTTCATATTTTGTGCTGTTTGGTGCACCTTTATTTTCTGCTTTATCATACTAAAAAAATCAATTACTTCAGTTAACTCAAAATATTAAGGCAGTCAGTTTAAAATGAACCATTTAAATTTTAAACACTTTTGCAATCAATGTTTTACTTGAGCCATGGTTTAGTCTACTTCACTATTTATGTGCTTGTTTCTTGTTAGTTTTACTAATACTTACACCGCTTTAGGGATAAATATTTAGTAAACACTAAGCCTGTTCATGTAATGCAGCCTGTTTTGTTTCAGCCACACTCAACCTCCCCCCTCCCCGCTCCCCCCAAAAATGAAGACAATAATGTTAAGAATGATTTTTAGAACATTTTTTAAGCCTCATAAAAACAAGATATGACTGATTTCCCAACCATTTTTGTGACTTGGAAAGCTGAATTCTTGCCTTACCCTCAGCCTTCCCTGGTGGCCCAGATATTTTAAATGGCAAGTGAAAAATCCCAACTTGACCACTATGTACAAAAAAGAGCATATTTTTGTTTGTGTTTTATGCTTGCATTCATATGTTTTTAATATTTCTTGATGCTGCTGATTGCAGAAATTAATACATGATGTGAGGTTCATTTGTGGCTATTTGCAATCACTGCTGTGATTTAAAATGTGTGTGCAGAGAAGGAAACTTTAGATTTAGATTGAGAAATTGAATGAAAAATAGAGGATAAAGACCTTTACTTCTAGCATTTTAAGATCAAAAGTTGTAGAAATGACTCCTGATACTTTTTCCAATGTGTAAGGCACTCTAACCATAGACACGGGTCACACATAAGTCTAAGTTTTTTGCTGTAATGAATGCAAACATGTTCGCCAAGTGTTTGTGTTGGCAATGTCTCTTTGTCCATCTGCTTCATCTCATCTCTCTCTCTCTCTCTCTCTCTCTCTCTCATGTCTCTCTCGCTCTCTCATATCTCTCTCTCTCCTTTCTCTCTCTCTCTCACTCTCTCTATTCTCTACACTCTCCCTCTCTCTCTCTATCTATCTACTCTCTATGATCTCTCTCATCTCTCTCTCCCCATCTCTCTGCCATAGTTCCAATTTTATTAGGAGAAAAAACACCTTGTAAGTGTGGGAAATCGAAGATACTGTGAAAGAGAGGATACTCAGTCAGGAAGCAGCTTGTTTGTTATCTGCTGAGATCCTATTTTGCTTTTCCAAAAATACTTTAGAAGATTAAAGACAGCGCAGAGAAAAAACCATAAGCCCAACAGGTTTGCGTTTATCTTCGTTTTTGATGATGAAAAACAATGCTAAGCCTTAACAACTTTTCAGTGTAAAAAATTAAATGGAGACACAATAAACCTTGAATTATTGCATCTAAGTTTCTTCACCATGCCTAATCTGATCAGCATTAATCCTCTTAATGACAGAGGGGCTGGAGAACCTTAACCCTAACCCAAAACCTAAACTTAATCCTGACCCTGCTTCTAAACCTAACCTTAACCCAAAACCTAAACCTAATCTTCACCCTGCTCCTAAACATAATATTAACCTCAACCCAAAACCTAAACTTAATTCTTATCATGCTCCTAAACCTCAAACCAAAATTTAAACCTAATCTTCACCCTGCTCCTAAACATAATATTAACCTCAACCCAAAACCTAAACTTAATTCTTATCATGCTCCTAAACCTCAAACCAAAATTTAAACCTAATCGTCCCCCTGATCCTAAACGTAATATTAACCTCAACCCAAAACCTAAACCTAATCTTCACCCTGCTCCTAAACATAATATTAACCTCAACCCAAAACCTAAACCTAATCTTCCCCCTGCTCCTAAACGTAATATTAACCTCAACCCAAAACTTAAACTTAATTCTTATCATGCTCCTAAACGTAATATTAACCTCAACCCAAAACCTAAACCTCATCTTCACCCTGCTCCTAAACATAATATTAACCTCAACCCAAAACCTAAACCTAATATTCCCCCTGCTCCTAAACGTAATATTAACCTCAACCCAAAACTTAAACTTAATTCTTATCATGCTCCTAAACCTCAAACCAAAATTTAAACCTAATCCTCACTCTGCTCCTAAACCTAAACCTAACACTGTTGAGTATGAGTTTATTATTAAATTGAACATCCAAACATAATCTATTCATTTAAAGCACAAATTTAAAAAATCACTTATTAATCGTAACAGTGATTTGTTATAATTTTATTTTTTTGTTTTATAAGACAAGTTAAGAAATATGTAGATTTTTTTTCTAACAGAGATTATTAAATATAAATCCATTTAATTGTCAGATCAGTAATAGGTGGGAAAGAAGTACCATGAATCCCACACCCCAGTACTTGAAATATCACTCAATGTAAAAGAAATATGTTTTAACTTTAGAAGGTCTTAAGACTGGCTGAGTTCATTGAGCCTCCCATTTCAACTTAACAGAATTGATGGCACAGATTTCTTGCTTAGGAGTAGAAGTCCAATGAACTCATTTATTTAAAATCAGCCTGTTTATTTACTTTTAACTTCTTAGTTAGAACATCACATTTTTTACAGTTTAGCAACATATTCAGTTCAGAAAAGAAAGGGACAAAGGAACAAGCTCTTCTCCTCATCCTCCTGTATTCTCACACAAGCAACCTAGAATAACTTCAAATCAAATCGTTGCAGAATTATTTACATGTGGAACAATAAATACATCTTCAGAACTTTAATTATGCATCTTTATGTGATCTGCTACAATAGTACATGCACAAATAGGTTAAGGCAGATTTGCTATAAATGACAGGCACTCAATAAGTCCTTAGGTTTAATAGTTTGGTGTATTTACCTTTAGTTCTTTTAGAACCATTTAGAACCATTTGGTTCTTTTAATTATTTAAATTCAAATTGTATCATTCAATAAAGACAAATAAAAATGGGTATTTTTTTTTAAAGTAATGATCAGTTTTACCACATTATTCTACTTCTGACCTGCAGTGTTCTAATACTTTAGATTATTTAGTGGGGTTACCTTAAGGACTTATAAAAGCACCTATCATTGAAAATAATGTTGTATATGTATTTTTAAATGAACAATTAGAGGAGAATAATAAAGTGAAACATACAATTGCATAAATGTATTTGGTGAGATCACAAACACACACTTTAATATTTGGAAGGATTTTAGGACACTACATATGGATACGGCCTACTTTGCTGACTTCAAAGCTGCTTTTATAAAGGGCATGCAACATTTTAAAATGACACTCATAAATACAGGCATGCTAGTAAAAAGCTTTTAGTAACACGACACATGTATCACTATGCATTATAGTTGCACAGTCTTGAATGTGTAAATAAATTGGGCGATAACAGATTAAACTCATCATGAACTGTTTTAGAACATTGTTTTTGCGGAAATCCAAATATACTGTTAAATTTGGTTTTGACCTCCCATGGGAAAGCTGTTCCTCTGGCTGAAAAAGATACTGGTTCCCAATGCTTTATGAAGATCCACTCCTACTTGATATTCCCATCTTAGCAACTTACAGTGTAGCAGTTCTGCCACAACAAGCCTCCTCTCTGGCTTTTCCCAGGGACTCAGTGCATTTAAACATGTCACTTTCTTTCTCTTACTGTGACTAATGTTCGGGCTTTCAAGATTAAGGGTATGTGTGCCCCCCCCCCCCCACCCCATTAACCATATGGTCGTTAACATTTATGTGGATGTTTCCAAGAAAAAACCCTTGTATTTGCACCCCTTCCCACACAGCCCAATATCTCAGACACTTCTAATTGAGCCTCAAAGGTCAGATTGCCTTTCTTCAAAACCGTGAGGCACTTGTCGGTTTTCTAAGAAAAGTCATGAATTACAAGTGGTTTCAGTTGGACTAAGATTTTTTTTTTTTCATTTTATTTAGTGCTGAAAAAAGAGAAACCATTCCAATGAACAGGCCATACATACCTAACAGTGAAATGTGCTTAGTATTGTAAGCACTTCTTTAGGATACTCATGCGTAAATTTTTTTACTCAATTTATAGCACTGGGCTTTTAGTTGTCTTTAAGTATTTTGTGGGTGGCAAGTATTAGCAAAGTGGTGAGCTGCAGGGAGACAGTGTTCTTAATGTTTTCAGTTTCAACGTATCAGTAATATGGAGGGTTTTAGTTGCCTGGAGCCCACTCATTAGGTGGGAAATAAAGGTGACACTAGGGGCCACAAAAATTGCCATTGATTTGCCTGTGTTGTCTCCCTGCAGCTCAACAACTCAGTTTACTTGATCAGTTCCTGGTACTGCTCAGATCTGAGGAAGCGGCCAAAGGAGTCTTTCTCCATCAGGGTAAAGATGCGACTTTGGGCCAGATCGAAGGTGTTTGGAGAAAGATCCACAAGGTTCCTCAGGGTCACATCTTTGGTGAAGTGGTCAATGTTCACCTGAAAAGAGAAAAACAGAAGAGCTGAGGATATTATTGCATAAACACTTTATTGAATGACCATCAGCCGAGGAACAAAATGAATGAAATGAACCAAAACGGAACACAGCTTAATTAATTATCTTTCAAGACTTTTATTTTTTCCTTGGTTAATTTATTACCAAGGAAGACAATAATATCCCTATTTTTCATATGCCTTTCATTTCAATTCAATTTCAATCAATTTTATTTATATAGTGCTTTTTACAAGCAAGTTGTCACAAAGCAGCTTTACAGAGTCCAGGTCCGAGCCCCTAATGAGAAATCCAAAGGTGACAGAGGCAAGAATAAACTCCCTCAGCTGGAGGAAAAAAAAAAAAGACTCAAAAGTGATACCCATCCTCCTCAGGTCGACCCAGAGAAAAGGAAAAGAGAGTCTTTATGGGGATAAAAAAACAAGAGAAGGCCTTAATGAGCAAGATTATAGACAGATAGGCCATCTACGGCTAACAGAGTTGGTTTAACTAAGTGTCCATAGACATTGTTGGAATAGGAACTAAGGGTCTGCAGTCCCTCGAATCAGAATCATTTCACACTAAAAGGTTTGTTCGGTGCATTCAAGTCAAAGTGGTTAAAAGCAGTCACCTCTAACTGGTTAAATTGGACAGCAGAGAAACAGAACACAAAGTGAGAACTCTCATGAGAACCGCAGAAGTGCAGTGGAGCAGCTGCTGGACCCATCCAATTGGGAGGCCAATTGGGAAGCAGGTTAGATCAGGCAGTCTCTCAGACCCAAAGGCCTGGTCGACAGCCAGATGATTACTAGGCTAAAAAAGGCCCGAATGCTGTGTTCACTCTGTTTCAGGTGTTCTCTTCTTTCTAAATGTTTCAGTTATATTGCCATTGGAACATAATCACGCTCAGGGACTTACCATTGTAAATGTAATAAAAAAAAAAGCAAAAAATAATAAACCAACCTCTTTGGGTCCACCAGTCTGTATGAAGTCCTCGTATATCTTCTTGGCCTTGGTAGCCATTTTCAGGGGAGACTTAGTCTTCTTGAAATCCTCACAAGCCACCCAGAACTCAATATTCTCCTCACTAAACTCAGACCTCAGGAAGCTCCTGAATGTTGTCAGGCCATCTATTGCAAAGAAAAAGACAGAAAGGACATTACAGACAGAGCCTAAATAAATAAGATGGGTTCTGAAATGGTTCTTTGTCTGGGCATCGGGAGTCATGAGACAAAAAAAATGTTCATGCTTGTGAGACATGGCAGAAGTTGCCATAGCAGAGAGAAGAAGAACTGAATCAAGAGAAGAGCAAGCCTGGCAGAGTCTTACCAATTTTTCTTTAAGGATTACTGTTGTATCATGTATTAGGGATCTCATGAAAAGTTAGCGGTGAAAAGTTTACTAGAGTGTAGTCAATACTTTTTAACTTTATACTTAATGTGACGCCGTGACAGACGTGTCTGTGTCTCTTCAGTTAAACGGGTTTGTAAAAAATATTGCCTGAAAAAAAATATCACAACATGAGAATAAATAAAAAAAATATCACAACATGAGAATAAATAAAAAAGAATATCACAACATGAGAATAAATTAAAATAAATATCACAACATGAGAATAAATAAAAAAACATATCACAACATGAGAATAAATAAAAGCAAAGACCGGTTCCTGGCACATATCTAAAACAGCTATATATATATATTGGTGCATGTACATACATATGCATGTCACTGAATGTGTGGATGATTGGGTTTGTAGGGTGATTTTTCTGTATTACTGACACATTAGTCATCCCTAAGCTGACCTGTAACAGTGCCTCTTAAAACATGCCTGCTGCTACACGGACAGCTCTCAGCTTGAATCCCTCCGAGACACGGCCACTTTTAGAAAGAGCTGCCCACCTCATGTAGCCCCCTTTTTTTATTAATGCAATAAAATGATTGCAAATGGTAGATTAGCTGAGTATAACTGTAGACAAAAAAGGTGTAAAATGCAATCATGTTTGTGTCCTTCAGTTTCTTTTAACTAGCCCTAATGCATGAGAGCCCAATTTGAGCGCAATTTATTTGAGCCCAAACAAAACATGAATGTGGCCAGATTACAAAAAACAATTATCACAAACAAAACCATCTCTTTTGTTCATTTGGCATGACAAACACTCACCTGAACCGTGTCCATTGGGACTTCATGCCATTATAGCATGGCGCAGTGGAGATGTGCCTGCTTTTATTCTGGAGCCAGATCTATTCACATATTGTTTGCTTTATTCAAATTAAAACAACTTTTCGCTTTTTTTGTTTTTTCATCTATGTCTTTCTGAAAGTGTGCTTTACAAATGCTGGACTGGCTCAGTTTAACCCGCAGAGAAAATACCCTCATAATTAGTATGGCATAATAGCTTTACTATTATCGTTTTATCTTTACTATTATAGTTTTATTCATGCTATGATCAGCCAGACACGTATATCTGACTTTATAATTATTACAGGAAAATTTCTTTTTCATGAATCGTGAGTATGACTTGAGTTATTTTCCTCCAATCCATGAGTCATGATACAGTTTATGAGTTCTATAAACTATGTGTTGAAGTATGCTGACATGACAAAACTGCATTTAAAACTACACATTGTTTTACTGGTTATTTTTATAAGCCCAGATCATCATATTTATATGTGACAATCCCTTGTAGACCGTCGGCTTGTCTCTTTTTTTACTTGAGTTGTCAGAGTTCCCCCATGCACGACTTTTCAGTTGTTTCACATACTCTCTTTCTTAAATCTTCTCTTTCATTTGTGTAGCGTCATCAGCTTTCCTTAGTTTAGGGACAAGGATTATTTCTTTCACTCCTTTTTTCATTGACGACATGAATCGTATCTTCCTGTGTCCTCTCGCTAAGAGTTTTCTGAGTAAGACATGGTCTCCAGGTTTGTGAGTTGTATTCCATGCTTTCTGATTATATTACTTTTGTCCTCCTGCTGCTGGTTTCTTTAGGTTCTTCAATACAAATGGTAGGCATCTTTCACAGAACTTCACTTCTCAGCATAATCTTGTTGCAGTTTAGTAGCTTCGTCCAAAAAGCAAAAAAGAAAGGGAAATGACCAGTAGCCTCACAGTTGAGTATGCATTGACAACTTTGTCCTTCCAGTATTCTGAGCAAACTTAATGGGGTTTTATTACATTTCTGTTGGATAGGAATGAAGGTGGTAGGGAGTGGTTCTGGAGTCCTTAATTCCACTGTAACTCTGCCACTACTGGGACAGCTGCCCTGATCACTGGATGGGTGTCGAAATCACAATATGAAGACATCAAATGTTAGGCAATCTGAAGGATTTTTAAATCCTTCAGATACAACTAATTGAGTTTTTCATGGTGTTTTTTATGGCTAGGCTCCATCCTTTCCTGCAGCTAAGGCCATTCCCCAAGCAGACATCTTTTCTGTTAGATTGTCTTTGTACTTGAAGCGGTCACTTTTTTTAATTGTAGGGCTAGCACTCTAGTTCAAGGTTCAAGTTTACTTTATTGTCATCAGCAGCTGTGTACATTTACATAGCATTATGAGACAAAGACTCTCCAAGGGCCACGGTGCAACATATAGCAACATACAAGTAAGTAAGTAAGTAAGAATGAAATAAGCTAATCAAAAAGAAAAACATAAATATGCCTATTGTGGCAGTAAATAGAAGGTAAAGTGCAGGTGCTATTAAAAGCCCAGAGTGTAATGTGAGATGAATATAAAGTATAAAGTGTAAGGTTTAACACTTGATTAGGCAGGAATTAGACATTTATGTGAATTCACAGCTCCGATGGCCTGTGGTAAGAAATTTTTAAACAATTTTGCAGAACCAGAGTGGAAGCTTCGATACCATTTGCCAGATGGTAAAAGACAGAAGAATCCATACAATAGGTGCGAATAGTCTTTCATAATGTTAATGGCTCTGTTATAGCAGCAGGTTTGGTAAATGTCTTTCAAGGGAGGCACACAGATAACCTTCTCAGCTGCTCTCAGCTGGTAACCTAGTGGTAATCAGAAAGACTGGGTTTGATTACCAAGACCGCTACGTACCCTGAGCAAGGTACCATCCCCATGCACTGCTCTCCGAGCGCCGTGTTCCTGGCTGCCCCCTGCTTCACTTGGTGAATGGGTTAAATGCAGAGGGTGAATTTCGCTGTTCACACTGAACGCGAACACACTGAAGGTTAAAATGTTGTTATAGACTTTAACGTGGGGTGCATGGAACAGCCATGGAAATGTAGCTACTAGGGCTACACAATATATTGCAAATTTACAGTCATCGCGAAATCAACATGCGCAACATACATATCGCGAAAGACTGACTGAACTGCAATAAATGGTCTTCACCCAGTGCCACAGAGAAGAGGGTATAGATTGTTTTGCTATTTTTTTTCTGGCTATATTTATTGAAGATTTAAAATAGTTTTTTAAATGTTTTTTCAACAATGTTCAATGGTTCAAATGTTTTATGGGAGGCATTAAAATGCTCTGTTTAAGTAAATTCTTAAAAAAAAACATGTTTTCTGCCTAGACTAGTCAGCGTCGGGAGTCCATATAACCAGCAAATCCAAAGCAGACAAACATTAACACTATAAAGGTTACGTTTTTACTTACTTATCGCATGTGATATCGCCATCGCAATACTCAACAACATTATCACATATCGCATGGTTTCCTAATATCGTGCAGCCCTAGTAGCTACTCTGTAATCTGTATGCCTAAATGTAATATGTAATTCTACTGAGTGGGACGTTTACCCCCTTGTCTTTGATTCTTCAGAGACGTTGACATTCCGTACAAATGGGTTGTAATGGTAACAGCTGAAATGATCACCTCCCATGACTCATTTTTTTTGAGGCATTCTTTCTCTCAGCCTTCAGGTGTGACAACCACTCATAACAATGGCTTTGGGATTCTCCAAACCTACTACCACAAAACACACTTCTTGGCTTTCCATTTAATCTTGTTTTTGTCCCTGCAGCACTTGTCTGACATTTGTGACACATTTGTGTCTCTACTTAATACAGGGACATTCTCAAAGTAAGAAACAAATATCTCATTCGGCAGTTCACTGAGTAATCTTGTAGAATCCTGTAGAATTCTGCAGGGATATTGGTAAAGCCAAAAGGAATCCACACAGATTTAAAGAACTCCCCAGGGTGTAATGAACGCTGTGCATGCTCTACTGTCCTGAGGTCTTCCCCTGGTCAAGGACAGTGAGCCAGAAGCTACCACCAAATTCTTCACTGTTTCCTGTAGAGTTTCACAGTAGCTTGGTTTCCCGCATCAGGTCTCTCAATAGGAGTGTTTGGCTTAGATGGGCTAACTTTCAGTTCTTTACATCTGACGGCTAACAGTTTATTTTTCCTCAATGTTTCCAGGTAGAATACAGCACTCATTTTCTCCAGTAGGGTCTCCTCAGAAAGGCTTTAGATCTGTACACACTGTGTCGTCTTGGAGGCTTTTCATCGTTATCATTACACTTTAGTCCACCTTAAGCCCTTTTAGAAACAAGAACTTCTTGTTGAAGGTCAGTTGTGCACACTAAATATTCAATTTGGAAACTTGTACTGCTCAAGTCAACAAGTGATACACAGTTGCATCTTTCTCACAATAGAGAGCCCTCATTTTTACCTCTCAGTGCTAATGTCAAGTCATGTCTGCTTTCAAGATCATTTTCAGTTTGACACCTGGAGCTAACGGCATCAACAGTTTCACTTTCTTCTTTTCTGGAGTTCTCTGCATTTGCCTCTCAAGACTATTGAAATTGAACTTATCTTTTTGTCCAATATCTTCAATCTGACCCTGAATTTTCAGATCGCTTTTGTACACAGCATGCATATTTTCACAGTTTAACTGATATGACTTCTGACTCAATTGCACTCTTTGTGTGGTTTGAAGAGCTGGGGAGTGCCATGTGTTGCGAACATTAGCTTTTTGGGGTGTACACCCACTCACAAGGATAACTTATTTTTCCAGGCTTGGAAAGCATCTTTAAAGCATCCGTTGTTCCAGTTTCTTTCTCTTTTTTGTTTTCATAAAGGTCCGGTTTACTAACTAATATTAATGGGTGGTGCCGGAGCCTGACTCCATGACTCTGGCTAAGGATAGGTGTCTCAGAAAATGAATGGATGAATGAATTAATGACTCTCATTATGAATTCACTTTTGGAGAGTGACAACATGTTTCCTGCCTAAATAAGCGCTTTATTCTGAAAAATGTTTTTCCGAGTGCAGTAACAGTGTGCAATAGTCATATGTCTGTTTTGCTTAGAATTTGGTAATTGCCGGAGCACACCCATAATTGCTCATCTAATTTAATTATCCCTCCCCGGGTAGAACACCAGGTGTGGCTTGTTAGAGGAAGCACTGAGACACTTTAAAACAGGCTCCTTATCATCACAAGAAGAGGAACCGAGATGAGAGGAACACATGCTGAGATATTGCATTGTGGATAAAATGTAATGTAACTTGCTATTTGCTTTGGATGCTGCTACTTTCTTTAAATTGAGGTTTTCCCAACTAATCTTATTATTACTACTAACGTTATAACATGAAAATACATCATATCAGCAGTCGATACATACTTAATATAGCATTATATGTTGTACTGTTGTATTAATAATATAACATTTGAAAAGGTTAACATGCAGTCGGTGCAAGATTTAATTGGGGGCTTCTTATCCCAGGTTGTCCCTTGATAGTAGGACATGGTGATCCTTTTAAAGATTTTATTTCTTTGTGCCAATAAATATAGTTATTTACTTCCCCTCACTACATGCATTTTTTACATCTTGTCAACATTGTTTTTAGAATTTCCCCCATTTTCCTCTACAGCCTTGTAGCTGATTCTATTTCAGAGTAAAGGTTAATTCACATAATGTTTCCACTTGTGTTATTTATTTAATTTTGATGTGCATGGCCTTTAAGAGGCTCGTGTTGAGCCTCTGCTTGCTTTCTTTGTCTGGGGACACAGTCTGTTCCCTACTTGTCACCACACTGACGTTTCAGTCCAAGTGTTATATAGAGTTTATCCCTGTTAGACTGAACTGTATTGAAAATCTAATTGCTGTGTTTTTGTGTCTCTGCCTCTTGATTTTTTAAGATTTTTTTTAGTTTGTTTTTAGAATGAACTATGTATGAGGGTTCAATATATTGTTGCGTTTTCTATTCAGTGTATACACAGAGTGACTGTCAATATGAACACGTTTGTTACTGAGAATTGAGTGTTTTGTACACTGCTGAAAAAAGGGGCACTATACCGGTTTCATAAAGTACAAACACAAAAATGTCCTCTGACAAGAACAATGATGGTCTTAAGGTCCAATTTACATACCTTTATTATTTTTAAAGGTACTCTGTATTTACTTTCTAAGGAGAAGTGAGCATTTTTCCTTTTTAATAATTTAAGTCAAACAATAAAATGAAAACCCAGATCAGGTTTATTTTAATGGGATACATATTCATATTCTCATACTCATTCAGGGCAGACTGTTTGAGTAGTGGTTTCTTCTGTAGAGGGAGTTTCATAAATCCTTGTCCGCAGAGAGCCATTCCATGCTGAAAACACATTGAAATTTAAGTATAGAAACACTTCTATTCAACAAATCTCAGTTCCGTTGGTCGCCCTTTGAGGCATCATGCCTGGACAGGGTCATTTGAAAAGACCTCTCTGGAGATCATGGTCTAACAGCTGGAATTCAACAGCTTGACTTAAACAAGCGGCTGCAGTTACAGGGTGGTTTATTTATGGATATTCTACTAAGGAGATAAACCCTGAAACACATTTAGAAAGTCTCAAATATTTCTCAGGAGTCTTTTGGCATAAACAGCGATAAACTTCAAGCCACTCCTGAAAATGCCAAGTTGTGCGCATGGGGGCATATTTAATGAAGTACACTTACCTTGTACCCACACCTGTGTGTGTGTGTGTGTGTGTGTGTGTGTGTGTGCAGTACAGATTGGATCACACACAGTTGGTGTATGTGCAATACTTTTAAATATAAATAATATAAATATATAGAAACATTTAATTCAATGACTCACATTGTGTGTGTGTGTGTAATTATAAGTATGTGCGTATTTGTGGGTTACAAATAGCAGCCGAGCGCGTCTTTTGTTGCTATAACAACAGCTGCAACTGTAGCTGTGTGATGCAAAAATGTCAAGAAAGAGAAAGTTGGCTCTTACGTTGGCTTTTGAAGTTACCGGGGAGGAGAATGTCAGTTCACAAAGACGTTTGGGGGTGCACGACATTTTACAGGGAATGAAAAAGTATGGTGCTTACAACAATTTAGTCCAGGAGCTCCGGTTTGGATGATGCATGGTTTGTGGTATATTTTTGACTACACAAAAGTCAGTTTGAAGTCCTGCTACAAATCATTGCACCATCGAATGCAAAGACGCAGACAAAATTCAAACTGCCAGCGTCTGTTTTACATTATAACCCTATGGAATAAGCCGTTTTTTCAAAAAAGTCCTGAGCGCTTTTTTAGTTTATCTACCGGCACCGTCTTCATTTTTTTCTTGTTGTTCTTCTTTCCTTGTTTCTTGTTGTTATGGAAACGACAGGTCTCACTACTGGCTTGTCATTGGTCAGCTGTCAAAAAGGGGCTTGATGTAGGGCATTCTTTTCAGAAAAGTTGAACTTTTTTCATCTTGAAAAGATGCTCTGAGCCGCAGAAAAATATGCCGTTTAAAAACGCGCTCAGGACTTTTTGGAAAAAACGGTTCACTTCATAGGGTTATAATGTAAAACAAACGCTGGCAGTTTGAAAAAAGACGCTAAGTGTGAACATAGCCTAAGTCTGTTTATTGGTGTGTGGGTGCGTGTGTGGGTGTGTATGAAGTGGCCCATTGCTCTTAAGTGTAACCAAAATTCATCAAAATCCATTCTGTGGATAATGCCCTTTAAAGGTTGACTTGTCTCTATGCTTGTTACATACAGAAGGAGCAGGTTTACACATTCCACTCTAAATACACTCCAAATAGTCTGCGCTCATGAACGTGTGTAAGGTTAACCGCATGTACATGTAAACACGGTGCTCATTGCCGTCAGCTGACCTTCAAGGCAGGACACCCAAACAACAGTCTGGCGTCCGGCGCACCAATGCTGCCACTGCGTGTACACGCTCATAAAACAAACGGTTTCGTTCAGGATACAAACACTGTACCTGGCCTGATGCCCTTAAAGATACATTTTAGTTGGTTTTGGAACATAACTGTACTCCTATTGTTGCTTTTTAAGTGACTCCAATTAAATTTTTTTGACAGTCATGAAATGTACCTTTTAAAACTCATTATGGTCCACAACTAAACCTTATAAGAATGGATCGATGACAAAATATATATTATTGCTTAATTATTTTATTATCTTATCGTTTTATTGTTTCTTTTTATTATTGGATTTTAGTGTTACTCAAGTCTGATTATCGTATCATCATTTATAATTGTGTTGCTTTTTCCTTGTGATGCTCAGCCCAACTGAAAATTAAGCTTCCTCTTAATGTAAATTAGAGCTTGAATAAAGAATGATGTTGAATGTTAATGAATGATGATGAATGGTAATGAAATTATATTCACATAATTTTCTGCTTATTCTAGACTAGGTATGTGCAGAGGGGCCTGTAGACCCAGCCCTTTGGGCATAGTGCCCATTTTGGCCAGGGTAGTGCCCCAGTCAACAAATGCTTTGTTTGGTTTTGTTTTGACCCGGTCCACCTTTCCTGGTTGACAAATGTTTTCGAGCCCCTCCTTACTCCACTGGCAAACGTAATGTCCCCCAACCTTCTTTGAAGCACTAGCCCCTCTAATGGTCTCCGCAGCATCCTGTTCCAGATGCAAATTTTGTTGTACAGACCAGGGTACATTTATCTTGTCGGAGGGCTAAAATTAGACATTATCTTTTTTCAACGGTGAATGTAAAAACAATACAGTGCTGATAGAGTGGTCCTTTACTCTGAAAGACCAATAAGGAAAGACAAATACACACTTACAGCTGTTGTTGAGCACTCGGTCCAAAGACTCACGCCACTGGGCGGCCTCTTCGGGGGCTGGCCTGAATGACACAAACCACAGCACACAGCTGTCACTCAGTACGCACATGAAAAACAGTCCAACAACAACAGGCTGCCTTTATAATCAAATCAGGCGCTTTCATTACAGTTCATTTTGAGTTTGGTGAGGTCATTCTGATATGGGCTGTATTTCAGTTTGGCTTCTAAAAGAGAGTGACTCTGTATTTTTGTAAATTGTGAAGAGCAATGTATCAATAAACAAAATAAATGATTTTCCACTGCCAAACTAAGCACTTTACGGGATTGCTCAAAAGGCATAAATTACGCAGGACTGTTTTTATAACACACTTAAAGCCTCTGCAAGGTTTAATTCCAGCAGATTCAGGTTTTGTTCCCATGCTGATCTGATGCCCAGTCTGCCCTTTGAGTCATCATCGTTTATTCATTTTATTCATGATGTGCTACGAAGAATGTGCACATGAAGACATCTGTGTAACACGAGCACAAACATTCAGCTATAAAATGTGAAATGTCACTATCGTTACATACAGTCCAGTATTACTTCTAGCATAGTCTATCAGTCTGAAACAGCCCACCAGAGACACTTACACGGTCAATTATAGAAAGCAGGGAAGCCATAAGCCAGGGAGCAAATGCTTTCAGGCACGATTTACATTAAAAACTACTTTTTCATTACAGAATGCACATACACACTCGCTTACACAGTCTCTCACTCTTTCACCCTCTTGCTCTTACTTTCTTATTCCATCTCCCTCTCTCGCATACACACACACACACACACACACACACACACACACACACAAACACACAAACACATACAGGCTTTTGAAAGAGATAAGCCATTTAGATGGTATACATGATGCACACTATTTACTAGTCTCTAGACATACTAGCTAGCGGGAATCACAATAGATTGCCATCATATGGGAACAATGCCCCTTTATTTCAGTCCTGCCATGCTCTGAATTGTCTTCTTTTGTGGGAAAGAATAATTTGAACATTTAAAAGGCAGAGAGTTAGACCTGTACAAGTTTTACACAATGTTGAAAATAATTGGATTTTTATCATAGTAAAGCTTAGACTAGAGTCAGAGTCATTCTTTGACTTTAGAAAGACTTCTTGTGATTTATCCATTTTTATTGGGATCTAAAAACTGCTGCTACTGCTGACTACTGTCTGTGACTGTTGTGACACAGTAGCTTAACTTTACTGATGTATCTTGAGGTACTGTTTTTTCTGTCATCCCTTAGAGGACCTTAGAGTAACCAGCATGGACTTACCTGGACCCCCGACTTCAAGGAAGTGCCCATGGACACAAAGTTGTTAAACTAACAGGGCCTAAATATTCATATTCTTTATGATTTGTTGGTTCTCCAATGTGCTTGTTTTCAAGCTTTTTGACCTGTGAGTCGTGAAAACCTTTTATTCACATTTGTGCCAGATATTATGGGCAGCATTAGTGCACATGTTAGTGTCTACCATGGTCTTTATTGGCTTGTGGAGCTGTTGGTTGGTTTGAATAAGGTCATATTATGGGAGGCTCAAATAGACCTATTTCAGGACTTACTGGGTTGCATAGGCCTATTGATGACTGACTGGTCATAGACCTGTTAGCTGTTTGGCAGTAGGCAGTGTATGCATTCAACTAAAAGTTCAGTTAAATAAGGCAATATTTCAGTTACTGAGGTAAACAGCTTTTCAGCATATTCCGTATCTTCTGATGTGCTCAATTTACCAGTCTGGCAATTTTAAAAATTAGCTTGCCAGCAGTTTTAAAACAGATAAAGCTGGTGAATGCTGTATTTAGTCTATATGTTCATATTTAAAACCTGATTACATGAATAATCAATACTCAACAGAATGAATGAAATTCATGCAAACATTCTAGAAACCTTGTCCAGCTTAGAATACAATGAAAGAACAAAGGATGGATAAGTAGACTCAGTTTATAGACTGTAGCATGTCTTCCCTTGCGACCTCTGCAATGCGTGCTTGGTTAACAGCATGCTTTTCATTCCAGGGCCGAGGTTTTTCGTTTTTAAATCAGTGCTGTCAAAGTAAATGCCTCAACAACATTGTTCACATTTTCTCATTTGTGTCGTTCAATTAGCCTAGAGGTTTTGGTGGCAATTTTCATGATGGGTCTCCTGCCGCCGGGGTGAATTTGATTACTGAAGTACATCAAATCTGAATTACCAGTTACAAGCAAAGCACAGACCCAATGCTACTTCTGACCAGAAACAACACAAATTGCAAATGCAATCTGTAGCCCCTTCATGATATGGGAGTCAGATTCTGACGGATGAGCCAGTAATCGGTATAGTGTGTGGAAGCACTATGTCAATGAGGTGCAAATGATCAAAAGCAACAGTGAAGGGGATCAGTACAGTTATTCTGAAGGTTAGGGTTAGGGTAGTGAGTAACACCGCTGAATTCCAAGCAGGCGAATGGGGTTTGATTCTTTCCCTGAGTAGCACACAAAAGCACAAAGACTCCTTACAGCATGTTTTCTACCACAGCATCTGTGGTATACGGATCAGATTGAAACGTCTGTTAAATTATGTAAATGTATGCTGTACGAATGAGAGCAAGAGGTCAATATCACTATAAATAATAATGAATTTATGTGTGTTGAATGATAATTATGATAAAATTGTAGCTTAAAAAAAGCTGTCCTTAGTTATTATTTTGCCTGAAAACAAAGAGTACAATTTTGTCTCTGCCATTTTGACAGTGTATGTGCACGCATGAGACAGAATGTACAATGCCTTACAGAAGGACAAACAAAATGAGGAAAGAGAGAGGCGGAAGAGAGCGAGAGACAGAGAGTGAAAGAGAGAGAGAGAGAAGCAAACAGGAACTCACTTTTGAAGCTTTTCTGGTTTCTTCTCAGGCTTTTCAGGGTAGGGGATGATAAGGTCAATGGCATTCTCTGGCTTTTGCAGCAGAGTTCCCAACTTAGTCTTGATCTCTTTAGCCCTAAAATGCAAAAAACCCCAGAAAAAATCAGTCAAAAACCCTTTCTCGCCTGTGTTTGTCACTGTTATAGCAACAGTAATTTAGGAGATAAAGTATGGAACAGTTGTGGTCTATCAAAACCGTTCTTGCTCAGTGTTTTAAATGCACTTAAGGCAACTATATACAAAGAAGACGCACAGTTAATATTCACAACCAACGTAGCCGTGGCTAAATCTCTCTTTGTGACATGAATTTTACGGAGAAGTATTCCTCATTAAGGAATAGTCCTGCCAAGAACATGACAGACACCATACTGCAGGATGTTACAACATCTGTCTTAAAACAGGAGCTATATTTCTTCGAGTGGTGATAGCTTTGTTACCTCCAAAGCCTCTGTGAACAGTTCCCAGTTTTCACAGAACTTTTTCACGGCCTCCAGCAGTACGCTGGGGTGCCGCGTTTCTGAGCGTTTCTGAACTATACTGCTCCACGTCCCAGACTGGAGGACTGCTAAACAGCCTTTGCCTTTTAAACTACATTTTGGACAACCTTTATTAGATCACATTATTTATGTAAAGGCTCCTTTTATCTTGTGTTATGGGAACCAGACAGGGGTCTATTAAAAACAGACCCTCCACACCATTTTCTCTCTTCCTTAAAATAAGGTGAGGGGGGGGGGGGGGGGGGGGGGGGGGGGGGGGGGGGGGGGGGGG
>JBBJLR010000111.1:12994965-13009778 GCA_037577145.1 Brachypetersius gabonensis
TATTTCTAAGATGGAAAAAGGCTGTTTTTGTGATATTGGAAATGTGATTTTCAAAGGACAGGTTACTGTCTAATATTTTAAATTTAGGAGCTGCAAAGTCCCAAGATGGCCGCTGAAAGGGGTGACAAGCAACAGGCTAGTGGACGGGGTCTCAACAGCTGAGTGGTGTTTCTATGCAAATTGGCCCAGTTTGACTCACGCTGGGTCCTCTGTCTAAATGGCCATTTTGAAAGGGCCTGAAACTGTGAAGAATAAAGCTGGTGAGATTTCTTTATGTGAGAGTGATTTTGTGCAAAGAACTTCATGAACATGTTTTGTAACCCACAGACTTATTATAACTAAAGTGAGTTTTGCATGTCCCCTTTAAATGTGGAGCCTCTTGTATGTGGGATCTTACAGTACAGTGAGGCCTTTTTTGTGACACCCATGGCCACAACTCTATAGAGATTAGTGCCTTCTCTCTTCCAACACTACAGTGTCTGTCTAAATAAGATAACGTGCTTAATCACATATGTATTATATGACCCATCTAACATTTTTCCATTGTTGAAATTTGAGTGTTTATGTACCACAAAGTCATAATTGATGTAATATAACCATTTCATGCCTTTAAGACCAATATATGTAAACACTGTCTAATCTGATTAGCTGCTCTGTGTTGTGTCTTGTTCAAAAAGTTGTATGGCCTAAAACATTCTATATAACTTTAGCATGCATGGTCAGGACATAATTTCTGTATGCTGGGTTGGTGTACAATTAATGTACAAAAAACATTAAAACCACTTGCCAAATATTGTGTGTAGGTCACCCTTGTGATGCCAAAACAGCTTTGACACATCAAGGCATGAACTCCATAAGTACTCTAAAGGTGTGCTGTGGTATCTGGTGCCAAGATGTCAGCAGCAGATCTTATAATCCTGTAAGTTACAAGCCATTTTTTGCCATGTGGGATATGTTGTGCAGGGAAAAGAGACCTCTACCAAGAAAAACTGTTGCTATGAAGGGGTATATGTTACCTGCAACGTCTTCCTCCCACAGTGCACCCTTGTACCATCTCTTCTCCAGCTAAATGATCCACAAGCAGCCAGCCTGGGCTCTCAATCTGCAGTTATGCAGCCCCATGCACACCAAGCTGCTTTCCATTGTGTGTTCTGACACCTTTCCACTATAGCCAGTGCTAACTTTTTCATCAGTTTGTGCTACAGTGACTCTTCTGTGAGACCGGACCAGATGGACTAGCCTTTCGCTTCACATGTACGTCACCCTGACAACCAGGCTTCAAGTCAAAATAACTTTAAATAAACAGCACAGTTACATCTATATCATGTAAGTACAAAACATAATTCAGCAAAGTACAAGTAATTGGACAGTGACATGTCTTTTGTTGTGCCATGCTTCAGCATGTTGCTTTAAAATGAATGAATAAATAAATAAATAAATGTCAATAATTGGCTGTTCGGATGTTTTGTTGGCCTACTTTCTGTAGTGTGTGCACTTGTGATGTGACATTTGAGCTTAGAGTTTCCTCTTATTTTCTCTCGGCATGAGAGAAAACAAGAGGCCAAGAAAGCGCTAGTGCCAGTAGAGCAGACCACCACACGGCTTAAATCAAGACAAATAAATCAGAAACATCGCAGACAACATAACTGGATTTCTGCAAAAGGAAATATGAAAACAAGAAATCAAGGAAACAGTCCAGGATGTAGGTAATATGATAACAGATTGTAGAAAAAGCACTGGCATGTTGCAAGCAGACTTCAATACTGCATGATGCAAACAGATGTCAATACTGAAGGCCCTCAGCACTGCAGAATGATGCATTCTACCTCATTTAACAAACTCATTTCTACTCAAAAGCTAATTAGCACAACCTATGAGTTGTTTTGAGAGTGTAAAGCCAAACTCACACTTACCCACATCAAACAATGAGACAAGATGGCATCAAGTAATGCTGTTACTGGGAGTTCTAAGAAGTTGGTTGAGATCCCAATTTCAGGCTGTGTTAGACTGGGTTACAAAAGTGACCGAAACTTACAAGTGGCACAGATAGGATACGCATCATGAATGTATAAACAGGAAAAACACATGGAATTGGATATTCTCAGATACATGTAAGGCTGACTCATTGTGGACATAGTCATTAGGCCTGGGAAAACTTGCAGATTGTCAGGCACCCTGGTGCTTAGCGTATGCCACCATTGCCTGTTGCAATCCACCATAGTCTGACTTCAACATACTTATGAACTGGGATCAAAATACTGTGTAGGACAGCATTGGTGATAACTACTCATACAACATGTTTTTAACATTTACAGATAAAACCCAAACGCAGAGTTCAGAACCAGTGCAAACAGCCAATGTGGTATTCAAAGCAGAATCACAAAAGGCAGAAAAGTTGACCAGAGAACTGTCAGAATCAAACAAATCCAAGTCACTAGATAAAAAGACAAATCCAAAAATCCCAAGCAATGGTGAGTACATGGTAAGACAATAAAACATGCTTAGTATGCCAGCTGAGATGTAGACAATAGTTCACAAGGACACATAAGAAGCAAGTGTTCATTTATACCAAAAAATTAGGCTTGTACTCAGGTGAACTTGATCCAGAAATCAGGGGTCTTTCAGAAACTCAGATGGTGTTGTCTGGAGTGGCTTGTCTGGTTGGGGTCAGAGATTCCATTCTGAATTTTGGTCAAGATCTTACAATGTTGAATGTTTCTCTCCACGTTTGAAAATTACTGACCCGCTGTTTCTGGTCAAAGCTTTAAACAACAAAATCCCACCAATCTTGAGTCCTTTCCTGCATCCTTTCCCATGATCATGCATCCAGGCTGCAATATGGGCTCTCCTCTTTCTTCTCTGCCTTAAAATGGGACCAAGGTTCTGTTGATCTCTGATGATGCTACAGAGAACAATAGCTTGTATAATTTATTTTCAATAAACCACAGCAATGGATGGTTGTTTACTTCCATTTAAGGTTACTAAATTTACCTATTTATTATTTTTTTAATTCACGATGTGTACACATTGCACTTATTCTCAAAACTTTTAGATTTGATCTTGTTTGTGTAACTGCTGATCTCCAAATATGGTCTTGAACTGTCGAGGCTTTGATTCATTCTCTAAATGCTAAACTGATGTCAGTTACATGCAAAAAATCGGTCGGTACCATAATTATTGTCTTGCCTGCAGCTAAATAAAACATAGACTTATCAGATACAAACCAAGTTAAAGTTTGCCAAAAAAGATGCCTGCCGAAACTTTAATCTAATACGTCCTCAAGAATCCCAGCCAGTTTCAACATCGCTCTCTGAGTTTTTGGCTGAATGTTGGACTTTTCATTTCCTCATAAATCAAATATAAACAGCACGATTTTTTTGGGATAAATCCTTATTATTGATGTAAGAGCTACAGAGGTTACCAAACATAATTTAAGAGCATACAACTAATGATCCATTAATAATGAATCCAGAATGATCATGGTTTCAACTGTTTCGCATAGGAACAGATTTTTTTGGTTGAGGCATACCTTTTTCTGCATTACAGCTTCAAGAATGTTGACAAACAAAATTCACAGTACTTCTAAAAAAAGCCCTCAAACTGTCCCAGTTATCACCAGTTGGGATATAAGCATTTGTATCTTTTCTGTGTTGTTTCACAATTTGTTTACTGAGACACCAGATAAGTGATTGCAGAGCACAATTTCCAATAAATGTCAAGCCATCTATCTAACAAGAACTGCTAAATGTTAAACGGTGCTGCTAACTAGGAGGGAGCACCTGATTAGCATTAGCATGGCTAGCATGATAACAGCTCTGCATGCCATATGACTAAATGCAATATACTTTACAGAGGTGAGGACAAACTCCCTAAAGCTGGTGGAAGAAACTTTGTGAGGGACCAAGACTTAAAGGGGGATCTCATTCTCCTCTGGTCAGCCCATAGAGAAAGAAAAGGTCTCTATGGACATAATTAACAAAAGAAGGTCTTTGTGTACAAACAATCACTGTTAGACACTGTTAGACACTGTCAATTCATGTCTACTGGAGTTCATCAGTAGAGGTAGTTTTTGTTGGAAGAGTACTTTGACAGTTTCTATTCCACAACAAAAGGAACAACAATCTCTGCTGGAACTTTGAACAGCAGTTGCCCTTGAATGGGGAAGGATGTGTTCCATTCTGGCTAACAAAAATTCAGACACAGGTTCTGGTTCAAAAGACTTGAATATGACAGAGTGATATATAAAAACTATACCACACACCACAGTGTGACACGACTGATTCCAACAGGCGCTCTCCTAATATAGGATAAAAAGTACAGACAACATAAAGATATAATGTCTAAGGCTTGGTTCACACCACAAGGCAAATCAGATTTGCTTCTTTGATCGGATTGTGTTTAGCGATCAAATGTGTATAGTCAAACTGTACCTGCATTTGCTTGTAGATGCATCACATTAACAACCCATGTGTTAGCATATGGCATATTAACATATGGGTGCACTGATAAGGAAGGGACACTAAAATCTTGATGTGACACTAATTAGTAGAATGATCATACTATATTTCAACCACAGCATAACATTTTACCTGTAAGTGTCTAGTAAAAACGTAATCTCTCCAAATTTGTTCTGATATAAATACAGTGCTTTTTTATTGCATTTTGATGTCAAAATCCTACGCCACTGAATGCCAGAAAAAAACACATCTTCTATGGTTGGTCATACTTTGTTGCATGTCCAGAATGTGAATATCATTTGAAACTGCATGTGACTTGAATTCGATCAGAAATAAGTCAGATAAGCAAAAAAAGAAGAAGACGAAGGCCACCACCTTCTTGTGGCTGCACCTGTGGGAGGCCCTTTATAACCAGAGTTCACATGCATGCTCACCGCTTGGTCTTTGGTTTCACAAGCATTAGGTCTTTGTGTTCACAAGCATATTCTAAGTGTTGCAAGAATTTTCATTAGTGCTCATGTTGAACTTTTCCCTAGTCACATTTTCACTCAGACTACACTCCTGTCTCTTTCCCCTTTCTCTATCTGAACCACACTTGGTATTTTCCAGGCCATGCCTTGTTTTAGTTTGGTCTTTTTTAGTTTCTCCCATGAGTGAAGTGGCTAGTTTCCCTCCTGGAAGTCTCTGTTTCTTAATTCAGCAAGTGAATGTTGTAGCTTAACGTGGCTTGTGTTTCACTCACTGTAGGGTCAAATTGCACCAGTGGTGAATCAGTGACTCAATTATCTGCTCTGCTGCTGGTTCCATTATTTTCACCTGAGCTCAAATTTAAAGTGCCTCCGCATCACATTATAGGTTTGGTATTCTAAAATCTATCATTTATCCTCATTTATAGAATAATGGTTCATATTTGACAGACCAAAGTTAAATGACTGGAGTGGTAACAATACGTTTTGTGCTGTGCATTGTCTTTGACATCTTTTTTTGAGACATGCAATATTTGAAGATTGCAGTACACCTTGTTACTTTTGTGTTCCAATCCTACTTATGATTTAAAAAAAAAAAAGAGAAAACATTACAATAACAAACATTTGGCAGGCACTTCTATCCAAAGCGGCTAACACTAGGACACATTAACGTTTCAGCACAGTGTGAGGACAATAATAAGTGCTAAATCTTTATGAAAGAGTAATGCATTACGAGAGGATATGCAGTTCTCTCCAAATGGGTGGAAGATATTGTAAACATGTCTGGCTTGGTTAAAAATGACTATTCACGTCTCAATTGAAGTATTGAAGTTTCAAGTTGACTGAGAAAAAGATAGCGTGATGACAAATTTGCAGAAAACTAGCCTTTAGTTTTATTTAATTATGAATCCACAGACAAGGCCTCAGGTGGGGCGTTGGCTACCAATTATCAAGTTCCTTAATACAGCAGGCAAATCTGTAAGCATGTCAGTTCCTGTAACTAATTTAATGTGCTAATGTTTGTTGGTTTTCACCTACATTTCTGGAAACAGAAAGACAAAATGAACTCCGTTCATTCACTTTTGCTGTCATGGAGCTACTCCTTAGCAGTTGTTCTAAGATGTTGAGGTTTGTTTGGGTATTTTTGTTTTTTGGGGTTTTTTTGCTCCTGATTGTCCCTTCTTTTTAGCTGTTGCTGAAATCTCACACAATAGTCCATGAGCCCTTCTAAAAACATAAATGAGCTGAATGTGCCCCTCACTAGATAGACATTGAATATATATTTTACTTAATTTTGAAGTATCAGCATTATTTTAAAATATTTTGTTTAAATATTATCTTTATTACCATTTTACCACCCAACCCTTGTTTGTAAGTTTTTCACAATGATAGGGACTTGCCCCTGTGGGGCTTCCACTATGGCTTCAGTAGGGGTTGGCTGCAGTTTTGCTAAAGTTGTGCTTGTTCTGGTTGCACTTTGACAGTGGCACTAGTGGACCTTTATCAAAACATGCTCAGAACCACTTCATTTCGGCTTTGCCAGAACATGGTCAGTGATGAACAAACGTAAGTAAGTGAAGAGGCCCTTAGAATCATGAGTGACTCCACCTTACCTCACCTCAACGCACCACACTGGCTAAATACTTTCCATGCATTTAACCCATTCATCAAGAGTAGCATTCATCAAGGGCACTGCCACCAATGGGGACAGTACTTTACTCATAGGGTATCTCAGAGGTGCCACTAGCAGTCCTGGAACTGACCTTCTCAATCAAACAGCTGCACCAGAAACATGTAAGCTTCTTTGGTGTGACAGCTAATAAAGATCACAGCTTGTAGGCCTTTGTTTGCAGGTTATGGTTATGATGCTGTGGTGTGGATTAGTTTTTGGTTTATACAGAGAGATTAAAAGTAGAATATGGCAATAAACAGGAAGAACTTTTGGATTTGCTCAGGTGCATCTACAGCATCTGTGTCAGTCATTGCTAGATGCTTCTGCAAGTCTCTGTTCACAGAATCACATGGCGCTCAGAGGAAATTAAAATCGTTTTCCCACAGCACTATTAATTGCTTATGTTAAGTCGTTTATTTGCAAAGGATTTTCCAGTGGACTTTGTCTTAATAAATGAAGAATTTGCTTCATTAATTATTTGTTTTGAACTGTATTGAAGATCCATTATGTAACATGATAGATAAATAAATGGCTGAATAGAGGAAGATTAAGGTCCCCTCCATCCTTAAAGAAACAAATGAATTGAGCAAAACAACAACACTAAAACGAGTTTCCTTTGCAAAAGGTTTCCACTGAGATCTCCTACTTAATTTCTTTTGGTGTTTAGTTGTGGATGGCAAAAACCCTGAAATGACCCATACATACTTTATTCTGTGTTTAATGGTGCAGCTTGTTGTGATTTCACACTACTGTCTATCTTAGTGTGAAAATATTTTTTGTGCAAAGAAGTGCAAACAAGTTAATGCATAGTCTACAGTGAAGTTTTCTGTTGACATATTGGATCTTCTGATGTATTCACAAGAGGAAAGACAAAACCAAAGCAGAGTAGACTTTTAATGCATTTGATTTAGTCACAGGTTTGTTAATATGCATGACCATCATACTCATTTACAACTAACCAGCCCTCTGTCAAGCCCCACATATCCTTGGATTTATGCATTTATAAATGTACAGTGATGCAGAAAGACGAATGATTTTTAGAAAAAAAAAAGTTTTTTTTCAGAAAAAACATGATCAAGAGATGCCAAACTAAATTTGACACTGAAGCTAATCCATTATGGAAAATCAGTGCAGTCTGGTTCAGTGTTCATTAGATTGAAGAGATGGCCAGCTACGGAAGTCTAATCTCTGTCCAGCAACCTCACTGTGGGAAACATAAATATCTCCCACCCTGTGAACCTCCTTAATCTCCAATCTCTGGCTGGAATTTAATGACTTACTTAAAAAAAAAAAAAGCGACAACAAAACCTTCTAAAACAAAGAGAGTCTCCACTGATTGCATTGTGATGCCTTTGGAAAACATACAGTACGTCTGTAGAGGCTGTGATGGATGACAGGTTTTCTCCTTGAGTTCTGGTGCATGATATATAAACATAAGGGGGAAATATCTTCAAAACTG
Source organism: Brachypetersius gabonensis (assembly GCA_037577145.1). Classification (NCBI taxonomy): domain Eukaryota; kingdom Metazoa; phylum Chordata; class Actinopteri; order Characiformes; family Alestidae; genus Brachypetersius; species Brachypetersius gabonensis. The sequence goes on from JBBJLR010000111.1 coordinate 13,003,021, forward strand.
AAACCTTGCTTAATTGGGAAATTTTATAGTTCTCCTTGATGTTGATTTTAACATTGCATTAAATTTCAAATAGGCCCCTCGGTATTTGTGGCATAACGGAGACCCGAATTCTCCACACAAGTGTGGTTTCACCCTCTATTTGTTCTGCTCAACCTGAAAGCACTCAACGTCTGCTTGCACCTATTAAAGAAATGAAGCATGCACACAAAGCAGTTGTCTTCAAATAACACATGTTCTCCATTATGCTGCCTGTAACCAATAGGTCAAACATTCCTTGGTATCAGATGTTTCCCGGATAGGTTCTGGAAACAGATTATCAGAGTCCAAAGATCTGAGGTGTTGCGTGTGTGAGTGTGTGTGTGTGTGTGTGTGTGTGTGTGTGTGTGTGTGTGTGTGTGTGTGTGTGTGGTGCTTACGCAAAATTGAACAGTCGTCATGGTGTTGGGAATGGAGATGGTTGCCTCCATGTTGGCTGCATTTTGCATTCTGGTTAGCAAAATGTTCAGTTAGAGCATAAGTTAGAGGTTCCTACAGAAGCCAAATAAAGAAGAAAAAATACAGAGGTCTTAGAAGTCTTAGAGGCATTTACGTAAGTTGCAATTATCACAGCTTTCAATTGATCATATTTGAGTTTTAATGATAAAATGTGATACATTTGCATGTCTTGTTTTTCACCAAAAGAAATAAGAAATCTCCCAAATATTTGCTATTTTGTCTTTTTGGATGTTGATACAAATTTTCTTGTATATTTAAACTGCCAGTATTGAAAAGGAGTTGATTATAAAATTATTGTGACGTGATGCATTTGAACAGCTAGTAAAACAAAACCATCCAACTTTGAGAAGTTTTTGAAATCAGGGTTTGTGCAAATCACATTCAGAAACCTTTTAGTGTCCACTAAAGCACTGTGGGAAATTATTTCTGATTCAATTCCTGATTTTGATGCACCAGGAATGTCAGCATTTCCAACTCATACCTTAGACTATGGTAGTGGTTCAATATGATGACATAACAGGAATGAGAGATGGAAATTGAGGCCAAAACCCTGACTGTGAAAAACATAATCCATAGGAGACCAAGGCTCTAAAGCCCTGAGGAGCGGGGTCAGTGAGCATAGTTTTCCCCATTCACAGGGGATCCACGGAGGCCTTTTCCCACGCTTTGAGTGCAAGATGCAGTAGACTCTGTCCCCTGGGCTTTGGGTTGATGAAACTAGCGGTCCTCACAAGCACCATTTGTTTGAACATATAACCCCCAAAGGGAGCTTTGCATAATTGGTATGACAGTGTAGTGCATCATATACACGGTAATGTGGGAGATATGCTACATCATTTTGAAACACAATGTTCTTAATGTACTTAACTCTATGTTAATTTACCCCTGAAAGTACACCAAACCCATTCATTTGAATTAAGAGGCCATTAATTTGTGAAAACGATCCCTTAGATTTACCTTAAAATTAAATTTGAGACATAAGCATGAAACCCCTTCATCTTAAATTTAAGGTGTTATTTCAGGAGGTTCTATTTGAAAAAGCAAGGAGAAAATTCAGTAGTTTAAATAACATCATCAGCCTTAAACTATGCCATTTTTCCCTTAATTTTCCTTCATTTCCTGTATGGGAAATTAAGGTCAAAATTAAGGTCATTTTCAGGGATAAAATTAAGGCATTTGGTTTCGCAGCGCATAGAGGAGGGAGCTAAGGATCTCAGAGTGCGGCGTCATGAGATGTGATGTGACATGTACAATTCCTAAACTCATTTTATGGGTATCAAGGGAGTGTTGGATCTTCTCAAACAGTTTGTACTCAGAGTCCATGTCCTGCTCACAAAAGGTCATCCAAGAATGAATCTGAGGAGAGCCTCCATACAAAAAGTAGCATTATTCACATGAATGCCTAGAATATTTGTATCTTTTTAGGTTTATATTTGAGTTACAATATTAATGTTGTTGGGGAGTAATAAACGTGGTGCAGTTCCTCATATACCTACACTTAAAACACTTGGAACCTTCTGTAAATGCATCTCCTTAGTCCTTGGTTTACAATCAGAAGTCTCGACTGACTAGACAATTTTTGTGAGGTTTGTTGCCCTCTAGTGTAAGAAACATGCAAATGTCACTTACTGTAAGACCACCATATGGACCTTATCAGAGATTTCAAAAGTACACGTTCTTTACTCAAGTACCAGTATAGATACCTGTGTTTAAAAAGACTTAACAGTAACAGTTTAAGTATTGACTCAACTTTTTACTCAAGTGAAAAGTACAGGCTCTAAAACATACTTAAAGTATGAAAGTATAAAGTAACCTGGCGAAGGACAAAACCACCATTTTTTAGAGAAAGGTTTACTGTCAGGGTATCTGCACATTTTTTATATGCAAATTCAATGACTTTTAAGACCTTATTAAGACCCCTAAGAAGAAAAATTAAGACCAACACAGAGGCAAAAAACCACAATAGCCTAGAATTTAGTTGATTTCAACAAGGCACATATTTATTGGAGCAACAGCTCTAGCATAAAACTGCTTTCTAATTGTAAGATATTATGGCTGTGAACAATGTGCAAACAGGCACAGAAAGTAAAATACTTTAGTGCAATGAACCCAAATATTTTTGTTTCCACTAATTCACTGCTGATGTGTTAGGAGTAGCAGTTCAGTAGCCTTCTTTTTAACGTTTGCATTTAAGACCATCAACTTCTCTTTCTTCTCCTTCGCTTGTTGTCTCAGAGAATTAACACTGTCCAGTTTACTGTTGATCTCCCATTGTAATGGTGAGAGTACAAATTCAGACGGAATTTTTTTTTTGGAGCAGCGCATCTGCTTTCACATTTTGCAACCCCAGTCTGTAGGTAATAATATAATTAAATCTACTGAAAAACAGGGCCCACCGAACCTGTCTCAGGCAGAGACGCTTAGCCTGCCGGATAAACTCGAGGTTGCAGTGGTCAGTGTACACGGTGAAGGGGTTATGCCGCTTTGACCGCCAGAAGCTCGCGATTGCTGATATCATAATTCTTCTCGGCTTCACTAAGCTTCCTAGAGAAGAAGGTGCACGGGTGTAACGTACAGGGGGTCCCGTGGTACTGTGACAGCACCGCTCCCAGCCCCACCTCGGAGGCATCCACCTCCACAATAAAAGGCTTGGTTGGATCCGGTAGTTTCAGTACCTTAGCCGATACAAACCTCTCCTTGAGGGTGGTGAAAGACGTCCGTGCCTCTGGGGTGAACCTGATTGTCTTAGGCTTCCATTTTAGGAGACCGGTCAGCGGTGTTGCCACTGTACTAAAGTTCTTTATGAACCGTGGATAGAAATTTGTAAAGCCTAGAAAACGTTGACGTTCCTTTACCGTGGTGGGCTCAGGCCACTCCGTCACAGCCAGTACTTTACGTTCATCCATCGCAACTCCCCCCGAACCGATACGATAGCCAAGAAAGGTGATTTTCCTTTTATGAAACTTGCATTTCTCTGCCTTAATGTACAACTCATGCGCAAGAAGGCGGCGCAGTACGGTACGCACATGTTGTACGTGTTCGGATAGAGTTTTTAAATAAATCAAGATATCGTCTAAGTAAACTATAAAAAATTTCCAGAGGAAATCCCTCAAGACGTCATTCATAAACGCCTGAAAACAAGAGGGGGCATTTGCCAAGCCATAGTGCATTACCAAATATTCGTAGTGACCGGAAGTGGTACTGAAAGCTGTCTTCCACTCGTCGCCAGCCCAAATGCGCACGAGATTGTATGCACTCCGTAGATCAAGTTTGGTGTAAATACTCAACCCACAGAGTTGCTCGGGGGCCGTGAGGGGGTTCTTTCCCAGACAGGAGATCGATCGCGCAGTCCCACGACCAGTGCGGAGGGAGACGTGCAGCCCTGGACGAGCTGAACACCGCTGAGAGGTCCTAGTAGGGTGGAGGGATCTGCAGGGTGCGATTGGCCTCAGGAGTCTCTATGGTGGTTGTTCCCAAACCTCTGAGGTTTACACTCGCAACCCCACTGCACGATCCGAGCCGCTCTCCAGTCAATCACCGGGTTGTGCAGCCTATACCATGGCAGACTCAGAACAACGAGAGGCTCTGAATGCTCTAAAACATAGAACATCTGTTCCTCCTCATGGTCAGGGTCCACTCGCACCTTCGCAGGCTGAGTGCACCAATTCATTGCACTCCCTGCGATAAGGTGTCTGTCCAGCGCCCGCACAGGGATCGCGGCCGGGATGCCGTTACCAGGGCTCTGGACACAAAGTTCCCAGCTGAACCGGAATCTAACAAAGCAAACAGAACATGGTTAATAGAGTGGTCAACAATCGTGATTTGAATCTTAAGTTGTGATAGTGTGTCCGGATTGAGGGTCAGTACCAGTGGAGCGGGGCCTTGAGCAGTGGACACCGTTTTACCATATGCTCGGGGCCCCCAGAGTACAAACACAACCAGTTTGGCAGTCATCTAGCGCGTTCTTGCGGGGAAAGGCAATACGTGCACACTTCCATCAGTTCTTCCAATGTTTCACGATGCGTGAGCTCACGTGAGGGATGGATCGAGCGCGCTTTTCTGGCTCGACTGGGCGTGCTTCCACTGCGGCTCCTTACATGCTGATCCAGCAGGATACTTATCTGAATCTTTTGGTCCAGTGTGAGACCTGCGTCACGGCACGCCAATTCCAGCTGTAGTTCGGCATGAAGACTCTTACAGTAGATCGGCCAAAACTCGGAATTTGATCGCGTACTCCGCCACTGTGTCGGACCCTTGTTTGAGCTGGAGGAGTCGGGTGCTACCATCCATGAATGCCTGCGACATGCAACAATGTATAAGAAGAGGGCAAAGCAGAACTGTCTCTTTTTATTGTCTCTTTATGCTGACTGAGCCTCTGCACAATACATTCTTATATACCCCTACTGTAAGTGTGCTTGATTTTATATATACAGTATATATATATATAAATAAATAAATAAATATATATATATATATATATATATATTAGTGGTGGGCCGTTAACGGCGTTAACGTGCTGCGTTAATGTAAGACACTTATCGAGCAATAAAAAAAATATCGCCGTTAATCTATTCTCAAAGTTGCTTTGGGAGCTGGGTCTATACTACGCAAACTATGATGACTTTCACCTTGATATTTTAGCGTGGATGTATACCTAGCCGAATTGCAGTGTAGGGGGAGAGAACGAGCTAACATGCTAATATGGACGCAGCTACAAAGCCACCGGTTTTGCTAAATGGAAAATTTATTTTTAAGAAGCTTCCTAATGGAACCCTTGACAAGAGTAAGGTTGTTTGCACCTTCTGCAATGCAAAATTAGCTTATTGTAGGAGTCCTTCCAGTCTCAAGTACCACCTAAACGCAAAGCATCCCTTAGCTAATGAGAAAGATGCCGGGCCAAGCACTGATGTAGTGCAGGGGAACAGTCATCGTCAAACTACTATATTCGAGTACAACCAAGGTAAGCCCGTCAGCACAGCTCTATCAGCCAAGCTAACTAATCTCCTTGCTCAGTGGATTGTCACCAGCTGTCGGCCCATCAGGGTGGTTGAAGATGATGGCCTGAGCTTGTTCTCCAGGCGGCCACAGGTGACCCATCTTACAAACTACCTGCGAAGCGAACTATCATGAGGAGAATACATGACCAGCATGCTGCAGAGAAAGCTACAAAAGATGAGAAGATGGTAGAGGCGAGGTGGGTAGCACTGACTGGGGACCATTGGACATCTGTCAACAACGATAACTACCTCGGCATTACTGTACACCTCATCGATGCCAGCTGGGAGCTTCACTCCTTCGCTTTAGGTAGGCTACATTATGTAATTTTAAATGACTTAATTTAATTACTTAGCCTATTAATTACCACAACACCACAAACTACCACCACATTATGTTTGCTTCTTGATGATTGCTAGTTGTTTACTACTAGTAGTGAACTTATTCTGATCTACTTTGTCTGTCCGTTAGGTGTGATTAAAACAGAGGAGCGTCACTTTGCAGAAGCATGTGCCAGGCAGTTTCTCAGCCTCGCTAATGAGTGGGGGATAGCTAACAAAATCAGCACTATTGGAACAGACAGCTCTCCTAATATGGTGGCAGCAGGGAGGATACTGCCATTCGAGCATTTGCCCTGTGTTGTGCATGTTGTACAGAGAGCTATTGTAATGTCACTTCGGGAAAGTGGTTTTGATGGTGCACAGGCCAAGTGTCGTAAAGTGGTCGGACATTTCAAACACAGTCCAGCCAACTCAGATGAGCTGAATGTCCAGCAAGCCTCCCTTGGACAAGTTCAGGAGTCACTCGTGCAAGATGTTCCAACATGGTGGAATTCCATCCTTGAGATGATCAAGCGCATGAGGCGCAACAGAGACGCACTGCACACAACACTGTCTCAGCAGAAGCACAATCTGGCCCTCCCAACAAATGCTGAATATGAGAAGTTGGCAAAGCTGGAGAAACTGCTGGATCCATGCAGGTATAGTCTACAAAGTTAGCCTGTTCATGAATTGGCATACAAGTTCTTTTAAATGTCACTTTGTATTTAAGAAACACGTGCTCTTAAATGCAATGTGATAAAGAACTTTAAAAATGTGTAATCTGAGTTAATTATTGCTCTGTTTCTCTCTGTGTGTGTGTGTGTGTGTGTGTGTGTGTGTGTGTCTGTCTGTCTTTGTCTGTCTGTCTGTGTGTGTGTCTGTCTGTGTAGGTACATCACTGAGCTCCTTGGTGGGGATAAGTATGTATCCTGCTCTGTGGTTCTACCT
>JBBJLR010000111.1:13013243-13033954 GCA_037577145.1 Brachypetersius gabonensis
TTCAAGTAAGAATTTCATTGTACTCTGTACACTGTACTCTGTACACATGACAATAAACTTCAACTTCAACTTCAACTCTTAGAATGTAATACTCTAATATTGTCTACTGTATTGAGAACATGGCCGTTAAAAAGTTCAGTATACTGACATCGTGAGAACCTTTTACATTCACAACTTGCATGCTTAAATAGTAACTAAAGACTTGATTAATTGTTGAGTGATGACTGTTGCCCTCGGGTGTCAGAAGTACTGCTTTGCAGACATAGAGGAATGATTTATTAATTTAAATGTCTGCATAACATTTAAGAAATAGGTTAGAAGTTCATGTAAGTGTTGCCAGGTCTTAAGCCTGACTGCAAATCATGAGTTAGGAGTTAGAGAATGGTGGTATAGTAGATGACTTATTAAATATCTGGGACATTCAGATATGGTCACATGGAGATTGAACCTCAGTCAGACTATTCATGGCCACTGGAGCATGAAAAACTTATTAAAATGGCTCCAGGTTCTTATAAGGCAGCAATAACATATTTGTTTTGTGGAACAACACAATTTTGTGGAAGACTGGCTGTTCACAAGACATATTTGAAACTGTATGACTGCTTTAACTTTTCAATTAATTGATGGCAGCTTTTTCTTTGCTTTGTCTATGTGTGGGTGTTCTGTTCTCCAGTCAGTGATCTTCGGTAGTGACCACATCATTTACACTGAGAATGATTGTAGCAGGCTAAACAGGGTAAACTTCATCAAAAAGTATTTTTGTTTTAGAAGTTGTCAATCAATGAGATGAATGAATAAAAGCAGAGGCAGTTTTATGCAATACTGAAGCTTTAATGGACTTTTATAAATAAGTTGCATGAAAAGATGAGGAGGGAAAAAAAATGCATCAGGGCTGTGTGTATGGACTAAGACTAACGTTACACTCTGGAGCAAAAAAAAAGCGCAAACTAATATGTAATCATGATCTCTGATGTGAAAAATAACAGTGTAAGTATTACTATGTTTGCTTTTTATTGCTGTAAATATCTTTTGTATATCTGTATCAGGTCCATGTACTTTATAACTGCACGAGTGAGACTTTAAATACTGTTTCATAGCTAACAGGTCACTATGCAAGAAATAAGCAGGAATGAATTTGAGTTTTGCTGCATTAATACCTAAATCACTGCTATTAACTACGAAGGAGTGGTCAATTACTTTTAATTATTATAATCTACCAATAATTAACGTGTAACAGTAATAGCATTTGGTGATCTGGTATTTAGGGAGTTGCCCCTACGATCAGAAGGTTGTGGGTTTGAATCCCAGGACTGCAAGTGTCATCACTGAGGTACCCTTGAGCAAGGTACCAACCTTACACACTGTCCCACCACACGTTGGTGGCATTTCACATTGTTCACACTGTGTGGTGTTTACATGTGACAATAAGAGCCACTTTAAACAATGCATATCAGGTTTTTTCCTACCTCTTACAGAGCTACTTTCTAATTGTGACTGTTTTTATATTTACTTTTTCATTAGTGATCTCAACATCATTACCTGTAAGTAACAACAACCTGTGACAAAGAGAGTAATTAGTAACTAGCAGAGATCGATAGTGCTGTTTCAAGGGAGACTGCTGTTGTTTAAAGACACAAACGTTTCTTCACAATTTTTCACGCACGCACACACACACACACACACACACACACACACACACACACACTCACACATCAAGTTCAGTGTGAAATCAAACAAACCAAACAGTTCATTGTTGTTTCTTATTAACAAGCTGCAAGTTCAAATGAGGAGAAGAATGCTTTGAAGCTGTGATCTAGGAAAAATACACGCATTTTGAAATATTAGCTACTTCATAATTGTGCAGTTGGTCATGAAAAAAACAACAACAACAATTTCTCAGTTTCTCGCAAAGGGCCACTGCATTAGATATATCTACCTTTATCTACACTCCTTGTCAGTTTTATCAGCTCCACTTAAACATGCACCTTATAGATAGTAGTTTATTTATTTATAACAGACTGCAGTCCATCTGTTTACATATATATTGTATTGATGGCTGCCAAATAAGATTTAAATCACCAGCCATTATCTGGAGATTTTACCTTTTGGAGTCTGTGACCACAGGCCTAACGAATCCAAGGTGAGTTTAAACATAAATGTTCCTCAAACCATTCCTGAACAGTTTTGGCAGTGGGATAGGATGTGTTATCCTAATGTAAGAGGCCACTGCCATTAGGGCGTACCTTCGATCACATCAGACATGAACTTTTACCGCAATTTGTGGTATAGTAGCTCTTCTGAAGGATCTGAAAAGACAAAAGGGTTTTGCTCCCATGTCCCCCAGTGAGCCTTGGGTCCCCTGTCCCTGGTTCATCAGTTGTTGCTCCATGGACCACTTTTGGTAAGCAGTAACTACTGCATACTGTCCCTCAAGGTAGAGACGTCTATAGGGCAGCATTTTTTATATTCCTGAAACTACTTCATTTTTTCTGTGGTTACAATAGTTAATATACTGAAACCAATACAAAATAACAATTCTTTAAATGTGAAAATCACACTAATACTTTTGCAAGTCTTTTACTTTTAGAATGCCTGTTTGCCACTAGGGGGCAATGTTGTTTCATTTTTGTCAGAAGCAGCCTTCACACAATCAGACTGAAATTGTCTCCAGTACATCTAGAAACATTTTGCTAATCCTTAATATGGCTATAATTTCCTGGGGTTTCAAACTGTCACATATAAAGGTGTAGCTAAAACTGTGGAAGCAGTGAATAAATGATGTCCTGTGGTAGGATAATTTACTCAAAAAATTGAAATCCCAATTTAAAAAGAAATTACAGGCATTTGATATAATACCTCAGAGTAGTTTGTCATTCAGTCTTGGCTTCAGTTTATTTTAGTTTGTAGTTGGAGATCCTCTTGTGCACAGCTCTTCATTACTAGGTATCTCTGTACATCCATATGTATGCAACAAACAAAAATGCACCCTCCCCCACACACACACTCACAGTCCTACAGAACCATGTTTTAATTCTACTTAAATCTGCTTTGATTATTTAATGTTACAAATAATATGGCTCGGTACCTTGTTATTTAGCTGTTCTTAAACCTAATTCTACCAATATATACAATGTACAAAGTGCAGTTTACAACGTAAAATAAAATTCTTACTCAAACACGTCTCTGTAGACAACAGGCAATTAACATTATCAACAGAGGACACCACAAGTCATCTTAAAGTGTGCTATGGCAATCCTGAGGTGATCCTTTAAGTCCTGTAGGCTGTGAGGTGGGGCTCCCGTGGTGTGTCCCGCACATCCCAGTGATACTTGATTGGAGTAAGATTTGGGGAATTTCGAGGCCAAGTTAACACCTTGTCATGTTCCTCAAACCATTCATGAAAAAAAAACTAGCTGTGTAAGATGGCACATAAAAGGTGAACTGCCATTAGGGATCAGCTTTGCCATATAGTGGTGTATCGGCAACAATGTTTAGGAAGGCAGCAAATGTCAAAGTAACATCCACATGAATGTCAGGACCAAGGTTTCACAGCAGAACATTATCCAGAGCCTCACACTGCCTCAGCCTGCTTGCCTTCTTCACATAGTGCATCTTGCTGCCGCTATTTCCCCTGGTAAGTGACCCACACAAACCTGCCACCTTCTTCTATTGCTCCATGGTGCAGTTTTGATGCTTATGTGTCCATTGTAGGGACTTCCCTTCGTGGACACGGGTCGACATGGGCACTCTGACCAGTCTGTGGTTATACAGCCCCATACGCAGTGAGCTGCAACACAGTATGTTCCATCAAAGGTTTGTCCAAACTTTGTCAAAATGTAAAGAGCTACTGTAGAAGAGATTAAAAAGACACCATGGGCAGCTACTGGCCTAGTGATGAAGGCATTGCCCCTGCTAGTGGCACCACTGAGGTTCCCCATCCCCACACACTGCTTCTTGGGTGCCCCTTTTTGGTGGGGGCCCACTGCTTCACTTGGTAAATGGGTTTAAACAGATAAACTGTTTCAGATTGAGATCATCATATTTATTAAGGTCACTTTGTTGAGGTTATGGCAGTAGTAGAAAGGTTCTGGAAGACTGTATAATTAATTCTCTAAAGACTTTGAGAATTTAATTTGAGTACCTACAGTCGAGTGCATACGTTTTTACATCTCTGGTCAAAGGATATGTTCATTTTCTGGGTGAAAATAGTTTACACATTCTCTACAGGCATTTTTCTGCAGAATTTACAGCACAGTGTCTATTTTTGTGCTCAACCTATTGAAATAAATAACTGAATGAATAAATAAGAACTAACTTTTAGAATATGCTCGGTTCAGTGAAACGAACAGTAATCCCACATTAAACTGTGCAGATGTGTGCTATCTGTAGCGCTATCTGTAATGAGTGTCTGCCCCTCTTCACCTTTCAACAATAGGACATCATAATCTGACCAGAGTGTGTGACTATAAATACATAACATTAACACTGCAGATGTTTAAAATGCACCTGCGGCTCATGTAGTTTTACATTACATAACTAGGATAACTGTTAGCTCATGCATTCTAGAGTACTATCACAGTGAAAGTTATTCTTTTAGTGATCAAATTACCGTTTACCATTCTGCCCTGCAGAATGTGTGTGCATGGTGTAATCTACTGGAACATCTGAACTCTCGGTGGATATGGCTTAGATTGGGACCCACATGTAATACAGATGGCATCTAGGCCGCAGACTGTGTGTTCTCAATGCGATCGAGTGCTGAATATTACAAATATGTCCATTGCACCATCTGTTGCTGCCCCTTAGCTGATGAAATTGAAATATTCACAGATAGTGGTTTGAAATGTCTAAACATTTTGATCGTTGCACGGTGGTTGTAGACAGTGCTAATGTTATTGTTCAAATGAATGAATTCTCATGAGATCAGTCCACGGTTGTTTAAATTACGCACAAAGAGTTTAGAAGTAAAGTTTATATTTACAAACTGGGTTTGATTATCTCTTCATGACATGTTTGCTTATGGACAAGCCCTGGAAATGACAGCTTTATTTCCTTTAATTACTGGTGACTTACAGTTTGGGCAAACACAGAGACGAGCGAGCCTTTGTCACTGCTCTTTCAAAAACGCAAAAACCTTATCACAGGGATTTCCTGTTTCCGAGAACCAGCGTCCAAACGGCGGCTTTTCACACTGATATCTGAACAAGAGGAGGATCGAAAGAAAAAAGTGAGGAAATGGTGTGCTCTCTGCTTTGGATACCAGACCCAAACAGTTGCCTTGGTGATTCTGTGAACCCGCACTGCGTGATCAGTTCTGCAGCCGAGCGGAGGAGATTTAATATGAGAGACGCTAGCAGCTCCATCATTACGAGCCTGTTTACCAAAGGGTGAATGTTTGGTATGCTCACGGCAGTCAAATTACTCATATACTGCTGTGTGACCTCAAAGAAGACAGAACTGGAACGGAGTGAACTTTATTGTTCAGTATAAATACTGGCCTTTGTTTGACCCGTGTGTTTCTTGTGTTACAGAAATGAAAAATCTCATAGCCAAATTTTTTATTTTGTTTTATTTGACAGTACAGCAAGTTTAAAAGAAAATATTGCACACATCCTCTCCAAGACACTTTTTTTCTTTTCTTTTCTTTTTTTTTTTTACTGCAGTGTACTAGCAGATTGTAAATGGGGGAAAAGGAAATAAATAAATAAATAGTTCAACTGAGTTCCCTATTAAAAATAGCAGTGTTAATAAACCAAAAAAAACAAGCTTATTTGTATGTTCAAGTCGGGACATTTCCACCTGCATGTCTTTTTTTTTATTTTTTTTTTTTTAATTTTTTTCATGCGATGTAAGTGCTACACAGTCCTCTCTACAGTCTTCTCTTTAATCCTCATTTTTTGAATCCATTTGATTCCGTCAGTCTGGCACAACAGTGGTAGACTGGTAAGCTTCTCCCACTCCATCCTGCCGCTGGCTCTGCCTTCGTCTTTAATCACTATAGGCCTGCTCCTCATTTTAGGATCTCTACTGACCACCATCATTCACTCTCTGGACCGATTCTTCATCAGACGGCCACCCCTTTCATCATTTCAGCTCTCATCCTCTTAGGATCCTTACAGTTCCTGCTGACTGAGTTCCTTCAGGCCTTTTTTGTGGCGGCCTTGGCATTCTTTTTGGTCAGCTGGACGACCAGATCTCGGTAGGCGGAGGACCGGAGGAACCGCGGGTAGCAGTCTTTCTCCATCAGGATGTAAATCCGGTACTGTGCTTGGTCGAAGCAGGTTTGTGTGGGGCACTTCACATTGGCTTGGGTTATGTCTCGAGTCTCATGGTCAATGTTAACCTGGAGGAGAAGGAGTGGAAGAAAAAAACAAAGTGAGTTCATTCTTTTCATACCTGGCAGTGTGAATGAAATATAAATTCCACCACAAGCCCCAGTGCTGTGAATTCATGCATGAATAAACTGAACACGAATGCTCCTTACCTCTCTTGGTGCTTCACTTCCGATGAACTCATTGTAGATCCTCTGGGCTTTGGAGCGCAGCTTGGCTTCGGACTTGATGTTCCTGTATTCCTCACAGGCCAAGTAGAAAGCGATGTTCTCCTCACTGAACTCAGACACCAGAAAAGCTCTAAAGGCATACAGTCCATCTGATGGGGGGGAGGGAAAAAGATTACATGTGTTACATGCTGCATCAGCTTAGTGCATCCCACACAGATCAGACAGCACACACGCACACATCTGTGCACTGCAGCTCCATTACTATGATTAAGTTTGGTTTTTTTTTTTTTGGCCAAACTCCACTGCACATTTAATTCGTCCTATTTTAGCCCTGTCTGAGCACAGCATGTCACTAGCAATGCACAATGCTTTAAGAGCCTTTAATCTGCACAGAACACCAGAAATCTATTTTTACACTGTCTCTCTGTGGGCAACATGCATTTCTTTGCACATGACACTTACGTTTACTGGACAGGAGCTTTTCAAATGACTCTTTCCACCTCAGGCATTCATCCAAGGCCAGTCTGTAAATGAACACATATTCTGGTTAGTGCTATGGCATTACAGGAATATGAAATCGCTTTATTTTCCATCTTATTTATGTAGCATATATGGAGTTTGTTAAATGCAGAATAGAACTGTACCTTGGTTTCCTCAGTTTGTAGGCATAGCACAGCAGTCTCCAGTCCAGAAAGCTGCCCACGCGTGCTTTTAATTCTTTAGCCCTGTGATGAGCAGATAACATTCTTTGAACTTGTTCATTTTCATTGTCAGGTATAACATTGCACTGGTATAAATACACTCAAAATATATACTACATTGCATATTATAAGTATGATAATAAAACAAATATTTAATATACATCATATATTATAACTTCTTTTTTTTTAACAGCTGTCACTAGCTCCTTTAAGATGCATGTGAAATTAGTACCTTTCTAGGCAAGTGCCTGGCAGTGCCGCTAGTCCTCTGCACATTATAAGTCCAAAGAAGAGAGAACTGTCCTTTCTGTTGTGTTGATTTTAGGGAGAGTTTATCAGCAGTCTGGTTTTAGAGAGATAGGAGGGGGTTTATATAGCAGAAGGCACAGCATCATCCTTCCTTTTAGCCAATCAGACTGCAGCTCTCCTCCTGCCCCTCTGTCTGACAGTGCATGGTGTGTGTGTGTGTCTGGTGTTTGTGTGGCATGTGTACAAAAGGAATAAATAGGGAAATGGGAATTGCCGAAACTAGTTGTTGCAGTGACATTTCTTTGTGCTCTGATTCTATTTACACACTAACCTGCTACTCTAGGAGTGGATAAAAGACTGAATTGGAATTGACCTGGTTGTTTTTCTCTGTAATGATGTCACTTTGTGTTCCCAACATGTATGAAATAACCAAGAGTGAAAAACATGTTTAAAAAAGGGCAAAACTGCAATAGCAGAGTTTCACATAGAAGCTCTTGAGCCCTTGACATCAGACTTCAAATATTCATTAAATATGATGTTAATATTTTGTGATAAATTTACCAGTAAAAACTAGTCCTTAGGGTCCTTAGTTTCCTTAACTGGAGTCGAAACCAAGAGCATCTTGCAGTTAATGTATTGAGGTCACTTTACATTTATGGAAATCAAAAATTCATTGTTTAGTCAAACACATTACACAGTGTGTAAGTTAAACTAAATGTTTTTAGTGTCGCGTTTGTGCTGTATTTCAATACCTACCAAGAAATGGATAGCGAGTTGAGGCTAGTCTGACACATTCGGGTTGTGCTCACAATAAGGAACATCTGATTAACTTTAATAGGGCACACTAGAACAGGGCCTCGGGGAATCCCATATCCCATCCTCGAACCTGTGTGTGGTCATTAGTGATGTCACCGGACATCTTTTATTTATTTATTTATTAACCTGACATGCTTTGTGGTTGCACAATTCTCTATTTCTTAAGAAAAAGGAATATATGGCTAGCTAAGGACAAAGAGCTCTTGTGCATGTTCTTGAGATGTTTGCACGTCTACAGTGATGTAAGAACCTTACCAGCACCCCAAGCTCAGAAAACAGAGACATGCAAAGAGAAGAAAATAAGCTTCTTGTCCTCCAAAGGCCCCTTTATTCAGGGAGATAATATGTCCCAGATCAGGACATTTACACCGACACGCCAGAGTCACGGTGAGATTTGCCTTTTACTTCTTCTCTCCAAAGAGATGGAAGCGGATCGCCTACTGTGGCGGGAAATGGATATGGTGGCTTTGAGAGTGCCAAGAGTGAATGAAAGGACTTGCATAGGGGGGCATGCCTTATATGCCCCCGTCAGTCTTATCTGCACCGTATACGTCTGTTTCAACAGTAAGTTTGCCAGAAACCTCAGAGATGACAATGTTTCTCAGGTAGTGTAAATAGTTTTGTATTAACAACCATTTATGGGCTTCTCCCACATAAACATTCTTTCTTGTACGTCCGTTTTTGAACGTTTGGTGGACTTTACAGAGTTCAGGAATTCGCCATGATTGGTTTTGTTGCACGTTATACATATTACTGATTAAAAGAATAGACATTTTAAGTCCATCACTAGTACTGTGACAAATTACTTCACTTCTAAAACACTGACGTCTGTACCATCGTTGGTTGTCATATGCCAACCGCTATGAGATCATTTTGATCTCTCAACCCTGTTTAGAGTCGGTGAGCAACTATACGCCATGAAGGTTTGGTGTTTATCGAGGGCAAGTCCCTTAGCCATTCATACCTGTCATAAATTAGGAAATGTTATGCTTGACCTACGTTTTTTCCATGACGTGGTTTCACAAATCTTCCTTAGGCCTCAAATAAAAGTGATGGTTCGGAAGATAGAGAGCCTTTAAATCAAGTTTGCATAAGTCGTATGAGGAGATACTATGAACCTTCCACTCTCCCTGATCCACTAAAAAGTAAGTTAATTTTCACGTGTGTTTTAGAGAACCATTTAAAGTGGACTGTTAACAACCTCAGTGGTGCTCTTTAGCTGTTGTTGTAGAGAACAGTTAGGTATGGCTTTGAAGTGACAAGATGAGTAAGTGCGCAGTAATGTGGCAAGAAAAAAACAATGATAGGCTGATGAATATGTTAGAAAGTGTTATAATGAACACAGGCTTGTAACAGTACAGCCTTTAACATCCTTAATCTCAATAGTTTACTTGGTCTTAAGTGCATCATAATTAGAAATCAAAATTCTCCACTATCTGTAGCCCAGCCCAGAAGGGCGTCTACTGACTATTTTGATTACCAAGAAATAAGTTGATGTATATATATATATATACTGCATATATACATTATTTTAATATGTATATATTTTTAATAAACATTAAATTAAGTAATTTTAGGTTTGAATGAACCTGGGATGTTAAAATGACAATAAAAAATAATTGATAGTAAGTGAATTATGGTGTAGATTGTTTCTGCTATAACACTTTCACACACCCACTCACTCATTCCTCTCTCTCTCTCTCTCTCTTACCTTGATGTTGAGCCATCTTCATCAACAGGTTTCATCTCAGGTTTTCTATCTTTACCTCTCTCTTACCTCTTTGCTCAGGGGCCTCACAAGTTCAGGTTTACATAGTTGGCAACTAACACATCTTTTAGCTGCTTTTCAAGATTCTCCACGTTTTTATTCTTAATGACATCAGCATTGACTCATTAAGTCAATAATGATATTAATCTTCAACTATTATTGTAGTCATGCTTTAGCAATTTCATTGATTCTTTGTTGCAGCTCTATTTACTCCAAAGTGCTGCTTCCTTTCTCAGAGGAATTGCAGCTAGGACTGTACACATATAGATAAACCCACCTCTCTAACTGAGCCTGTCTGGAATCCAGCATCACCTTTAGTCATTAAAAGAAATGGCCAGCTAGAGTTCCAAGAAGTTTGTTGCTCTCAGAAGTGAACTTTATACAACTTCTCTTGCAGCCCATTTTAGTTAGGCATGTGTGTCCTTAATAGTGCCACAGTGGTAAATATAACTTTTATGAACAGAAAACCTTTTGTTTAAAACACTTCTAAGCTCGCCTGGAACACCATTTCCAGATCTTGTGAGGTTTATCCCTACAGCACTCTGAGATTTTCAGATAAATCTTATAAAGCTTGGAGACATCTTTAGAGCTTCACAGACATCTTTAGGTTACACAACAGGGTTATTCAAAAGCCCTGTGTGTGTCACTGCAATGTGCCAGCGTGCTGCTCTTATTTACTCTATGCCAGTGTCTGCACCATACAAACACGCTGAAGTGGGTCATTTTAGCCATTAAAATCATAGTGATATTTTTATTTTTTCAATTAATTTGATGTTACGGTTCAGTAAAAGTTTATAAACTGGTTTATGGGTCCAGTACAGTTGTTGGCTGCTTTTCAGACTGTGTGTCCCGTATCCTAGCAATGTGGAAAAAAAACTGCAAGGTGCTAAGCCACAGCTCAAGGTCACTGTCAGCTCTAATGCTTGTTAAATGGTGTGAATTAATGGGGGAAGTCAGTGAGTGAGAAGTTGTCCGGGAATATTCCTGAATCAGCTGCTAAAGGCCAGCTCCGAGGTTCCCATCACTGTCTGTTTGTTTTAGGGCACCTTGAGTGTCAGCTTTCAGTGAAATTCCCACTTGTGCCCTTACACAGAAGTAAGATAAAATGGCTTATACAGTTTGTGCATGTATGTATGTATGTATGTATTGCAATAATGACTTCAGATTTTTTCAGATCAGCTTATCCGTCAATAAAGTCGAGGTCGAGTAGACAAGTCGTTTGATGACGTCATCACATTGTTGGCGTCCAATGTTTATTAAAGATGCAGCCAAAGGCCTCACATCTTTAATGATGATATTAACAAGCAGACCAGTGATTTGCTGTTTTTTCCTCATTAATCAGAGGCTTTTCTGTAAAGCTTCTCTGCTTCTCTGGACTGGACGAGTCCCTGCAGTGTCATCTATGTTAGCTAGTGGATGCTGTTTCGGATGGCCGAGCATAAGGCTGGTACTTTTATTGTTCTTTAACACCGACTTGCAGATTGTGCAGGTCACCGTGCTGTTTGTGTGGTCAAGAGTGAAGTGTCTCCACACGTGTGTTGTGTGTTTGTCACCTACTGCCTCTGCTACCATGTCTCTGGTATTGTTGTGGTCTTGTGTTTAGATTCCCCTCGCGCCAATGTTACTGCCCTATTTATGAAGGGATTATAATAATCGGTTAAGTCAAGGAACATATGTCAGTGTAAGCCAATCAGAGGCAGAGATAGCATTATGCACACAGGAATTGTTGACTTCTCTTAGAGTACGTCGACTTGGGCCTCTGACATCGATGCATCTGCAAATTGGCTTTTCTGTTAATGCCTATGTATGTATGTATGTATGTATGTATGTATCCAATACTTGCGTGTGTAAATGTGTATATACTAGGGCTGGGAAAGTTAACGCGTTATTATCGCGTTAACGCATTATTTACTTAATTATTTACAATTATTTTATCGCGCGTTAACACAGGTTTTTAAAATCCTTTTATTTTGAAAGTCGGTGCTTTCACCAAAGTAACGCCAGCAGGGCGGACTGGGACTTTCTTTACCAGGTTGGGTTTTCGCATCTTGGCCGCATCTTGGGCCTTTTTGCCGAACGCACAGATTGCCAGTCTGCCCCTGAACACCAGCGCTGAGCTATTTAATATGAACAAAAGTAATGGGACATCTGACCCCCGCAAAATCCAGCTGACACGTACTGTGCTTCCATTACTTTTGTCCATATAAGACGCCTGACCATTAAATGTGACTTTAATACTGGCTCCGCCCATATGCTTTGCAGCTGCTATGCACCCCCATGCTCTGGATACTTGTTTTTCAATAGCAAGCTAGATAAAACGTGAATACCCTGCAGTGGCAAATAGCTTTGGTTTTATATTTGATTATATTAATGTTTTTACAGAAATATTTGTACTTCAGCTGTGGTAAAAAATTCCCTTATTTGTTTACAGTCTTTTTTTTACAGTGTTATTTCACTTTTGCCATTAATAAAGATAAATCTGCACAAAGCAAACATTTGTCTACTCCTATGTTGAAAAGAGTATTAAAAACAGTATATTTAGTACAGACTTAAAGGTGCGATTAATCGCGATTAAATCTACTGACAGCCCTAGTATATACATTGATCAGTATGATCCCACAGAAGAGTTAAAGTAGTACAAACCGCTGAACAGTATACCATAATACTGGCCATGATAGAAAAGAACACAGTGCATTTCAGTTGCTGTGTAAGGGGCTGCGTAGCTGCAGACCAGTTGGAGGGCCCATGCTGACCCCTGTCCTCTGATGAGCATCATAACTGGACTGTGGAGTAGTGTAAGAAGGTGGCCTGACCCTGTTTTCCCCAAATCTCAATCTGACCAAGCATCGGTGGGATGTGCTGCACAAACGATGAAGAGAAGGCCTGGCTCACAATCACCATTTCAGTTCATTTCAATGGTGTTGAATGGGGTCAGGGCTCTGTGTGGGCCAGCCAAGTTCTTCCACACCAAATTCATACAACCATGTCTTTATGGACCTTGCTTTGTGCACTGGGACACAGTCATGCTGAAAGAGATAAAGGGCCTTCCCCAAACTGTGTCCATAAAGTTTCAATAATTAAGAGGTGTGTCCCGTTACTTTTGTGCATATAGTGTGCCTAATTTCACCAACATTGTTGTTGCAATGCAACAAAAGTAGCCAAGTGAACATGGGACTCAGGATTCAAACCAAGCACAAGTAGCGTCTCTGCTAATGCTACCACTTGTGTTTACTTCAACTTGTTGAAGACCCAAAACCACTCGATTTCAAAGGCGCCAAATTATAAGATGCATGATTATCTAGCTATTTGTGCTACAGCAGCTCTTCTGTGGGAGCTGGCCAGATAGGCTAGTCACACACATTAATGAGCATTCATTGCCCATGACCCAGTTGCCAGTCTTTTCTTGGACCACTCTTGGTAGGTCCTGACCACTGCTGCTTTGGAAAAGCCCTGACCCAGTTGTCTGGTCATCTGACCATTGTTCCTGTTTCGAGCACATCATTTTGAGAAACTGATTGCTCAATTGTTGCCTAATATCATTAAAACCTTGACAGGTGCCACTGTAACAATATAATCAATGCTTAATATAATATACAGGACTTTGTATATGTATGTCTCCTACCTGGAAAAGTGTTCATGCTTTCATCATTATCGGAAAATGTATTTTATCTCATTATTTCAAAACACCAGTGAAGTTGTTTTTTTTCCTAGCCACCAGTCACAACAAAGGTTTGAAGGTTTCCTGTTTTTGCTGTTTTTCCTGTGCTTGCTTAACCTTCGTGGCCAGTCTGTGTTCCTGGGCTTTGGGTCGGCTTAATCCTTTAATGCAGCATACTTGTCTGCCAGACAATGCTCGGATATTTCATGAGTCTGGATTTTAAAATAGGACGGTAACAGCTCTCTAATGCACAGGTTTGATGTGTTTAGAAGTATGTGTATGCATTTACTTTTTAAGATAAGTGCCAAATATTTGATGTACTTTAATGCCACGAAATGTGTACATCTTCACAGCTTCAAGGCTTAGAGCACATCAGATTATTTTACTACAGCTTGTTTTTATATGCTGTCTCTCGTTTTTGGCCACAAGAGCAGCCACAAGATTGCTAAATAGAGCAGTTGATACTACAATGGATTGTTAGCCGAATGACTGTGATAAAACTCTTCTGTTTATTGTTAGCTGACCCACATATGCTCTTGTGCTGTCTGCGGAAAAGACCTGTCCCACATTTGGTCATTGGCGCTTGGCTTCAAAATGAATCACACCTAGGTGAAGTGAAATGGTCATGAGCATATTGAGGCTTGTCCTAGATTCACTCTGTGCATGCCGCATCAAATGAGTTGAAAAGAGAGCGACACTTGTCACGTGAGGACACATTTTACTTGATCCAACAAATAAACACAGAAAAGATGGTACAGTTTTAAACTTCCCAAGCTTTCAAAGAGTTCAAAGTTGCATTAATTAATGAGGTCAGCAGGCAAAGGCTACATGTAGCAACACACAAAATACATTTCTTCAATGCAATCATTTCTGGAGACAACAAACCCGTACTGGTGATCAGGAGATGGTGGGCGATATGACGATATTTTATCACTATCGGGATCGGTTTTATGATACACAGTATGTTTCTAAGCATATCAAGGATGTCATGGGTACCTGAATAATACTGACCAACTGCATGTTTCACTTTAAATGGTGCATATCTATACCTGTTTCATTCCATTTAGTGCAACACAGGTATGTAAATTGAAAAACTCCCCCTTTCTCTGTTATACTAGTTCTCTGTCTCAACCTTGATATCTTCATACACTACACATTTTTGTGGTTTCCCAGACCTGTTTCAAATCTTGATAGGCCTTTATGAACTGGTGTATTGTATCTGAACTGGAACAACTACAACATTGTGCAGTGAATAGTGGTCCTTCAAGCCCGGTCTCATGAGCTTTTGTGCAGCCATCACGATATACAATGTAATGAAAATATATGAGGCAATCATGCTTTAGGGCTTTTTTCGTGCTTGGACAACGCTTCACTTTTTCGTGCGAGGACAACACTTCACTACCCTGTGTATTTTAATGTACACTGTGTAACATCGCCAGTATCAGCGGTAACTGGTGACTGACGGACAGTAGGAGAGAAATAATGAGTTGATTCCTTATCGTTTCTGTTTGCAAAGTGGTTGAAATACTGTGAGACGAGGAAAGTCCCTAAGCCTAACCTTAACCCTAACAGTCACCAGTTAGTGCAGATACTGGTGGTGTTACGCACTGCGCATTAAAATACACAGGGTAGTGATTGCAGCATGTGTTTTGATTACATTATATATTGTGATGGCTGCACAAAAAGTCGTGAGATCGGGGTGTGTCCTTCACTGAAACTGAGAACCACTGACCAAGGCTGACAGTCAGTTTGATGACATTTTACACATATGTTTAGAGAAAGACAAAAATCTATATTACCACTGGGAAAGAAAACATGTGCAGGAGGACAGTGATGGAAGGGTTATACGAGGTTATACAAGTGCAAACTAGCTTCACAGTTCTACAATGCATATTCATTTACATATTCAGTCAACTCAGGGGCTTATTTGATATCTATAACAGTAAAGGTATGTTCTAACATCTCCTCTATAGGTTTTACATACAAGCAAAACAACAGAAATTCAGTCCTAAAAAGATTTCCTCTGACAATACATCTGTGTTCTGCTCAATAGCTCCTGATAGACTTTGGAGCGCAGAAACCGAGGGTAGGAGTCCTTCTCCATGAGGCTGTACACCTTTGCTTGGATCTCATTAAGACTGAAGGGGGTCGGCTCCAGGAGCTTCTGTTTGGTCTCTTGTCTGGTCTGAAAGTCGATATTAACCTGTATTGGAAGTAATGAGACAGGTGAAGTGAAAATGACCTTCTATGAAGAACTGCATAGACAATTGACTTTCTTTGAACAAATCTAAATGATGACAGAAGTGTTTGATAGATGAAAGTCAAAGTGAACTATAAACGTGTTTAAAGTGAGATGAGACAGCATGACTAAACAAGAAACACAAGGACATTTTTAACTTTATCAGCAGTCGGGTGGAAAGGAACAGTAATTGTATGTTTTATATGAGCAAAATAGGATGTAGTTGAGTTGAGCCAACATGCCTCTCTAGGTGCTTGAACATCAATGAATTCCTTGTAGATCTTGTTGGCTTTGGACACCAGCTTTGCTGACGATTTGATCTTTTTGTAGTCCTCGCAAGCTAACCAGAACTCAATGTTCTCATCACTGAACTCTGTTTTGAGAAATGTTCTGAACGCTGCCAGCCCATCTGCAAAACAAACATGTGCTTTATTAGGAACATTTGAAAACATAACTATATAATCTAGAGATCTTGGACATTTAATGTTCATAAAATGCTTCAAAACTCCATCACATTCATCAAAGATTGTACTTTTATGCTTGGAACAGGCTATATTGGCTACAGGAAATGCTCACAAGGGCACAGTTGTTGTTCTCATTTGTCTGTGTGACATCTGTGACAGCATGTCAGGAGGTCATGTTTTGCCACTTGATTTTCTGGGGTTTTGTTATTTATTTCCCATCCATCTTTACGCAGGAGGCTGTTTGTTTAGTGCTAGCGTCCCAGCATGTGCATTGCTCATTATTTCTCATTATTTAGTGAAGTGCTACACCCTATTCTTAATCAAAAATAGATTTCTTCTTTGTTCTTTTAAAAGCGGAACCCAGCATGTGTCTAACAAACACTTCTGTGAATGCAGTGAATTATTTAGACAAACAACTGAATGCTGGTAGAACAATAATGTGAGATTTCCGTCATATATTTTTAATAGACTATCCTCAGAAAATACAAATCATTTTCAGGATGTGGCATGTTGCACACCTTCTTTCGGGAAAAAGGCATACATCCTTTGCCCGGGGCTTATTTGTAAGGAGCAGTTTGTCCAAGATACAATTAAGGCTCATACAAATGGCAGAGCTAGTAAATGTAATTATAGTGCTGTTCCGAAAATTAAATAAAAGGACAATCAAGAGGTGAGAACAGCAGTGTTTTGTCCCCTGGCTACCAAAGGAACAAATAGTTCTGTTTACTATAGGATGTGTCGAGGCTTCATGGATGCACAGGATAGGACATCTTTCCCTATAGTCTCGTTATCAAAAGTAATAACACTGCATAAAGGAAAGCAGGGCTTGACCCATGTGAACTCAAAACAGTCAATCATAGACATAATCACTGCTGGATAAACAATCTTTCTGGAGCTGGTATTAAAAATATCTTGTACAAAACTCACTTTAAAGTAATCCCATTTGTCTGGATTGCAAATGATACTTTGATATTTTGTGCAATGTCATTTTATTTCAGAATGCTGACCTCAAAAAGTCATACTTTTATGTAGGAGGATATTCTATTACAGAAATAATTGGAAAATCCTGTGTAGTAAGTCCATATGTAGTGGAAGCTCCAAGTTTACTCATGTGAATATTGCCCTAATTAGAACACAATTGGCTTTTAATTGAACTCTGGCTTTGACTAATTAAAAAAGATTCACCTTTTGAGGATACATGAGCCCTTAAGTCAAATACAATTGGTCGCACTGTGCAGAAAAGTGCATTGTTAAAGTCGGGGAAATACTGCAAGACAATCTGCGTCAGTGTACAAAACTACTGAAGTTTTGGTGAAACGTCACCTTTCAGCAGGACAATTATCTCAAGTACAAGCCAAACCTAAGTCCAGAGTTTGTTCTAAAAGGAAATCTGTGACTCTGTTGGAAAATGAAGGCCCACAATTGCCATCCAACCAGTGGTGGTTTCATACCTATCACTTTTTTATTGGTGTGAAACAAAAAAACGCTCATAAAAATTATGTTGCTCTCCTAATTTCAACTCCTCAATAGCGTCACAGTTGTACACGGCTCTGGTCAAAAAGCGCCCCCAAACTGGGCACTGGTGAAACCCTTGGAAAAAAATCCTTGCTGGTATGACAGAGTGATTAACAACTTCACCAAGAAGACCAGGAGGGAAGAATTCATTTATAAGGTGAGAAAGAGGTTAGATATGTTTTCTTGGGATTTAGAAATATTGTTAATTATGTACTGTTAAAAAATAAACTTTACTATTACGTATTTGTAAGATATGCACAATAAAATACTAATATATTTTGTAGTGGTTCAACACTAAATATGAGGAGATTGAGGGAAGAGCAGGAGAGAGAAGACACATCAAAATGTGAGGCAGCAAAAGCAGAACATGGAGGTGAAGTAGTTAGGGCAAGAAAATCAAGCTGCCCAGGGGCGCTCTGGGGATGAAGGGTGGTTTGTTTCACCAAAAATATTGAACGGGAGCCGCCACTGCATCCAACCAACCTGAATAACTTACATTTCATCCGCTGAGGACAACATGTGAAAATCACAACCTACACAATGTGCAAAACTGGTAGAACCTTAACCCAAAGTTAGCTGAAACTTATTAGACAAAGAAGTTATTGCAACAAAAGGGGATTCCAGCAAATACTAGTCTAGTGGGAATTATTTATTTATTTATTTTTAAACTGGTGGTCTGGTAGGGGTCCTGACCATTGATAAGGAGGCTTACAAATTATGCAAAAAATGTAAACTGGACACAACTTGATACAAGGAAGTGGCTTGTGAATGTACACTGTTCTCATTCACTCCATGGATTTGCTTACAATTATACAGCAAGAGGCTATTTGTGTGGGTTTTTTTGCACTGGCAATGAAAAGTAAGTCACAGGGAAAGGAAACAAACACACTGTTCTAATTGATACTGGAAACAGAGTGAGAAAATGTATCATTTTGTGCATGGCAGTGAAGATCTCTTCCAAATCCATGAGTCAGTGTGAAATGAAATCCCCTCAACATGGGTATAGAGCGAGATTCTTATATAAGAGCAGTGGAAGAACCAAGACGCCATTTTACGCCTCTCTGCACAGCCTCCTTTTGGAACGTGAAGAATAGTTCTGCACATTATTAAAACCGTGAATGAAAAATGGTGTGAGTAATAGGGACTGCACACATCAATCAGTGGCTGGAGCATCTAAATATTTAAGTGCATGAATAAATAAATACATTCAAATATAGTGCTGAGGTGTTGGGTTAGTGTGAGAAATTTTTCTGAGATGCTCAGCATAGCTTACACTTGTTAGACAGAAGAACATCAAATGATTCGGCCCATTTAGTCACTTCATCTGGGGACAACCTGAACAGAAATGTAAAAACATGATTGCACACGTCTACAGACTGACCATCAATTTGTCTCTATTTTTCGTCTGATGAACAGACTTTATTTTTTACTCACTTTAATATCCATTGGCTATTTCATTACTCATTACTTACTTTAAGTATCTTGTGGACCTCTCTGGCCCAGGGTGCAAAAATTCAGAGAAGTCGCTGCATGAGTCAGATTTATTGGACAGACATCCAAGTCTGGTTTTCATGGTTCTGGATCAGGAAAAATGAAACGCTGTCAGATAAAGACACAAGAAGAAATTTTACAGACCAAACATGTGGTGAGTTCCAGTGATAGAAGAGCATACTAGGATAAATCAGACCTGTAGCTATGGAAAACTGTAGTGAAGTCATCGGTACCCTGTACGTTATGTACCATTTGGAAGTGAAAGTAAATAAAACTCTATAGAACACATAATCAGAGTACATTATCACTGTTGGAACAAAACCATGTATCTACACAAAGGCCACTTTACAGTAGAAGGAAAACATTCCTAACATTCCCAAGTTTAGAAAAAGAGTTTTTCTAAGTAATGTTGTGCCACATATATTCACGCATTCTTTAATGATAATAGAGAAAAACAAAAACCAAAGGAATCACGCAAGTGACCCAAATCCACTAAAATATATCTGTGGATATATATACACCATGCTTTCTGCTAGTAAACACTGTGTGTGGAGAGCATTAACACATGTATGTAGTGTGAATAGCAGCTGAGTTCCACATGTATGTCCACTTCAAGAGAGGGCTTCTTAAAGACAGAAAGAGTAGCAGGCTTTATACGCTTAAATGGAGACTTGGATGTACACCAGGCTGAGTTCAGATAATGCAGTTCACACGGAAATGGCAGGTTAAAACCAGGATAACCTTTTAAAATAGCATGTTCTTCTCAGTGGATTTAGAGAAGCAGATATCAATAGCAAACATATATTGATTAATGTAAAAGTACATTCAATTAGTGTCATTAATTGTTGAAGCTATATTTTGAATGGCTTGCAATTACAAATTAAATCAACACTTTTTCACCCAGTCTAAAGTCAGAAGTGTGTGTGTGTGTGTGTGTGTGTGTGTATTAACATATATAATAAACTTGTGGGTTTTTTGTGTTATTATTTTATCTATATTGTACTTACCCTTTGTTTTTGCTTCAAGCCGTGCCCGGGTTGTGGTTTTTTGCTATTATGGCTTTACCTGTGAAAACATGGAGACCTGAATGTTAGTAAACATGCTGTTCTTATGTTTCTCAATTACCAACGTGCCAGATGCCAGTTTCCCCCTCTATGCAAAACAAACAGCATGGCCATTTCCACACTCCCCTTGTTTTGCCTTTTCATTTACCCTATCATAACCTCCTCCTCAATACAAACACACACACACACACACACACACACACACACACACACACACACACACACACACACACACACACACACA
>JBBJLR010000111.1:13037505-13057936 GCA_037577145.1 Brachypetersius gabonensis
ACACACACACACACACACACACACACACACACACACACACACACACACACACACACACACTTCAAAGCATGAGACACACAGTCCTGAATCCATCTAGTAGAACATTTCCCAGCAGAGCACATTCACATCTACCTGAGAGCAGACAAGGAACATATAATAACCTCTAAAGTGGGTATAATCTACTGCCTTTGCATTTCAACGTTAAACTGAAATGTTACAATCAGTTTGTTTTCATTCAATGGCTGTAAAACATTTCTCATTTTTCTGAGCATCAGCTTTTCACCTGATGGAAAAACATTAGAAAAGGCAGCACTCTGTTTAGCACAGATGAAAGCAGTGAGCTCGGTTAATAAGATGCCATGTACATGTCAGTTATGAAGATTATTTCAGTCTGACAAATCGCTCTCCTTTGTTCTTGTGTTTGTTACTAAAAAAAAAATCCCATCTGCAAACATGGACTCTTTTATTTACATTGTTAGCAAAGTGCAGTGTGTTTCTACCCCATCCATGCAAATCTTATATTCGATTCTATATTTATCCTTTAGAATATTTGACCAGAATCTTTATTTAATTAGGTACAACATGATAACAGTAAAAGTGGTGTTTATGTGTGATGACTAAAATGTAAGGTTGTGGCCCTTCAGCATAGTGTGAGTGTGTGTGTGTGTGTGTGTGTGTGTGCGTGTGTTGTAATGGGATGGTTTAGGTAGAACATGGCAAAGCATGATTAGCCGTCTTTCTGCATAATTTCAATTCTAAAATGTCAGGCATTTAAAAATTGAGTGTGAAACAAAACCCACCACCTGCATAAGGCAATAAGCAGTGCTGTAATCATTCTCGAATTTGTCGTCTTATGCTGTTAATATTCATTAGTGGCTGTTTAATAACTTAAGTTCTCAGTAACCTGTTTCTGGAGTGATGTCATGCACAAAAGTGTAGAGTGATCATCAGTGTGAAGCAGCCCATTGACACAGGCCACATCTGTATAAAGTCTCAGAGATTTAAACTGGTGCAGTGTTGCAATGTCATTCCCATCACTTTTAGGAGATTTCTCAAGCTATTCGCTGTAACTATTGGATTTCCTCTTACTGAGCACTTTAATAATAATTCTTTGAGTTAATCCCAGTTGTATACAGATGAAGTTGTTTTTCAGGGTAAATCGAGTGGTACAGGCTGAGGCATCTCATTCCTTTGCACTCCAGACACGTGCCAAGCTATTTATAAAGTCCACTGACAAATCCATCTCGTCAGAGAGAACCCAGTGCATGTACTGTTCAGCCATGTGGCAAAAATCAGTCCTTGAGGGGCTACTAAAAAAAGATGCTCTGAGTATGTCGTCCTTATGAAATTCTCATGAGGCGGCTCATAAAATTTAAATTCGACTAACATTTTCCTTCCTTGTTTTTTTTTTTTAATAGATCCGGCTTGTGAGCGAGTGAATAGTCTAAAATTCCTTTTGATGTTTGCACTGCGCATTGCGGATCTTTAGCTGCCCATGCATGCTGATGTCTTTGGTTTTGTAACACACAAACTGTCGGTGGACTGTCCTAGATTTCCATTTCATGCTCTTCAGTTCCAGCCAGAGCCTCAAACTGCATCATGTACATTTCTTCAAAGACTACAGCTCAGGTGCAGATAATAGGCAGCATTATTCTCTGCAAACACTGCACACTTAGTGAAAAAGAATGTCTGGACCAGACTCGAATTCTGTGTACCAAACTAAAGTGGCTGGTCGTGGCCAAAATGGTTCAGTGTAAATGCACATTATAATGCTTTCAGCAAAGATCCTCAGCGGGCTTTGCGCACTTGGTGTCCCAAATCGATGACAAATGATTCATGCTGGTTGTGAGTCTGCAGCTGATGGAATCCCTTACAGCAAACTCATCTTAGAAGACAGACATCGTATTTTCATGTCCATTATGAGACCATTACAGTGTGGCTCTCTCAGTTCCAGTGCACGACTGTTTCCTGCTGAGCTTCTTCTGCCTACTTTTCATGTGTCATGCCATCTGAGCTTCTTCCCTCGCTCAGGCTATTTGTGAGCTCTTGGCTGCTCGTGCTGCTGAAGCAAACCTGCTGGAGTCCTTTTGTTTCTAACCCCTGATTAACCAGCCCTAGAACAGAATGTAGATGGATGTAGAGTTTTGGGAATTAACACACTTTGTCTGCTTACCTGGAGTGGAAAAGGTACACCAATATGTCAAATTTGCAAAAAATGACCACAGTGAGGATTAGATTGTATTGTTGTTAACCATATCAAAGAACTCTATTGTGGTAAGTCTTGGCAAATAGTGGCAATTCATAAGTTGGGTTACAGTTTTAAACAGTGCTATATAACAGTGCTAAATTCTTTCTCTGCATTCACTAAGTGAAGCTTTGGGCTGCCACCAACAAGAGGCACCTGCCAACCAGGGGCACCCAGGGAGCAGTATGTGGGGACGCTACTTTGCTCAAGGGTATCTTAGCTCAGTGGTGCCACTAGCAGTGTTGGACATGAGCTTCCCCAAAACACTGATGAAACACCCCAGGGTTATCACGCATCAGTTACATACATAATCAAAATAATTGCACATTTTTATGGCATATTTGCTATATTCATTATATTATATGCATTATACATTATATGTAATTCATTGTTTCCATGGCCAGGTGATATATTATTGTTGTACATGATGTATTATATTCATTGCTGTGGGTGTGGTAGACAGTAACTGATTACTAACTGGTTTACCATGGCATCAGTCCAGTTGACAAAGTTCCTGTCTGACTTCATTATGACCTGTCATACAGGAAATATGAATAGGCAGGAATCTGTTCTGTCTGTTCCTAGATCATACAAACATAATAAGACTGTTCTATTTGCCTAATTCTAAATGTAAATTCAGTGTTTTCAGTGAATTCAGGCATTGATATTTGCTATTCAAGTTGCAGTGAAAGGAATCATCTTGACCTTTTTTATCAGGTATGCATGTTTTTTTTATTAATGTTAATGGTGCACACATTTGATTTAATGCTAATTAAAGACATTTCAGAAGCTTTTTTCTTCTCTCTGTCAACAGCCCAAACAAGTCCCCAACTGTAATCCTGGTAAAACCACATAATAATAGCCAAAACAGAGCCCTAGCCTTTTGAACCCCTTGACAGGAGTATTTAAAGAGCATCACCAGTTCTGTCACCTCAGCCCTTCCATTAGGCAGGTGCCGAAGGCCTCAGAGTCAATGCCTGCCTTCACACTTTGTCATGACAGGAGCAGGGCAGGGCTGGGTCACGGCCCTCCTAAGGTTGCTATTCCCTCTATTTTTGGCGCTGACCTTTCTTCGTGATGCCCACCTATGAAAGATGATGGCTACTGCCATTTCACATCATGTTGTTCTCAGCTGGGGTCAGTTGTGCTATATTTAGAATTTATGAAACATCAAATCGTCCTTGTCTTTGTCATGGTGAGACTTTGCGCTTGTTTTTCAGAAAATCGCTTGTTTTGCTGAAAATCACATGCTGCCTCTGAAAGTTCTTTTCTGTTTGAGGCTGTTGTATGTAGAAATATCTAGAGTCTTTTGGATTTGCACTCCTCCATACCGGAACTGAAGTGGGACAGAGAGGTGATAAAAAATGCAGAGGTGGAGAAGGAAAGCTTTAACATGAGCCTATTCACATCAATCATTGCTCTTTTAAGCGTAGTTTCCCTGTTTATAGCTCCTTAAACTATGTGAAGGGTGGCAGCTTGTGGCCTAGTAGATAGTGAGTGGCTCCTGCAATCAGAAGGTTGTGGGTTTGAATCCCAAGACTGCTAGTGACACCAGTGAGATACCCTTGAGCAAAGTACCATCCCCACACACTGCTCCCAGGTGCCCCTCGTTGGTGACAGCCACCTGGTTTATTTGGTGAATGGGTTAAATGCAGAGAAAGAAATGTGTGCTGTGGTGTGATGTGTCCATGGCTATAAGGAGCCACTTTTACTTTAAATTTACTTAAATTCATGCCATGAACTCTTTGGACTCTTGGAACCCTTAGAACATAAACAGTACAAATATGAATTCAACAAATAAAACTGGTGTAAGGTAGTGGTGTAGAAAATACTTGTGGGCGGATACGATACTGAATTATTTTTTTTTATTTTAACTTTTTGAGACCTAAAATAAACGAAACTTGGACAATTTGGTTCTTGGTGAGCATTTATCTCTGACACCATGTTTAAAAAGCCTGTAGTGTTTATTATTACATGTTTTTTAATTGCAATACCTTTGGTTCTATGTGACATAGGAACAACAAACAAAGCTCAGCATGACCTCAAGCATCATCACAAAGAAGGGAACTTCCAAATAAGGAGTTGTTTTGTCGAATGACGATATATACCATTTGCTGTTAAATACAATTATCTTTAATTTAAAGTCACCGATTGTCTTCCTCAGTGATGTCCTGTCAAGTCTAATACAGAATACGAGATCAGAATCAGAAAACTTTATTGATTCCAGCGGAAATTGCTTATGTTACAAGACGGAGACAAGAACAATCTAAATTAAAGGAAATAAAATAAAAACATTTCAGAAAAAACTCCATACAACATGCACTGTTGTAACACACACATGCTGGCGTATTAATGCTATAGACCAGGGCTATTCAACTTCAACAGGGGGCCGGACTAGATCTAGAACTCTGTACGCTCTGCGCTGCTTTTTTTACACCCATTTTCTGACAAATCCCGCCTCTTTCGGCTGCGATTGGCTAATAATATGTCAACTTCTGTGCTTGGATTGGCTAATTTTAAACAACACAGCAGATCACCAATCATGGCGAAAGTAGCAGGGGACTACCAGCCAATCATTTTATTATATCACACAAATCACACACATTTTTACTGGAAGTCTTGCGGGCCATAAAAAAAAACTAAAGGGTCGGATCCGGCCTGCGGGCCGCTAGTTGAATAGACCTGCTATAGACAAATAACTAAGAGTTCCGGATTTACTAGTGACACAAGCAGTGGTTAGGAGTTGTTCTCTATACCGAGTATGTTACTGCATGTAATACTAATATAAGTAGTTATATCCACCAGCATGTTTTCATTTTTGTTTAGTTTTTTTTGCTTATTTATTTAAGCGAACATTGCAGCATGTAATGCTATGACATAGAAAACACCACAAAACACCTTCTGAGTCCTTTTCTCCACTAACTTGATGTCTGTTGTGTTAATGCAGCCATGTTTTTTTTTACCACATAAGCGTTGTGGCCTCAGCACAAAACGAAAAAAGTAGTTTGGCCGATTCATTCCAATTGAGGTAAGAAAAATAAGTGCATGTTTGAGTTTTTGATGAGAAATGATGCTATACTTCTGTTTAGACTGAACTGATGATTTAGGAGGAAATTGCCTTAAATTATTTGGTCAAACAACAGAGGTCTAAATACAGTAAACATTAATTATTGAATTTAAAGACTAAATATACAAAAAATAGCTAAGCTGATTGTCTGATTTGGGCTACTGAAAAAACTTTTTATGCATTTATTTACAATTTTCTACATTTATGCATTTATTTATTGTTTGATTTTAGCACGGCTCTGTTAAAAACATTGGCCAGTGCTCCAAATAGCAGAAGAGCCATATGACTGTTGTCAGTTCTTCATGAAACAAAAAATAGTTTTGTTTTAAGGTTATGTACAATGTTGTTTATTACCTTTTACAGACAAATGCAGTTTAGTTACTTTTCTTATTGACCACAACAACTTCCTTTTCACGTCATTCCCATTTCCAACTCAATACACATATAAATACTGATACACTGTAGTACCAAACAGAAACTGAGACATGTGGTGGCTTTGTATTATAACCCTAGTCAGGCTTGTTTTGAAGTGGCTTCGATCAGTGGTTCCCAACCATTTTTCCTTGAAGCCCCCCTTGCCTGTGTCCAAGACAAGCCCGGCCCCCACAACCCCAACTCCTATCCCCATAAACGCACAAAAATAATGAAGTGATTAATTACACACTTTTATTTGCAGAAAATAAACAGTGGTTGTAGGTTTTTATACTCTTATATATAAACACACACACACCCTTTTACGTTTCTCAGACATTGCGATTGTATGAATTTAATGTTTTTATGAATAGAATTTCGGTAACATCAGTGCAGACAAAATTGTGTGCCTCCCCCAGTGATCTCTCGCACCCCCCTCAGGGGGGCCCGGACCCCAGGTTGGCAACCACTGGCTTAGATAATAAATGTTTTAATGATTTTTTTGTTAGGTTGAATTTATGTCTATTCAGTATATTGAGAAAGTTCGCGGCCCTGGTGACGCATTTTATTGATTTAGTGAAAATTAACACAATCTGAAACTAAATTAAACAGTAACATAATCTGAAAATTAAACATGTTTCTGCACATTTAAATGCCCAGACATGTTTTATTAGCTAAATTGAACATATGAAAAATAGATGAATATGGTTTTTTCTTTTCTTCTTTTAGGACGTGCTTCCTTGCAGAATGTTTCTAGTTCAGAAACACTCACAGGTAATGTTACATACGTTTACATGTTTAGGATCTCATCACAGATTTACAGTAGCATTCAAGCCTGAGAATGATAAAGGCAGTTTTAAAACCATCTTTAATTTAATAAAATAGTCCAAGGAATATTAGTCCAAGTCCAAGGCTCATTTCTTCTTTAGCATCTTCACTGATTTATTATGGTATTATATGCTTTATTATAAAGCTTCGTCTTTTGTATTCAAATTACAAGCAAATGCTGTTTAAATCTTTTATTTTCTTCTCTTGCTTTTGTAAGGGTCACCAAACTTTAGTTTAGATCCTCGGTTAGCTGCTCTGATGAGTCCATGGTTATTGAGAGTAAGCACAGCACCCTTAGAGCCTAATAAATGATGTGACCTGCAAATCTCTATGACTTGGTCAAACGCCTATTAAAAAAAATAACACTAGAGCATTGACTCAGTTTCAAGTTTTGCTTATGGCACAATTTTAATATTAAATTCAGCAAATAAATAAAACATGTTTTGCACATTGTTAAATAATTACATGCTTTAAAAACATAGCATTTTAAATTCATTAGTTTTTGGTAATGTTACAAAAACAGAACCCATAGAAGTATCGCCCGCACCTTCATGCTGAAGGTAGGAGTGTTTCAGCCCAGACCACATTTTGAATGAGGCACAATCCATGGTGGCCAGTCAGAACAGAGCCAATCTATATCATTCTAAAGAATAAAAATGGGTTGTAAAATAGTGTAGAACTGAGTAATGAAAAAATGTAGCACACGGACACTTAAATTCACAGTTATTGTTTTGTTATTAGGTATAAAACACATATTACCAAAGTCTGAAATCTGGTGTCATGAGAATCCTGCTTGTGATTGATCAAATTTTCCACTTCGATTTGACACAAAGAAAAAAGTTCAACCACGTGTAAAGAATTATAAATGTGAAATACACCTTTTCTAATCATTTCATATTTAGATCATTTTCAATGGCATGACATAAAATATAAATGTTAATATAACAAAACAATATAAAACCACCTCCCGAGTCAAGATGGCACAGCAGTGCTTTCACTTTCTGTGACAAATGAAGAGAGCAAACTTCCTCGCTCCTGCCCTCACAAGTTTTTAGTGGCACTATCCAGTGCAATTTGACCAGCAGCCTCAGAAGTACCCCAGTGGTGAGGACACCAAAGAAAATCCTCAGATGCTCCCTCCCGTCTATTCAAGATCTACACCTGTCATGCTGCCTTAACAGAGCCACGAAAAGTGTCAGAGACCCCACCTATCTGTGGACTGTTCAGCCTTCTGCCCTCTGGCAGACACTACCTAAGTGTGTGGTGCTAGACTGCCAGACTCAGCAGGAGCGTCTTCCCTCAGGCCATTAGGCTACTCGGCTCCCTCTAACAACACGCTGGCCTATTGGGTCTATTGAACTCCAGAAGACACACAGGCTGTCTGAACACATATAGTCAAAACTCATATCTTCTGAAAAACTGCTGTTTTGTGCCATACTTCAACGTTTCTCCACACGTTATCACTATTCACCAGCATCAACCACTGTGCGATAATGAAAAACAATGTGCAATATGCTGTCTTTTACCTGTTGTTGTCCTATGTGGTTTTGAATTTAATGTTTGTTCGCACACTGGGTCCAAGTTTTGTTCAGCTGTGCACTCCTTGTTGAGACAATGACCATAACTCCTGTTCTGCGTAAAACTGGGGGGTTACTGTATTTATTTTATACTTAATATTTTAAACTTTCCTCACATGCATCTTTCCATCTCAGCCTGTTGATAGATGCTTCTGAATGTTATGATTAAAATTCAGTTAATTAAAAAAATCATTTAATGAAGCCAATTATGACTAGATGGTTCTTAACTTCATGACTGAAAATATACTTTTGTTATCTGCATATATTTTCTTTTCTGGTTGAAAATGTTGCTGATGGTGTGAAGCCCAATTTGCTATTTAGTACAGTAACAAACCATCCTTTTCAACAAATTTTTAACTATATCTGGATTTATTCTGGTTTTCAGTGTTATGCCAGCCTGCCTTACAAGTACTAATGCATCCTTGGTCTTCACTTTGAGAGACAACAGCAATAAACTCCAGATGCATATGCCACATCTGGAATCAACTCTTGTCTACTTGTTAGTGCATTTATGCATGAATTAATGATTTAATGACACAGCTGACTGCAAAACAACAGGGGCAGCAAATCCAATTATTACGGTTCCTTGAAGGTGATTGCATAAAAAGAGCCCTTATTCCTATATGTTTTAGTCATTATAGGAATTAATACCTTCAAATGAAAGATAAGGTTCTGTAGTTACATCAAATCCATCA
The DNA here is from genome assembly GCA_037577145.1 of Brachypetersius gabonensis. Classification (NCBI taxonomy): domain Eukaryota; kingdom Metazoa; phylum Chordata; class Actinopteri; order Characiformes; family Alestidae; genus Brachypetersius; species Brachypetersius gabonensis. Next base: position 13,046,329 of record JBBJLR010000111.1, read on the forward strand.
AATCTCTTTCAAATGCACTGGAATATAGGGGTCTTTTTTTTTTTTACATGTATGTGTTACTTTTACTTGCTTATTACACTAAAGGATAACATATTGTTGTAATATTGTATTATAAGAAGTATCTGTGGTCGTGTTGTGGCACTGCTGGTCTGTTTAGTCTGACTGTATGTGGTTGCCCAGGGCCCAGAATCATCCAGCTCAGTGATTTACCCTTGTATTCCTCAAGATCAAGGGTTACTATTCATTTATACTGTTCAGGCAGTTTATGCTCCTGTATCTGTGATTTTCAGCTGATGGAAATGAAAATTATAAGACGTAAGAAATATATTCAGTCTTTGGATCAAATAAATTGGCTGGTTTTGGTTTTGAAAGTGATGAACATAAGCTATGGAACATCTTTGTGAATGCAAAAGACAAAACATTGTACAGATCAATACACTTATGATCACACAAAATGACATCATAATAGTCAGTTTATACATATGATCACACACACACACAAAAAGACATTACAATAATCGATGCATTAAAATAATCAATGTCCTCTTACGCAATTCATGAAGGATTACTGAAAACATGCACATCACAGCAGATCTCAGCAGAACAACCCCCTTGCACTAGATTCATTATGTAATGTGAGTGGATTCAAAAATTACCCCCAAATGAAGGGAAGGGCAGTTATTATGAACTGCAAAATAGAGAGTCCCTCCCCTGGCAGGCTAAAAAAAGCTGCGGGAGCCATGAGTGGGTGCATCAAAGTTCCTCCTCATCCTTGTCACTTCCCCTTACTGACATTTACAATCCCTCAAAGCCCTCTGAGCAGTACATGTGCATTTGATGTTGGAGCGCCAAAACACGTGCAAGCAAAAACTTTCCTGTGCATCTAAAATATACAAATCCATCCACTTCTGCAATGCACTTTCATGAAAACCAATTATTTTATTATCCTGCTTTAATTTCAGGCACGTTAAACAATGGCTATGGCAGGTGCCATTTATAGGAGCACTAATAAGATCAAAGAGAAAGAACGTAATCTTTCTCTCTTGATATGCTCTTGCCGTCTTGGCAACAGGAGGCACATCAGATATCGGCTGAGATGAGAGCTAGGCAGATGGTGCGCTGCGATAAACAACCGAGAAAGGCAAAACCACTGAGCATCCAGTCAGGGTTATGAATATGGAGCCCTTACCTTGACCATGTGCTGCTGTACGGGGTTTGCTGTGTCTCTCCAAATCTAGATGGACTTGCCTTTATCCCACTGGCTTACTATGGCTATGGAGGCACTGCTTCTGCTTCAGTGTGCTATCTACAGTTGCCCACATATAGCAACTAGCATGCAGCGTGTTCATCGGTGTGAAAGCATGGGGGGAGCAAGAGAAAGGGAGAGGAGGGAGAGAGAGAGATGAGAGAAGTGGGAGAGCAGGAGGTTTTGTGAACATGAGTCTTCTCTCTAAATTCTAATGGGAATGCCATGCTGCTTTGTAACATGAACCGGCTTAAAAATCAAGGTACTGAAAAGGGCTTTTTGGTGCCTTTCTGCTGAAAACCACCTCTGTTTCTCTAAAGTACCAATCAAAGGATGGCTCTTTAAAAACTAAATATGAATGTACATACACTGTTCTTACAAAGCTCACTCGTCTATTATTAACAAGCTTCGGCCACTAGGAGCGAAGTCTTTGTTTAGACTAAGGTTCCTCGAAGACGTGCAAAAATGTGGTTATAGTTTGAAGAGCCTATGCATTATGAGTTTAATACCAAGAACTTCCACGCCAATAGCTACACAGAAGACTTTATCTTTAAGGGTTTCATTATCTTGGCTTTTGTTGTTGTTGTTGTGTTGTTGTTGTTGGTATTTTTTTGCACGTTACACTGATCCAGGCTTGTTATTCTGCCTGACACAATATATGCTTTGAAATGAGAGTAAATCTGAACTTATTTGAAATCAGCAGAGACAATAAGGTCTGCTGAGTGGAATGAATATCAAGGCATCAAAGCTCTTTCTATGTAGCACCTAGTCTTCTTCCTTTCATTGGCACGGCCTCACTGGAGAGTTTAGAGGCAGGACATGCTGGCCTCATTTGATAGCTCTTCTGAAGATAAAAGTGGCAGGCTGTCTGCTTCGGAATGCGCCCTGCTCTGCACAGCCCAGCAGATTTTGTTCCAAGGAATGTGTAGTGCAGTTACACACATGAATAGATGTAAAGGTTTATGCATTGTGGTACTATCCACTTCCACTCAGAATACGTGTCGTCGTGTTTCAAGTTCTCATGAATATTACCTCACCTTACCTTTGATTATGAGTAGCTCTTTGTCACTGAGATCAAGTATTGCATCTCTAGTAGACCAATAACTGTGTTTTTGATACCTAATTAAAAACAGGTTCATGTAAAACTGTTTTTTGTTTTAAGACGTTATTTGATTGACTCAATCGGGCCACATCATTAAGATGAGCCACTCTCTAAAAACTCTTATCCACCCATATTACTTCTGTAGTTACACTTGTTCAAATGCCACACACTCCTTCTACCATCCTCAAATACTGTGGCATGTTGTTTTATTGGTCCAGCAGCTTTAGGGCAGTCTCACCGAATGAATGTGCCACCATTTTCCAGAACAGAACATTGCTCAGAACATCAAACTGCTTCCTCCAGTTTAATTTTTCCTGTTGTGCATTCTGGTGCCGTCTGTAACCCAGGTAAGGAAATGTGACTATTGTGGCCAGGCCACCTTCTTCTTTGCTTTGTAGCCCAGGTCCACCCACAGACAGGGGTCCCTATGGGCATTCTGGCCATTCTGAAACTATGCAGCTATCCATGTGTGAAGAACCATGTGTTCTGACTCTTTTCTACTATAGTCATGAATTACTTTTTTTTTTTGCAGTTTAGCTACAGTCACCTTTCTATGGTATTGGATTTAATAGGTTAGCCTTGAACATACATAAGTGAACCTTGGGTGCCCATGATTTTATTGGTAGTTCACTGGTTGTCCTTCCTTGGACCACATGGTAGGTACTGACCACTGCATGCCAGGGGAAGCCAACAAGACCTGCTGTTTTGGAGACGCTGTGACTGAGTCAGCCTGCCCTCACAATTTGGTCCAAATCAAAGTCATTCAGATCCTAACATTTATTCAGTTTTATTGTTTCTAACTTCTAGAATGAACTGTTCCCTTGCTGCCTAAAATATCCCAGGTGACGCTGTACCGAGATAATCAGTGTTACTCATTTCACCATTCAGTAGTTTTAGTGTTGAGGCCGACTGATGTGTGTTTTATTATACCTTCTGCGCGCTTGGGGTTTAGAGCCTTCAGCTGAGCTGCCTCTCGCCTGTGGAACTCTCTTGCTCATGATATTGCCTATTCTGTCTGACCCCTGTTCTAATGAATGCACCCTATGACGTAATTATTGTTATATTATTTTACATATTGTTTTTGTGTTTGTTTATTGTTTCCTGTTGTAAGGCATCCTTGAGTGCCTAGAAAGGCGCCTATAAATAAAATGCATTATTATTATTATTATTATTATTATTATTATTATTATTATTTAAAATGTATTTAACTTTTTAAACAAATGACTTTTACAATATTTTACTATTCCACTCTGTTGGGAACCAAGATCTTAGCAGGTCACATGAATAAAAAATGAATAACGATTTGCACTTACAATCACAGAAGTGCAGAAAACGTTACTCTGCAAACCTTTAAGCTTTTAAGCCTTCTGCAAGCACGCTAATGTCACTTCCAGCAGTAACTCACAGTTACACTCAATACTGAGTGAGTTAGTTTGTCAGCTAATCTGACTTGATGCGGGCCTTTAGGCTGAGAGTTTGTCAAATCGCTTAGCAACAGAACGGCTGCCTGCCTCTGCAGTGTGTATTAGTCGCAGCGTGGGAGCAGTGATATTTCAGACATTGATTTTTTTTTCTTGCTGGATGTAGCAGAGTGTGAGAAATGCTGTTAATGTCGAAATCTTCGCGGTGTCATTGTCAGGGCGTGCTGCACACGCCTATCCCGCTTGCACCCCACGCTGTTTCATAGCACTGACGTGACCTTCCTGAACATCAACGTAAGCCACTGGTACTTTTGAGTGTTAGCGCCCTAGCATCCTACGTCTTGCCTTGTGTGGATGACGGATAGTGGTGTTTCTACACAAAGTGAGTAATGAGAGATGGCTGCCACTGTGGCTTCCGAAGGCCAGCCACTGAAAGGATTAGTGTGCGTGTGTCCGCCCCAGCGCTGCACGTCTGACTCCACAGAGGATGACTCACACGGAAAAGTCTTTAGTGGTTGCATTTCTCCAGTCTGTGCCCTTCCCAAGCATCTCAAAGTGAGTGTAATATTAAGAAATAATAAGCTTTCCATCACATTGCACAGCATCACACGTGATGGTGCACTGCACAAGTTCTGTAGCTCACATGGCTGCGCTCCCTGCGTGGGTAGATGCACAGGGCTCTGACTCCACATACAGTTTAGCATCATGTGTTGACAGCATAACTCAGGTGGCCAGAATTACTGTAGGTTTAAAATAAAGATGTCAGACCCCAGTCCTGGAGGATCTTAGACTGCAGAGTTAAGTATTCTGTGCAATTCCAGATCACAACTTATCAGCTAATTTGAAAGGCCTTAATGAGCGAAGCCCAGAGTTTTAATAGAGTGAAACTCCTCTCCCTGTCTCAAACCCCATACTTTCACTGTGACCTAGCCATAGTAGGGAAATAACAGAGACAGAAAGTAATAAAGTTAGTAAATAATGTGTAATGCCATTATACAGTCCAAAATGCAGCCATACCACTTACAATGCATCGCAGTGACAATGCCAATAAAAGTCAAGTTCATATTCATTTAACACTCTATTCCTATAAATTAAATCCAATAAAAATTAATGATGGCCCTTTTCGTTTCTTATCCCAATACTGATACAGCGACCTTGAGAATATCAATAGAAGCTTGATGTCATCTTTTCACTCCCTAATTCCTCTATAGTGCTCTTTGTTAGTGATAAAAGGTAAGTTTCTATACCCATATAATCTGTCCATTATGAAATTATGCATATATGGCTGAATCACCAGTAGCTTGTTGTCAGACATATACACTAGTTGTGTGCAGGAGTCTGTATTTTAATTTCTGCGTATTGCACTATACCAGCGCACTAGATAATATACTGTATAAATTGTATTGTTGTGGCGCATCCCCCTAATAGAACCTTTAAAAAGTTTGAGGTTAAGTGGTAGGTAGCAGCGTACTACCTCTGACTGATTATTTCTGAACTAAATGGTACAAGATGAAAGAAGACTAGGCTGAGTTTACAAAACAGTAGAATTGGCCTGTTTATCTGTTGGTTTTTTTTTTGTTTGGATTTCAGGCCACACAAACAAACACAGACATGCACACAAAGTTTCTTCTCAAATTAAATGTTTGGTTGCTTTTCTGTAAAGAAAGTAACACACCCTCTGCAGAGAACACACTTAGTAAACAGCAACACTGAATCCTAAACCAAACTGAATGGTAGCACAGAAATCAAGAACATCTCCAAAGTTAATAGCTATATAAGCTCACTAATGGTAGATAAATACTCACCAACTCACCTAACATTTTTTTTTTAATATTTGTTAGGGTTTTAGTAAAATGTTAGGGTTCTTTTTCAGATGGCCGCGCATATAGAATATTAATAAAGTATATAGTGCTTAAAGACTTTAAAAAAGCTCTATTCAAACCAACAAAAATTAGAATGCAAAACCTAAAATACCATAAATAAAAAAAACTTAAATTTGGTGTTAAATGCAAATGCAAATGCAAACCGCTTGCCTGGAGATTCCTAAAGCTGTGCTTTCATTGGCCTAAAGCTCTGTGTGGCATGGAGGTCAAAATCAAAAAACCCCTAATAATATGGATTCTGAGAGAATGCATTTATTAGTGAAAGAGGGTAAATGAAGTAACTGGTTCACCTGGTTGACTGCTTCCTTGACCTGGGATTGATTGGCAGGCTGGATCAAATGTGGAATGATTTCTCATTATTTAATGGCCTTATACAATCCTTCAGCCCTTACAAACATAGGCTTGTGTTAAATCTCCTGGTGATAAGTCGCATTTGAAATGTTTGCAAAGCAACCTGTAGACGGGGGGCTCAACAGAGATATGCCCGGCGCAGCCGTGTTTTCCGATAGAGAGTATAAGTAGAGTGGCACTCAGACAGATGAAGGCCTGCTGGGTTATCTGACCAGACATAATAGCCACCCACTTCAATCAGCTTCAATCCCTCGCAAGGCCTTGTTTTACAACTGTGTATAATCACTGCCTGGTCGAGTTCACTAAGAGAGCACTGTAGGGAATTACAGGTATAAAAAATAAACAAGCACATTATGTGAATAATTATAGTAAATTATTATCTTCAAGGTAACAATTTAATAATGATTCCCCATAAAGCGAGGGACACTTGCCGTTGCTTCTTGATCTGGGGCTTGAGATGGGGGGGATATGGCAACAGTGTATCATGATATTTTACAAAATATTTTCCTAATGCAGAGTATGTTGCGAGTTATTTTTCTGACATACACTATATGGACAAAAGAATTGGAACACATCTTTTAATTACTGAATTCAGGTGTCTCAATCATCCCCATTGCCTCAGGTGTATAACACCAAGCATACCGAGACATTTTGGACAACACCATGTCTCCAGTTTTGTGGACACTGTTTGGAGAAGAAGCTTTTCTATTCCCGCATCTATAAAGACGTCGCATGAGTTCAGTGTGGAAGCACCTTTGGGATGAACTGGGATGGAGATTGCGAGCCAGGCCTTCTCGTCCAACATCAGTGTCTGATCCCATAAATGCCCTTTTAGAAAGAATGGACACATATTCTAACACAAACGTTCCACAATCTTGTGGAAATCCTTCCAAGAAGAGTGGAAGCTGTTACAGTGTCAAAGAGGGAACCAACTCCATATTAAAGTCTATGCATTTGAATGCAATATTGTTAAAGTCCCTGTTGGTGTAATTGTCAGGTATCCCAGTACTTTTGTCCATATAATGTATGTGAAACTGGAATGGAAAACACTGTGAAATGTTGAATTATAAAATATATTCTTGATGTAGTCTATTATGATATACAGATATACTCTTATCTTGCCACATACAGCTGTGAAGCAGATGCACAATCAGGTCTATGCTGTTTATATACGGTGATGTTTCTTCTGCTATGCTGTATGTACTGCTCCAGTCGAAATACTCATTGGCAAATCCAGTTTAATTTTGAATTCATCTGGAATGATCACCTGTTTGGCTAACAGAATTTTCATTTAATGGATTTATTATTTCATTCTCAACACACTCAGCACAGAAGGCACTGCTGACTGAGTAGCCATGCTATTATTTGTTTGGCAGTCTTCGAAGGTAAAAGGGCATCTTAGGATATTTTTTGAAATCATTTTCTAAATCCATTTTCAAAAAATACTTTTTTAAAAGGACTTAATGTATGGGCGCCTACTTTTATCTTCTTAAATCATTAAAGGAGGTATCTGGAAGGGGGTTTTAGCTGGACTAAAGCAACTCCCTTCATTTTTAGATAAAAAATAAGTCAGGGGCACAACAGTCTGAAGCTTAAGGTAGTTTAACCCAGCTGCTCATATGACACTCTACATAAAACAGCAGTGCCTGTTACGCAACAGTGCGTTCCCCTATCACGACACGCTCCTTTCTATTAGCCCATCAATGACAGTGTTCAACTGCCCCCTATTTCTGCTTTAATTCTGGGTTGCACACCAAGACAAGTATTTACTCCCTCTGTGATTAGTCCAAGCATAGTTACAATGGCCTTGACTGCAGCATTCAGAGCAAGTAACTGGTATCCATAGTCTTCTGTAAGGCCTCCAATAAATGCCGGGGACTAAGCTGAGAAAGCCCCTGTGTGAATAATAGGGGGGGTCAGAAGAAAACACCCTACTCTGTACTCACACACACTATGTGTGGAGAGTGAGAATAAACTGAGAACAGACATTCCGTACACTTCACTTTGTTTGGGGAAACCCCCAGATCTAGTCTAGTCTTATCCGTGCTTCTAAATATTGACTGTAATGGGTGGTGGTCCCTTGCAGCGTTTCGAGGAAATGAAGGGAAGCTGAATGTTTTGAAGCTGAGGGTTATTGCATCAAAGAAAGATTCACCATAATACCTTTCCTTTTTGAGGCCTGTTTTGTTTTGACTCATAGCCTTTAAAAAAACTTTGGATCTTCTTCCAGTGCCGCAGTGTGATCATCCACCGCCAGTTGCCACAACATTACAGTATCAACAATGAACAGACACAGAGATGACTTATTTCCAAGAGCATCACAGCAAGACTTTAACTGTATTAGTTACCCTGTTGTGTTGCAGACACACTGTTCCGCAAATCATATGAGATATTAGACATCCTATTATTGCTGGTCTGTTAGAAGAGATACTACATATTCATATATTACATATATTCTTAAATTATTGGTAATTGCCAGGTCTTTGGTATTAAGAGGTTAATCAAATGAAACACGTTGTCTATTAAGAACAAAATGAAAACTTAAACCTGGATCCTGGAGACCAGGTCATTTAGTACTTAGACACGTCTGATTTAGCTCATCTGTGTATTGCCAGGTGTATTTGGTGTTTTGAGACAAAAGAATGTGCTAAACTCTACAACACTGGAATTAAGACTAAATTAAGAAGCTGATTGTATTGAGATTGTAATTATGAGGAAATAATGTATAACATTGACCTTAAAATGACTTATTTAGTGACTTAATGCTATACTTGTTCATTTTTCTTCTTTCACTCATTGATAGCAGCAAATGAAATACCTTATCCGATAAAATGTTAACAGTGTAGACTGTATGATTCAGACCACATTTTATTTATGCTTGAGGGTTTGATGTAATACGTGCAATCTTTATGAAAACCTTTTGGCCACAACATGTGGTTGCTCTTATGAATAAATACCTTTCATCTGAAGTTTCATGTGAATGATTGCTTTGTTATATTGAAGCATTAGTCCTTTCATCAAAGAACAACTGTACAGGCCAGGTTATATGCTCTTGATGCACTCTTGCACTTGAATAGTCTTGTACTCTTTGAAATTGCTCCACTATCACCAGGCTATAGAAAAGCAGATGGTCTTCCTCTGTCAAAAATGATCCTGCATCTTTCAACTTAATCTCTATCAGCTGCATCTGTACTGTACTTGAAAATCACTTTAAAGCTAAGCTGTCTGGCAGCTGCTGTGTTTTTTCTATAAATAAATGTAACATACAAACCCTGTGTAACATACTAATGTTCGTCCCTTTGGAAAAACAACTTTAAACCATAAATTATATGGATTTTTTATATAAATTCTATAAATTATCTTTATTATCTTTAATTACATGTTTCTTATCAAACATGTTTACCCAATGCTAATAACATAAGTGAGCCTGAAGGCAAGTGGTTGTGGTGAAATTATTTGAAGTTAGTGTCCATTATAAATCAGATACACATCAGAGGGGTGGAGGTGGCCTAGTGGCCTTGCCTTTGGACCAAGAGGTCATAGGTTCGAATCCTACCTTCAGAAAAAAAAAACACTGGATTCCTGAGCATGACCCTTAACCCCAAGTTTCTCCAGGGAGACTGTAGTTAGTGAACGGAAGTTGCTTTGGATAAAAGTGTCTGATAAATGCCGTAAATAAACATTACGTTAAAACCAATATAAATGTGCGAATATTTACACAATTGTTAACAGCAAAACTTTAAGAATATGCTGCAGAAAATATACAAAGAACTTGAATAGGGATGTTGCAAATGCATTGTAGCCTATTATATTGCCAAATTGTGATCTAATACAAACACACACACACACACACACACACATATATATATATAGTTGTATCTTAAACTGCATGTTACCTTGTGGTTATTGTGTTAATTTGAGGCTAACACTAGCGTGTGGCTAGAAGCTGGAGAAATGTAATACAGCTTTGTATTTCTGTAATACTTTAACTGCAGACTGTAAGGCAGGCCAGAATAATTTGGATATATGTTAATAAGAGATTCATTAATTAATTTTTACTCCGGGCTGACAGAGTGTGTGCACCCTGCCATGGGCTGGCGTCCGCCCAAGATGAGTCATAGCCTCGCGCCCATTGACTCTGGGATAGGCTCTGGGAACCCACAACCCTAGAGAGGATTAAGCGGTTACAAAAAATTAATGAATTCTGTGACACTCATCCTGACATTGTTCACTGGTTAAAACAATTGATCTTGAAACCAATAGAAAGTTATTTTTATGAAGCTGAGGTTGGTCTCTTATTTTCACTCCTGCCTTTAATGGGATCCTTTTTCCATTCCACCTTAAGTGTGGCAAGAGTACAACCTGACTGCCACAACATTTAGAGGAAGCAGAAAATTATCAAGGTGATGGCAGCGAACCTGGAGAGCTTAGCCATGGGGTCAACTGGAACGGAGATTGTGAGACAGGCCTTCTCATCCAACATCAGTGCCGGACCTCATAAAAGCTCTACAGAATGAATGGGGACAAATTCCCACAGAAACTTCAAAATGTTGTGAAAAGCCTTCCGAGGAGAGTGGAAGCTGTTACAGCTGTCAGGCGTCCCAAAACTTTTGTCCATATAGTGTATCTACTTTAGCTGTGTAGAAAAGGGTATTAAACTGACACTGTGGAATTGAAACGTTACAGTTTTTGCTACAATATTCAAAGATCTTCAACCATTATAATCAAAAATGCAGCTGAATAGCACCAAGCACTCATCAGCAGTGTGGTGCTAATGAACAGAATGTGGAAATTGAGTGCATGCAGACTCTCTCCTGGGGCTGCCTTCTGCACTACTGTGTAATGAGCCATGCCACTTGCACACCCACAGACCACATAATGAGCAAAGATCTTAATGGACAATTATGTGTAAAGCATGACTGTACATAATTCTCACACCGCTTATCCTCTCAGATCATTCCCTCAAGGGAGAAAAGTTTTCACTGAAATATGGCTTTCACAATCATCAAGAGCAAAACAACTGTAAAACAAATGCTCTGTTCTGTCGTTCCCAGTATATTTGAGACTTGAGCTCATGTTTTTAAAAATGCCAAAGCTATGTTATTTATATGAAATGCTCCAGTTAAAGTGGTTTGAACGTTCAAGCTTTTTTTTTTCAAGTATTTATTTAGCTAGTGTTGGTTTTGAAATTGTAATTTATCTTCCATTAAGGTTCTCCTCCTCTTCCATTAGGGCCTGAGGCACATCAAGTCTTCTGGGAATTAAACTTTCTAGCAGTCTTTTAACTTTGAGATAATTTTTATCTGCATCCACTTAACGTGTTAAGTATTTTTTTTATTGGTAAAAGACCTGTTAGACATATCTAGTCAGTATTAATGTGGAAGAAATTAAGTAATTAGGAATATGGTAGTCAGGATTGGCTCTCAGAAGAAGTGCCCGGCTTAAAGGCAATGAGGTCTGAGTCATAAGTGCTGTAATAATAGGACAAATAAAATCTCTTCATACGGTTAGTTTTAAACACACTAAAAGTGATATGTGTGTGTGTGTGTGTGTGTGTGTGTGTGTGTGTGTGTGTGTGTGTGTGTGTGTGTGTGTGTGTGTGTGT
>JBBJLR010000111.1:13060557-13089539 GCA_037577145.1 Brachypetersius gabonensis
AAATACATTAGTTTTATTGCAACAACAACAAACACTTCAACAAGTTATATTTCAACAAACATCAGTTACAATTATTTGATCAATTAGTGGGTTAGAGTTTAGCTGCTCAGTGTGTTTGTGTAAACACACACACACACACACATATATATGTGTTTATGTACAAACCTTGCCCTGAGGCAACAAACCAAAAGTGGTCTTACCGCACAATGTTGCCCTGAGGCAACAAATAAAAAACTACAATTTCAGTATAAAAATAAAGACAAAAAATGTATTTACTCAATCAGATATGCTTCTTTACATATTCATGTGCATTGCAGATTTTTTTATGCAAAAATTCTTTCAATTTAAACCTGTTAAAAAGTAACATTTATCTTACCTTCTGCTAGCAGTGTGTCCAACCCAGTTATTGACTGAAAAAGGATTGCTCCACCCTCAGACGAAAGGTCAAACCTCCACCCACTTCCAATTGTATTGGTCCCAGACTTATCACCAGACTTTTAATGTGATTTTTTTTTTTAATGGGGCAGTGGGTAGGGCAAAAATAACGGTTTGTTGCCTGAAGGCAACACCATGCCATAGAGGGTTAAATATGTTTGCCATGTTTTTAAAGGTAAGAGCATCTGAACAATGAATGTTAAAATATATATCTAGGTTATGTTGGCCTGTGGTATTTTGGGCTCCTTGATGTCTTTATTTTCACAATGAAATTTTCACTGACTTTCAAAAAATTATTTAGTAAATGGGTGTCATTTGTCATTCAGTTAAAAGGTTCCTGAAAAAAAAAGAAAAACTATTGAGGGATTTATAGGGGTGCACAACTCCAGGTATGGGGGTCTGTGTCCAGAGTTTGATAGTTCCCATATTCAAACACACCCAGAACACCTGGCAATTAGCTTTTGAGTTGAATCAGGTGTGTTTGAGCAGAAAAATCTCCAAACTGTGCTGGACAATGGCCATCAAGTATCAGAACTTTGGACAACTGCTGTAAAGGGATTGATTATGAACAGTGTGTGAGAATAATTAGAAGTTCACATTTTCTGTTACATTGTTTCTTAACATGCAGGAGAACCCCACCAGTGTTTTGGTTAATGTGTGGATTTGATTAAAGGGAACAGCCTAATTGTTATGCACAGCAGTGTTCTCAATAAACCCACATTCTACTTTATATGCAGAATGACAGAAAGATGAGGGATAGTGTGGTAACAATGAGGCAGCTTGAAAAATGAACCAACATTCATTTGAGCATGTTTTAGCTTAATCATCTGGAGGCAGGCAATTTTATTTATGTGTTGTTGAAAGTGTGTCTCCTTGAAAACCTTTCGCTCTTTAACGCTGAGGCGGTGATGCTTTTTTTAAACTCAGTTTCTTGCTTTTGTTAATTGCATTAACCTTAACGAACTAGCACCATGAAAATTTGTAGATTCATGTGTCGGATCACAAACTACCATCTTAAGCAACATGTATGAATTGGAATATACTTAACACTTCAGTCACATTTTATTGTTGAAACAAATCAGTAATAGCTTGGGGATCAGAGCTATTATATCTGTGGAAATAATGCAGTGGATCCAATAATAAAGACAACAATGTCCTTCTTTCAGACAGTGAAAGCTCCAGTTTCACATACTGATCCATTTTACTGGGTGAACTTGCACTCCGATGGCTCTAGGCATGTGTTTTAGTGAGTTAAATGTGTTGCCAGTGAAATGCAATGAATCTCTGATTATATAATACAAAAGAATCCTCTTGACTGTATTAACTAGGGATGTTACAAAACATCTCCAGTTACTATAGTATTGAAGTGTGTCACAGTTTAACATATTGTATAAGACGTGGCTCGTATAAATAGGCTAGTACATAACCTTATCTTTCAAAAAATAAACAGCACAACAACAGTGTTTAATTAGGACATCCTCCCTGTTTTACTTGCTATTTACTAATATTTTGGATTATTGTGGATTTTTGAGGTCACCAGAATGAACAGGCTGAGTGAAGATGGCAAAGATCACCTACATGATTCAGTGCCATATGAGGTTTGCAATGTCGAGGCCCATCTTCTCACCGTCTGCATTTAGTAGTAGTTATTTAGGGTAGGATTAATATAGCAACTGTGCTTCAGCATATCTACATACAATGAACATTTGTAGAGATGCAGTCAAATTGTGAGCGTGTCCTTACCATGTTTAATGCAGAAACATTTAACTTGCTTTATAAAAACTTTGCAATTTGCAATTTATGATGCTTCATGCAAATGGGGGTACTATAGATGCTATACATAGAATTTGTGTGTTAGTTCTGAATGTGTTAGTTCACATGTATGCTGTGTCTCTGGCTACTACATATATCAGTGAGGTACAACCCCATGCTCTTACATATATGTAACCAGTTTCAACCTCTAATACTGGCATACTCTCTGCCACAGCTGGATCAGATGCATTAAACATACACTCAGTAGGGTGATAGAGCTCAAGATGCATGAAGATCCCCCGTAAAAAGCAGCAGAGAGCATGCTACCTTTCCAAATAAAGTTGTTTTCAATCTGAGCCATGCCATAGATTTAAGGTAGTAGGGTGCCATAGAAAATGAGAAATTTCAGATGTGTCCAGAATTAAGAGTGCAGCTGAAGATAACAGGATGACAGAGATATTGAGTATGAGGCTGATGATATTTAAATTTAGAGTGTCTCACTTTATAAAAAGTGATTAAAAACTATTTGATGCAAAAAAAATGAGTTAATAAATAATTACAGTATGCTATTTATAATACTTCAGCTTGTTCTCAATATTTCTCCCTTCATATATTGAACAAAAAAGCAGTTGGGAATTCTACTCCAGCCTTGGAGGGCTACAGTTTGGTCATTGTCTTATTTTAATTCACCAAACTAAACCTAATAAATAAAAGAAAAGTTGAATCAGGTGTATTTGAGCAGACAAATCACCAAAATGTTCAAGACAACAGTCCCTAAGCACTATAGTCAAATTCCCATGGTCTACAAAACATGTCTATTTCATGATAATTGTTTATTATTACATATATTAATTTTTTTGGTTATATTTTGAAATAAGAAATGTGAGTCCAAATGTTTGAATGGGAGTGCATGTATACCACTAGGAGTCTCTCTTGACAAACTTTTTAGCATCACCTCAGATGAACACTGTCCAAATCACTTTAGCCACATACAGCTCACTCTCACACAGCATGTCATTTACTCCTAAATCATCCTTGCAAACCCATCAGCATATGTTTGCTGTTTGCTATTTTTAAAGATAGACGTTGAAATGCTTCCTGTTTTGAAATACAGACATGACAATTTTGGGGCAGGGGAGTCCTACATCCAGCAAGGAAAACTGGAGGCGAAACCCTCCTCCCCAAAACACCGCACAGCAGCCGATCATGCTCATTAATCAACAAACTGGTCAGAACTAAGATAACAACTACAGTGTCTTTGGAGCGAGTTCTGTTTTACCTTGTTTCTTTCAGAAGTTACAGTTTGTTGCTTCATGAAATTCTATACTTTCACTGTACCTTTTATTACATTGACTCAAAATTACTAGTAAATCGGCACAATGCTTAAATGGGCTACTGGATCATACAGCTGAAAGTGAGCATTATGATTTACACATTCAGATTTCTTTTTTCAGTAGTTGTGAAACAGAGGGTGCCAAAGGTTAATATCATTGCAGACAAGATCGTTAACTGAATGTTGATGGTGTTTTGATGGAACACATTTATTTCTACGCTATATCTATTAGCATAAAGCACCGTATGGAGCCGGTGTAGGTGTTTCAGCAGGTAAAACACCCATCTGACCTTGGTAGGACACACACACACACACACACACACACACACACACACACTGCAAACCACAGTCTGTAACAGCCTTGCTGACAAAAAAGATCTAAAAACAAGTAAGCAGACCAAAGCATTAATGTCAGATAAAAAATCAGAAATGTTGGATATTTCCTGGCTAATTTGTGTCAAACCATGTTGGTTTACTGAAATAGAGAAAGATCCAGCTGAAGCACATGTCTCAAGCCACTTACATTTACATTTACGGCATTTGGCTCACGCTCTTATCCAGAGCGACGTACATCAGTGCTTTAGAATTCCACAACTGTTTCTCACTCTTTGATCCTTTTTACTAATGGTATTCAGTTGGTAGTCTATTTGTTAGGGTGTTTGTCCTGCAATCAGGAAGTCGTGGGTTTGATTCCCAAGACTGCTAAGTACCTCTGAGGTACCCTTGAGCAAGGTACTGTCCCCACACACTGCTCCCCAGGCACTGTGTTCCTGACTGCCCAGGAATGGATTAAATTCAATTCAGTTCAATAAATGCAGAATTTTGTGCTGTTCACATGTGACAGAATGGTCCATCTCACTTCACAGTAATATCCTAGGTGGCTTATGCATATACATGCTGGGTTAAAGCTAGATTAAGGCAATTTGAAAGAATTTGCAACATTCAGGAAAGTGCAACAAAATCTTTATGTAGAGTGAAGTCTTCATGGATGTCACACCCTTTCACCTAAAGTGTTAACAGACTGACTCTTGTGGGGCGCTAAACCTTTGGTGAACTTGACTAATTGCTGTCTGCCTGCGTTGCAGCACAATACTTCCACCGGGAGCAGTGGGACTGATAGCTACTAAAGAAACAGAGAAATTTTTGTTTTATTTTCTTCCTCTTGAATGCATTGATAAAACTTCTGCTCCAACAGTGATTAAAATCCTTGTATAGTGCACCTTTTTTTGGCTTTCATACTGCTTCTGTCCTGCATTCATACTGTTTTTCAAAAGTCTATGCACAATCACCAAAGTAAGTCATGACATCAGTTACATTCCAACAGCCTAGTAACAGAAAAAAAAATATAATAAGCCCTTTTCAGAGCTCCAGCTTGCGACTTCTGTCAGATTCGGAAGCAAGTAATTATGACTCCTGTCTAAGGATAATGATAGCATGGTCAGTGGGGCTGTACAGGGAGTATTGCTGATTTTCTTGCATTTACAATAATAAATAATAAAATGCAATAGAAAAGATCAATAATAATGTATGCAGTGATACCATAACATGCTAGCACATAATTAACTGAGGCGAGAAGATCCTGTGTAGAAGTTAAGGAGCCCACCCCACCATTACCATTCAATGGTTCCACATGCTAGCTTTAGTGTTCGCTTTAGTGTGTCTGAAAACAACACCTCTTTATCATCAGAAAAGGAAAACCTATTGGTATCTAAAGTCATCTTTTGAGTTTTTATGACCACACCTGACAGTCAGAATGAATCCAAGATAAGTATAGAGTCCTAGTTTTAAATGGCTGAGTGGTTAGGGTGTTTGCCCTGCAATCAGGAAGTTGTGGGATCGAATCCTGAGGCTGCTAAGCACCACTGAGGTACCCTTGAGCATGGTACCGTCCCCACAGACTGCTCTCTGGGCGCTGTGTTCCTGGCTGCCTGCTGCCGCACTTGGTGAACTTAACTTGTTGAAGTTAGGTAACACATCATTCAAATATGATCATGTAACTCATACCATCCTGGTCTCAGATGAAGTCTTGAATAATTTCTGTACTATTCCACATAACACTCCAACTCATGGTGCAGAGACGCTACTCTTTCTGCACTTTTTTACATGCAGAGAAATACTTTAAATAACCCTCTGCAGAGACGAACCATGGTCTACTTTAATAACCCTGTACTTTCGTAAATTCATGCTGACTGTTGGCTTAGTGCCTGACTCGTATTGTTTCTAATTTTAACCCTATGAAAAATAAAATGCCCTAAGGTTGACTAGGCCAATAATTCTGGTTAAAATGTAAACTTTCAAAATCCAGTGGGTTTGGCAGCCCTGAAGTGTGAAAGGGGTGTATTGCAGATTGCTGCCAAATGCTAATTCAAATACATACTTGTTCACAACAATTCTTATATGATATTTTAGTTGCAGTCTTACAAGACTGCTGTTTTTTAAAGTCTCTGTTGCTTTAATACCTAACCAAACATCTGGTTTAAAAGGGGGCTTTTCTTTAAGCACTAAAGGCTGAATCCAAGAATAACTCTAGGCATTCACTCTGCATGCAGTATAAGCCCACAGTTCAGAAAGCATGAAAGAAATATACTTTCAAAGAAAGACAAGAAGGATTAATTTCCTTCTGTGCTCTTTGA
Organism: Brachypetersius gabonensis; assembly: GCA_037577145.1. NCBI lineage: Eukaryota > Metazoa > Chordata > Actinopteri > Characiformes > Alestidae > Brachypetersius > Brachypetersius gabonensis. Next base: position 13,066,711 of record JBBJLR010000111.1, read on the forward strand.
TACTAATGGAACATTGCCGGCTGCTTAGAGTAAATCTTATTTTTCATTGTCCCGTCCCACCCCAGCAAATCAATACTAATTGCATATGGTGAGTGGCACTGACCACATGCTATTATAAATGCATTCAATCAATTCTTATGCCCCAGATGAAAATAATAAGCACTAATGGAGATGATCTCATTCGGCAGCAAAGATCAAGCAAGAACTGGGTCAAAAGATTGAGCCGCTAATAGTCTTGCATTGGATTAAATCTCTACACGAGAATATGATAATGGCATTAACTGCGATCAAATAAGCACAGGCACATTTGTGGTAATTAGTTATGATGGGTCGTAATTCTGGTCGGATATACGTTGCGTAACTTAATTTTACCTACTTTAGTTAAGTGCTAATTCTGCCTTGTTTAATGACCTTGATCTTCTGGAGGTCCACAGATCACACCGTGCTGTATGTTTAACTGAAAAGTATTGGGAAGATGACTGTGATCTCGGAGTAATGCAGTTTCTCATGCAGAAATCTCTTCTCTAAATGGGCTAGAGAGCTGGTGGGCTGAGTCTAAGGGCATGTCTAAAAAATATATGTCAATGTTCTTCTACTCCATGAGTAGAACATTGGTGAATTTACAGTGGTTCATGTAGTGCCTCTCGGGTCTATTGACCCCTGGCTCTGCACACATAGTTTGTTTGTTTGTTTTTACTTTTCCTACCTTGCTCAGACTTTGTGTGGTTTTATTTATCAGTAACAGCTCACATCTTTTAGCAATGTAGTTTTGTTTCTGTGTCTTTAAGACTGATGTAAATGACTTTGGTTTGGTTTCGCTACTGTGTATTGTGCCTCATTTAAAAAGCAGCCTGTGCTGTAATGTGGAGCACACTGGAGTCCTCAAGGATGGAAAAAAAAAAATTAGCTCTGTTCCTTTAGATATATGGATCTTTTGGAAGGCTGCAATGATGCATTTACTTCCTGACAGCAGGAACAGCACAACATTTAGTCGATTCCCACCCCCATTGTCCACTCCAATAACTCTGCCTCAGACTGTCTGGAATAACACTCTGTATCTCATAAATGCGAATGGCTGGCCAGACTGTAGTAGGCTGAATGGGTGGCCCTATGCAAATTTGTTCATGGTTGTGACATCACGACAATGATGAGCTCACACTGGACTGACCACAGTTATTTCCCTGATGGAGGACTTGGAAGTGAACATTGTGTTTTGAAAATGTAACCGTGTTTTGCTAATGTCAAAAGATAATTGGATTTTCTATTAAGGGCACGCTTTAATGAAAAGTCAGCACCTCATTTTTGTCCTGATTGAACTGGTTTGTTTAAAGCTGACCTTGAACTGGTTTGTTTGGATGCTGACCTTGATGAGCTAGGCATACTCGTTACCCATATTACCATTATGGCATTTCCATGTTTTCCAATGAGATTAAGCCTCATTTGGCCCACTTAGGTGAACAGCTGTAGTGGATTAGCTGAACACTTATTGGGAGTATATACATAGAGCAGCTTGTCTGACTCAATATAATATCCTAAACATCTCTCTATTTGACTGTTAACACCATACTTCTTCTTAGTGGCTCTGGTAGAATACTAAACACTGAAAAACATCAATCATCATCCACAGTGTTTGAGAGTTCCTTTGTTTTGTTTTTTGTTTTTTTTTACTTTTCAAGCTTTTCCCTAGGAAGACAAACAGCGAAAAAGACAATAGCTGTGCTCCTTGTTGACTCGGTAATAACTTATGTGGTTGACAGGGTGACACAAACAGCCTCTTCTTGCACCTTTCGGCTGCAGAGTGTGGGGAGGAGAGCCTGTCCCGTCACCTCCCACACCTAACCTATCACACCTCCACTCTGCTGGCCTTGCTCCAGTCCTGACATATGCCAGTCCTCCGGAAAACTCCAGAGCCTGAGGTACAAACTGTCACAGTGAGGTGAGAAAGCAGGCAGAACCGCGGGCACCCACTGAGAGGAAGCTTGTAGCCGAACGGGGCTTCTTTTTTGTAAAATTCTCACCGGGCATTGTCCGTGTTCTGCTGGCATTTGTCAGCGCCTGGTCCGACACGAGCCTGCTTTGCCTTCTCAAATTGATGATATGTTGCCACAATCCTGTTAGAGCAGACAGATGGCTTTGTGCAGGTGTTAGAATGTGCACAGACAGTCTGCCCACGGAGAGCCTTCGAGAACAAAGGCTCCCCTACATACACACCCTCACACTCATGCTTAGACACACCGCTAACAACAGGCGCTGGTAATTTTTCATTACAAGTTGCAGTAAGTATGTGAGAACAAATTGCCGGCAGCTCTTTGTGGCATGGTGGCTTGATAAGACGGATTTATTTGCTCCTAATATTGTTTTCCATAATTCTCATAATTATGAGCTTTGTTTCGACGTCTACATCTTTTCAAACCCTCGTAAACAAAAATATTGGATGTTTACATTCATAAAAGTAATATACTTTCTGTGTAATGCAAAATGCTCTTCTTAGACTTTGGAATCTACTGATATGAATGTCAAATGTGCTGAATGGTGTTTAAGCATTAATAATGCCTTATACAAGAGTGGACTGGCTGGATAAGTTGTGTAAGGGCATTTTTATTTCATAATATATTTTAGACACATTTCATCCCATAGCTAAACCTTTAACAGCGTTGGCTTAATTAATGGGTAAATAATGCAATTATACAAAAGTCTGTAAAAGAGCCCCTGTGTGAGAAAAACGTAAAAAAAGTAAAACATTTTTGCAAGAAACGTGCAGCAATATGACGCAAAGCCGCAGCATAAGGGGGTGCTGTTGAGACACCTTCGCTGGACGAGCTTGCCGGCCTCCAACACAGAAATGCACAGGAAGAGCTTAACAAACGTTTGATTTTCAAATGTTTGTTTGGGATCCAGTGTCCCTTCAAAAGAAGTCGGTGCCATCTGGTGGAGTCATTTCACTCTCGTGTGCAATAAACGCTCTGATATTCTGCGACTAAATTGGAGAAGAGCCGACAGTCCATTTCAGCTGCCTCCCTGCTAGGAGTGTCCTGTTGGAGTGACAAGGTGCTTATTATACCACAGTGTCATGTAAAAGAGCAGTGAGAAAATGCGTGAAGGATCACCGCTGGTTAAATATCGACCGTCCCTGTGGCGATGGATGTGAGCACACAACAAATATAAGTGACATCGGCGAGGGAATCCAGCAAAAGCTCTTTTGACATTTCACTTGATGTACTGTAGGGTCAGTTAACATTTGCTGTGTGAGTGGCACTTATTGGCAAACACCTGCATTTGTGTGGTGTGGCTTACTCAAGATATTTGTCCAGTGTGAGGAAAGCTGAGTGAGTCAGTGCTAGAGCGTGTGATTGATGTGTGCTTGCAGGTCTCAGAGTGTGCAAAGTGGGGAGGTAAATGTTTGAACACCTGACTAATGCCACACAAACAGCCGTGGAGAAGGAATGGGGAGATTGTGAATATTGACAAAATTACACAACGCTCAACTTTCCCCAGCCTTTCTATTTTGCTCTGTTGGATTTAAGAGAAGCTGTGGAGAAGCAATAGTGGAGATACCAGAAACAATATTAGAAATAACCTTGATTTAAAGCTGATGCTGACAATCAACGGTACTGTAATGCTATTATTCCCACGAGGAAGGAAATAAATTTGGTTTAATTTCTTGGCTAACTAACTTAAAACATCATGGGGGAGTGATTTCTGATGGCAGTTTCAAGCTGTCAGCCTTGGCCAGCTTCGATGTGTTATTTACCCAAAGCAAGTAGCAAATCATCATGATTGGCCACATTTTCCATGCATTACAAGTTTAATAATCGCCAAATGAAATGTAAAATAGATTTTGCATGGTGATATTCACGCCTGTTAATAATATCTATTAGAAGTCATGCATTAAACTTCATTATAGATTATTAAAATGCAGCAGATGACTGGGAATCAATCAGTCAGGGTCACTGCTTAGATAATGCTTTGTCTGGATTTCGGGTTGGAACCCATCCGTTGCTCCTCAGATGGCCTAGGGGTTACACAAGAAAGAGATACTCAGTGAAAGCAGTGGGGTTTGTATGAGCTTCATGAATGGCGTTGTTATTTAATCAACCATAATGGTTATTGAAGTATGATGATCACTCCCTGTCCTTTCCTCAGAGATTCGCAGCTTGCTTCATTTGAGACCCTTTGATATTCTAAATCAAAAATGCTCTTGATGATCTTACATAAAGTGCTCGAGAGGAGGTCTCAGGAGCTAAGGAGCTATGAGGAGTATTTTTACAGTACATTGTGCCTCTCATTTCACTCTCCAGGCAATGAAACTGAGCACTAAATTCTGATAATAAATGATAATTACAAGTAGTTACAAAGAAAGTGGGAGAGAAACAATAAGAATAATGTGCATCTGCAAAATGCTACGTTAATTATCATAATTAAAATGGATTTTGCCGTGAATCATAAGGTCAAATTAAGCTTGAGGCTGGTACATTTTGAATTAAAAAACCCTTAATTACGCATGTTCCACTCTACAAGGAGGCTGAACTTCATTTTTGTCGTCACTGCACCGAGGCTGTGAATTCTTTCAGGCTGCCATTAGATTTTTCATTATAGAGGCCCAGGTATTTAGGGAAGTTCGCTATGTGACATTGATGGCTCCACTTCCCCCTCTCCTCGACCTGCCCACGTCCTTCCAGAGTCGCAGCCATTCACATTCCGGTGATGGCAGAGCATTCATGCATTTTACATCACTGCTTATGGCACTGGGTTAGTGTGGGAACCCTTATAAATATCTGACAATTATTGATGTCGTCCTCTACTTTCCACTGCAGCAAAGGCATACAATCACATTTCATAATGATTAGACTTCTTGGGGTTTTTTTTCCCCTCCACTTTTATTTATTTATTTATTTTTTGGGGGGGATTGGTTATCCAGCCTAATGCCTGCCAGTACAGTGGACACACTCACAGGATACTGATGAATTGTTCTGCCAGATGAGGGTAAAGGACCTATAAATAGTGCTGGACTTCAGCCTCTTTTGCTCCCCTATGAGCCCAGTCAGGTAGAGAAGAGAGCCTCCCCCACTGTCTTATCTGCCTGACCAAGTAAAAGTCGGGGGGAAGGTGGGGGGAAGGTGGGGCTGTAATTGCGCCACAACATTGGTTGCCGATTGCCTGCTTATTAGAGGAGCAGCCGAGTGGAACATAACATTTTCAGTTTCAATTAAATCTACGAGAGCATATATAATGCATTTTAAGTCCTTGCCGCATGTGGAGCCTTTTGAATTCACCAGAGGTTGTTGTTGATACGGTGGTGAAATTAGCCTCCCTGCGCGAGTCTTCATCGAAGCCATCAGTCTTGAGTCAGAACAATTAATTTTGTGGCATGCACTCACCAGCAGATTTATGTCTCTGACCGGTGATGAGGCTAAGACGATTCATAAATGTTTTCCTCCCCTCCTGTAAATGAAAGCGTGGAGATATGCTGTTCATTAATTTCCCTTCGCCTAAGGGATGGCTGGATATATATTATAGGCCGCAATTATTTTTTGCTATGCAGTATGGATGTAGCTGGCTGTCTACTGGTTTCAAAGCCGTTAACATTGTCTTTTTCTTGGTTGAGAGGAAGCTTGAATTCTTCCATTCACCACGAATAGACTCGAACCCCAAAATACGTATGAACAAAACAAAATTGATTGCAATGTTTTTCTTAAATGAAACTTTAAGAATTCGGCAGAAAAGGTTAAATGATATTCCGTCACGGCTTTGGAGTGTGACAGTAGTCGGTGTGAACATATTTGCTTATTACTCATGCTCTGTGAGTTTCTGAAACATTGTTGGAGAATGGGGCTGTGGAGAGAGAAACTAAATGTTTTCCTATTGAAGTCATTCGAGTCGGGCAGCCAGAAGTAACTGATGGATTCCTTTGTCTTCCTTATTTAACATAATTGCCATCATATGAACCATGGATCTGATAAACACGATTATGCTAATTTGAACAATGGACAAAACAACCTGAAGAGCAAACTCTGCAGGCCAAGAATAGCTTGGTAATACTTCATTACTCTGGTGTAAAACATAATTTTTGCAACAATGGATTTGGCCATGGGCTTTAAATCATCTCTGTACACGTTTGGAAAGGGTGACAGACATCTGCAACAATCCATAACAAATATCTGCAAGTGGAGAGATACAGAAGGATATTTTGGATTTGCAGCTGCACTGTATATAACACATTGGAAATATATATAATAACCAAATTACCCTGTTCTTGCCATATTCAGATTACTGAGTGATTTTAGCGTTTGAACAATTTGAAGATGATGTGAACTATGCTAACCATTTAACTGTACAGATTATTTTCATGTCCTTAGCATTTGTCTTAGGTTACATTGTTCATAATGCATTATGTACCTGTCTGTGTGTCCTAATGATTTATCAAGTCGAGTCAATTTTTTTTTATTGTCATTTCAACCATATACGCACAGTACACAGTGAATCGAAACAAACTGCCTACAGGACCATGGCTAAATGTTTGACGTGTGTGTGTGTGTGTGTGTGTGTGTGTGTATATATATATATAAATCCAAATATACATCCAAAAGTTGTATTGTCTTGTTATATTGTTGCTCTTGTGTTTTTTTCTTGTACACTCTTTTGTCCTGTCTGCTATTGTGGTCTTCTGACGTTCTGTTCTGTTCTTGTGTTGTTCTTGGGTCCCGGAGGCACGTTGTTTAGTTTCATGGCGTACTGTGGTCGAAATGACAATAATAAACTACTTGACTTGACAGTTAGTTCTTAAAGTCAATGTGTTGGATGCAAGACAAGTGCACAAATCTTAACAGAAGTAATCCGCAGTCACAGAAATCTGTATCAAAGGGTGTCTGGATACTGCTGGACATATAGTGAACTTACCCTGTCTTGTCAGATTGCAATTTCACGTTTGCATAAAAATTGTGCCATGTACCGTAGTGCTTTCGTATGATGAATGCTCATTCTGATTTAGAAGACTGATCAACTCAAGAGCATCCATCTATCTGCTAAATGTGACCTCTAGTGTTTTGGGCATTTGAATTAATGAAGCTGAAAAAAAAATGCTGCCCAAGAGCATAAAAAGAGGTGCTCGCATAAAATTTTATGGACTTTTCTTACGATGTGCTGATTAAATCTGGGACTTGAACTGCTTTCCTCGGCCAGGCCTCGTAAGGGACACTGGGCTGTCCCTGGCAAGCCTCACCCAAAAGCTGCCAGCTTCCATATCTCTGCCATCATTTCGACTTACAAGCCACTAACTTTTAGGACTCACTTTACTCCTTGGCTGCTCTTCTTCCTCTTTGATGTCTGTCCTCCTTAGCCAAAACCATTTGTGTCCTCCTTCTCAAGCTTTCCACAGAGTCTTCCCCTCCCCTCCTTTTTTTGCCCCTCTCTCGTGCCATTGCTCTCGCTTTTCTTCATCCTGATGTCCCCTTTTTTCCTTTTTGTCCTTCGTCTATTTGCCATCTCTGTGTTGCTGCTGCTATCTCCTTTGCTTTATCTGGCCTTCATTCTATTACTCTTTCGACCCCCTTTTTCTCTTTTTATCGCACGTTCAGTCTTTTTCATTTCTCTCAGAGCCACTCAAGTCCATGCTTTTCGGTCTCGCCATTTAAATACCTCCCCTTCCCCTACCCCTCCTTCTTCTCCTGCCTCGTTGGAGACTTTTCAAAGGTAGGTCATAGATAACATGCCTATCAACAGCTGTCATATCGCACCATGGCCAGATCAGGGCCGTCCACATGCATCCATAAAAACAAGGGCGGGCGGTGGCTCATAATGTGGCACACATCTAAGCCACCATGGTCTCTTTCTGCCAGTTTCATCAAACATGTAACAACATTCTGGTTAATTACAGCCTCACACCATATTGGGCATCAGACTGATTTGAGCATGCCCAGATGGACACATTTTGGCAAGGAGAGGCTTGTGGATTATTATTATTTATTTTTTACCCCCAACAAAAGCCAGTTGTACTGTTTTCTGGTTCATTAGCCAAAGCACAGACCTCTGGACAGATTGCGCTGTTTTTGGTTGTATGTTTGGTCTGTCTGATCATTGAAAAGAGACTCATGGCTAGCATAACAATTATTTTAGCAAGTACTTTTGTAACAAGTACATTAGTTGCTTATGCAATTTCTGTACATGCTGATTCTACTCTGACTTTAACGTCCAATCACAGTGATGGGACCATCCTCCAGTCAAAACACCACACTTGCTAGAGCAGGTTAAACCATTTTGATTTGAAGTTACAGTAAAAGAAAAGGTAGCTTTTCCATTTCTGAAAGAAAAAAGGCTGGGGCTTTTCAGCTTTCATGTTAATAAGTGAATGTCTAAAGGCATATTCAGAAACATAAAAGACAGTCACAAACACAGTAAGTGTCTATGGACAACAATCCTGAAATGGGACATATTTCATGCAAAATGTAAACAGGACCTTTGCCTGAGAGACAAAATGTGTAAAGACAAGTTCATACAACCATCTTTCAGAACAACACTGAAAAAACACCCATGAGAAGTGTAATTATAGACACCTGCTTTGTCTTTCCTCTGTGCATGTCACAACACAGCTAATAAATAGCTGGACAGAATGTAGTAAAAATCTGTTTAGTTATAAAAATGTGAACATTTCCAGAATTTTTTGCACAGTGTGTTTCACACAATATATTCACCGTCAAGAGTGTTTCACTGCTGGTCACATTTCTTTCCTCATGACAGGGCTGTAATGTAAAGGCAGCGCAGACATCTGTTCAGACTTTCCTTCAGATCTACACATGCATTTGATTATCCGTGTTCCATGACGGGCTTTCATCTAATCCTACTGTTTCCATTTGTCTGATTCCATTGTCAGGAATGATGAAGAAATCCTCCGAGTCTAACGTTCGTGGATGTTCTCTGAGTGCTCGTCTCCTGTTGCCTGTAACTCGTGTCCTGTGCAATGATGACTGAAGGGCATCACATGCAGTCAGCAGGCACATCAGTCTCCTTCAAGCCAGGCCATCTTTCACTGCTTGTTTCTCTGCGTGCTGCTTACATCACGCCCCGCTCCCCAGCAGCGCACACTAATCACTGGAAACACCTGAGAAGCTGCAGCTATGTAAACACGCAATTAATTTTGCCCTGATTACAGATAGTCACTGTGGTGCCTGGGATGTAGTTTTGCTAATCGCGTGTGTTATTACACATCAAGATTCAGCCTTCAACTCCCAGCTGTCCCAGCTGTTTTTTAGTCCTTCATTTTCAAAATTCATGAGTGGATTTCTTCAGCTCCGGGAAATACGTTTGGAGAAACACATACCCTGAAATACAGAATGACTGTGTTTACGTTACGCTTATTTGCCTCTTTTAGTTTACAAAGCAACATTGATTTTAAAATGTTTTGCTAAGGCGAATACAATATCGAGCAAGTTCACAGCACAGCCTCCTTTCCAACCACCAAACAAAACAGGGTATTGAGCTCTAAAATCAAATTGATGTTCAGCAGGAACTTTGACTGGCAATTTAGATACATCTAATAAGCCTATCAGCGGCAGGGATTTAAAGGTAAAGCTATTACCATGGCAACCCGATCTCGCCTGGGGCGGCACTTCTGTAAGTGCTCCTGTAATTCACATCCACTGTGTAAGAGTGTGAGTAAATCGTCATATTATCCGCATTATCACAACAAAATGAATAATTGATTTTCTTTCTCCTTTCTTTTTGGTCGAAGACAGTTTGGATGAGATGAGTTTCTATGGCAACTCTCGAGCTGCAGGCCCGAGTCGTTGGAGAGTATTTTCGCCGAGATAAAGGCCGGTCCTTTCTGTCCAACCAGACTTGTCTGGACAGCCTCAGCTGGCTCTGGTCTCCCGCTCTGACACAATAGTGTAAGTCGGAGTGTGTCTTCCTCCAATTTATTTCTCTCAAGGACTGTAATGAGAGTGGACCTGCATACCATGAATGCGGAGGAAAGCATTCTTTCAGTTATATTTTTCCCATTCGCACAATTAGGCAGTAAATTAATCACGAACATGTGGAGTTTCTTGCTTGTAAATTGTGAGTTATATACTGACTGCTATTTTAAGTATGAAGAATCTCTCTCTCTTTCTCTCTTTCTCTCTGACTCTCTCTGCCACATTTTCTCTCTCTCTCATGTGCCCCCCATCACTGCAGATTCCAAAGTACATGTCAGTATATTGAGCAAATTTGCCATGGGTTTGTTTTGACAGTACTTATTACATCGCCTCTAAAAATCTCTGCAATCTTCATGGAGAAATGCACTGGGGACATCTACATTAGAACATTTTTGAGACATAGTGACAGGATAGTTTGATATTCACCAGCAGCATTAAGACTAGACCTGCAGACTAGATAAAAACACCCCATAAAATGGTCTGTAATGTTTGCGCATTCTTTTTCTGTTATATAAATAATCTCCTTAAACAGTAAGAGCAGTCTAAAAAGGAACATGAACATTTCATATATGATGTCTTGTAATACATCAAGTGATAATGCCAGTATAACAGTTACTCATTTACTTTATCATGCATTTACTGAACTGTAGTATCACCTTTTTAAAAAATATTATTTAACTGAAAATGAAACTGTTGTAACTGTTTTCCACACTCTTCACTAAAACTACTTCCACAAGGTTCTACAAAAATAAATGCTGCTGTAGTGATGTGATATTATCATCAGGTGTTTGCACGGTGTGTTTTATTGATGGGGTGATAGGAAGTTCTGAACTTTTTACGGAGCTGAATCTTTGACGCTCATTTAGTAAAATATTTGAACTGTTTTGCAGATCATTCGTTCATTTCATAGGTTTACACTACGTATTCGGGAGAGTGGCGGAGTTTGTTGACAGGAGAGTGGAGAGTCACCTCATAAATCAAAATTATTGAGCGGCGTGGCCAACATCTGCTTAGCGACCCCAACGCAGCTCCCCAGGTTGGAAACCAAGTTCAGCGATCAGTAATGTGACTTTATACTGTAATATTTATATTATTTATTCAACTTTATTGCATTTCTTCATATCAGATAAAAATGTTTGTCTGGTTTTATTCAATAATTGCCACTTCTTTGTCAGAAGTTTCTTTAAATATGGTGGCTGGAAGCCTACCATACAATGACTGACATAAGATTTTCCATGTTGAATTAAATTGAACATAAAAAGGATATACATAGATTTGAGGGGATAGGGACATAACCGCTCCCCCATCAATAAACGATTGTTAAATTTGATCAAAAATGTCTTTTCTGTGACAGCCTTATATTTCTGTGCACACAAGATTTTGCTCATATACAGTCATCTTTCATAGTCATATTCTACAAAATAGTGGTTCCCAACCACTGACCGGTTTCTTGAAACACGATTTAACCATGGACTGGTAGGGGTGCATAACAAAACACAATAAAATGCAAAATAAATAATTTGCTGATTACAACTATAACGCAAACGCACTTATGAGGACAAGATGTTTTTTCTAGTAGGGTTTTCCATTTTATTCAATAAATATATAAATACATTTTACTAATGTAAATTTAATGGAAGAGTATATATATATATATAAATATAAAGTTAATAAAAAAGGTTTTATTTTTTCTGTGCACCCCAGTACCAAATGATCTACAGTCCAGTACTGGTCCTCAGTCCGGTGGTTGGGGACCCTGGACCACTTTTCTGATGTACAGGGCTGTGCAGGATGTTTAGGTAAGCGAAGTAAATTCAGCAGACCACCTCTGATAATGTAAGACACTGCTAGCTTGTTACCTACCATAGAGTGTATCCCTGTCCTGGATTACAGACTAAGACTAATACTGTAGCCTGGTTTGTTAGCGTTCAATATTTAAAGGTGTATTTATGGGCCTGCATGACACATTTGCCTAACTAGGGTTGCCAGATGTCAGCATTTGGATCAGATATTGAGCTTTGTTGTCTGAGCTCTGGTGTCCTGTTGGCACAGCTGAGGCTTCCTCTAAAGGTATGAGTAGCTGAAGAAGTGTTCGATAAAGTGATGTTCCAGCCCTGTCGAGCCCTGTGATTGCACTTCTTTCTCTCTCACCTCTGTCTAACGGCTACACTGATCAGACATCTGTGCAATGAAGAAGCTTGAGATCAGAACATTTTTGAGCACCAAAAGCAAAGTGTGAGTGTAAGAAGGTGTTAAAACATGCAGAAAATCGGTCAGACAATTCTTTGTTCTTTATTGCCCAACTGAGTGTTTTACTATAGACTAAGTAGCTAATATTGTATTTAACAGCTATTATCATGTACAGTTTATATCAAGATAATAATGCCAATAAAAACATACTTTATTATAAATAGGAGCTTGATAGTTCAGAATGCTTAAGTGTAATTATAGCACTTTAAATTGCTAAAGGTAAGACTGTTTTGCATATTGAATAACCTTTAAATGGCACATTCATAATATAACATCCTTAAAGCTAATAAAACATTTACAATTGGTCAGGTGGTCTGAGCTGTGTCCCCCATATCTGAAATGAAACCTACACTGCTACAGAAAAAATAGCTTCAAATAGTTTATACAGTACACTCTTACAAACAAAGGTATCACAAAGGTTTCTCTGAAACCCATTTGAACCATTTTGATAATGCTACCACTAATAATGGTATTTGTAATGATAGTTTCGTAATCATGACGATCTGAGAGGTAAGAAAAGGTAAGGATGTTAGAACCTTGTTTGCAAGCAGAAGAACATTGAACTGAATGCAATACCCACTTAAGGGTTTGGAGAATGGACTCAATGTGGTGTTGCGACTGTGTGTAAGTGAGATGTCCAGCCGTTCTAGATCATCTGAAACTTGTGTAGGGAAGAAAAGTTAATGCAAGAACAACGTTTTAGTAGCCCAGGTGGCTAGAGATGAAGGGGTATGAGGGTTTTGGCAGCAAATTTAGAGAGGAATGGTCTAATTTTAGCCACTGCACAAGTGGCGGTAGCTCAGTGGGTAGGACACTTGTCTCCGGACCAAGAGGTCATGGGTTCGAATCGTACCTCCAGCACACCACCATTGGGTCCCTGAGCAAGACCGTTAACCCTAAGTTGCTCCAGGGAGACTGTTCCCTGTAGTTAGAGAATGGAAGTCGCTTTGGATAAAAGCGTCTGATAAATGTAAATGTAAGTGGAAGACAGGTTTTATCAACAGAGCTTATGTAGGAATCAAATGAAACATTACTAAATGCTAAGTTGTGAGTGTGACCTTTTTTTTAAAGGTATTAAGTAACTCGAACACTAAAGTGATGTTCTGGCTCTGTCAAGTTCTGTGACTCCACTTCTGTCCTTCTCACCCCTGTCTTTTCTCTACAACATCAGAAGAATCCGACCCTTCCTCACCACAAAAGCTACACAGATTCTTGTCCAGTCCCTGCTCATTTCCAAACTGGACTACTGTAACTCTTTACTGGCTGGACTTCTACAAAAGGTAACCAAACCGCTTCAGCTGATTCAGAACGTAGCTGCCAGGTTAGTGTTCAACGTTCCTAAGTTCACTCAAACCACACCTTTACTAAGGAACCTCCACTGACTCCCTGTGGTGCTCGTGTTAAGTCCAAAGAGAAGAGGGAAACATGCGTCAAGACTCTTCTCAGTCTTGGCCCCCCAGTGGTGGAATGAACTCCCTCTTCTGGTCCGATCAGCAGAGTCCTTCACGGTCTTCAAGCGTCGCCTGAAGACCCACCTTTTCAAGGAGCACTTCGGTGACTAACTACGTCCCTTACTTACGTCCCTTACTTATTTCTAAAAAAAAAAAAATTCCCTTGACTTCTTTATGACTTGCGTTGTTCTTCTCTATGGCTTATGTATTGTTGGGTTGGGTGTTGGCCAATTATTTGACCATTGTCATATAGATGCTCTGACTGCAGTATCTTGGTTAAATAGTTGACTCGGATTTAAGCTGCTTTTCAGGTAAGAAACCTTTTTAAAGGCATTAAGAAACTTGAACAGTAAAATGTCTAAATTATGTGGAGGTTTTTGAAATGGTAAAAAGATTTTTCACACATCTCTGGATGCTAAATGCTTACAAGTGTTCGTTTAGTTGACATGTAGTATATGAGTGACCTGTGAGATGTCATTCTTCTACGTGATAATAGAAGTGTAGCATAGCAGCTGACAAGCTCAGGCAAGAGTGAAGGAAAGCAGGGCTAATTATTGTTCTGGCAAGAGTGAATCACAGCCCTGTGGCATTTGCTTTTAGTGAGCAACGAGCAAAGTTTTGAGTTTTACTTCAGCACTCTTGTGGGGAGGAGGAGAGTGACGATGGGACCCGATGGTTGAAAATAAAAAAAGAGCCTCTAATAGGTAGTCTTCTGCCCTCAGGGAGCACCTTCGCTTTATTGGCCATCCATTCATGAGACAGCAGCCCATTCTCACCATGGACAATCAGCCAATTAAAGTTCCATAACCAGGGGACATTCAACATGAATGCTCTTTTACAGGAGGCTTTCAGCAGCCACAAAGCTCCTGCACTGACATGCTGTCATAACAATGATGAATAAGGCCACACGTTTCGAGCACTGCTGCTGTAAACGCTAATGAAGGGCTGGGTTACAATCACTCCGATATATATCGCTTCTCCAGGCTGCATAAAATGCCGCAAATTATCCTGAACATAAGCACCAGAGATCATAATGAATCATAAACAGGTTATCTTTTATTGAGGCCAGAGAGGCGTGAAGATTGGAAGACTTTCTGTTCTACTAATGGATGTGTGGAAAAAAAGTATGTGCTTTCGTTCCCCCCAATGTTTGGCTTTCATGGCTGCTCAAAGCTCAATTTAATCTGTTTTTGTGCAACATACTAACAAATTACACATTCTAATGTATCAAGTACAATAGAAATATCACTCATGGAGTAAGATGTTTCATGACCTTATGGCTGAGGAAAACTGTTAGATATACAACAATCAGCGGTCGTGAAACGCCTTCATTTCACCCCTTAAAATAACCTTAATTTTGACATTAAATTCCCATACAGGAATTTATGAAAAAATAAGGGGAAAAATATTGCACAGACTAAGGCTGGTAAGGGGTAAAACTACTGAATTTTACCTTTTACTTTTTAAAAGTTGCCCCTTAAATAATAAAACCTCCTGAATGAATGCCTTAAATTTAAGATGAAGGGGTTTCACACTAAATTTAAGGTGTTTAAATCTAAATTTTATGTCAAATTAAGGGGTTGGTTTCACAAATTAACCGGCACTTAATTCAAATAAAGGGGTTTGATGTATTTTCAGGGCTAAATTAAGGTAGGGTTAAGCACAGTTGAAGGACATTGTGTTAGGAGTGGGATGTATTAGGCAGCATGTGAACAGCCAGGTCTTGAAGCTGATGTGTACGAAGCTGGAAAAATTGTCAAGCATAAGGATCTGACAGATTTTTCCAAGGGCTAAGTTGTTAAGGTCAGAGCATCTTCAAAATGGTATTGTGAGGTGCTCCTGGTATGCAGTGGTTAGTGTCAATCAAAAGTGGTCCAATAAAGACAATTGGAGAGCCAGTGATGGGCTCATGGGTGCCCACGGCTCACTAATGTGAGTTGGGAAAGAAGGCTAGGTCATGACTTTTTTTTAAAAGCTACTGTTGTGATTGTTCTCACCACAGTTGTCTCTGTGAAAATGTTTTCACAAAAGAGGATTCTGGCTTCTTTTTTATCATCTCATTGCTCACTAGCAGCTCAACAGAAAGTCATGCCATTTCCCACACAAACAGTAAAACATGTCCTAGTTAATCTGATATCTGAGTTATAAGATAGCTCTTAACTCTTAATTGTTAATAATAGCCAAAGTATTTGTTTTTATTGGGCCTGCGGAACTGTTTTTAGGAGCCACTGATCCAATGGACTCGTGTTCTGTCATTTCTGTTTCAAGGTTGCAAGCTTTCTGGAATAATCTCATTCAACTCAATGAATATTTGTCATATTATTTATTCATAGTTGAGAATAATTTTGAGATTCCAGTTTAAGTGTCTATGCTACTGAGCTGCATACATCATATAGAACAGGCAGTGGATTTTTATCATCAGATGTTTGAAACTGCTATGCTGGTCATATGAGCGCAATCTATACTCACATTTATTGTTCGTGGTTATCTCCGTTATGTGTCTTCAAATGTAAACCAAATGTTTGGCTCCTGAGCAGGGGCCACTTGTGTTTCTCTCCACGGCCTGTTCTGCTCCATTGCTATTCTTCTTGTTATTTTTAATGGAGGTTATGCTTTGGCAAGCACAGTTCAATTGAGGAGAGATCGAGCTTGTGATTTCTGTCATATCTGCAGCCAGAGATGCTGTCCACTGTGAATAAAAGACGCGTGAGATAGAACAGGCCCATGTGAGGCCTTATCGCAGCTGGCATAGAACGCAGCAGTTAGGCTATGCATAGAGTTCACACACCAGTCTTCAGTGGAATGCTTTAGAAAGTGCCTTTCAAAGTCTTAATGGACAAATCACTATGATGATATTTTGTGAGACTGAATGTCTCACCATATTCTCTGCTGTTAAGAGTACAACAGTAATAATTTACAGTGGATACCCTAATACAGTGGTAAATATCTCTTGTTGTTTGATCTACTTCTGATCTATGTATTCATTTTTCGCATTTTTTCGCAATCACCAGGCTGATGCGCATTTGATGTACAGCACACTAGCCCCAGCCTTTTATTGTGCCATGTCTGTCACAGCTGCTCTAAGCAATACGGTCTCAATTTTCTGATAAGAAAGAGCTGCATTTGTCAAAAGAAACTTTTTCAAAGATTTGAGGCAGATAATGGAGGTAGTAGCACTTTAAAAAAGTGTGTACTGCCTTCATTTGCTTTGTGCGAAGTAAAAGGCACAGCGTGCTTTTACTGAAAAGCAATGCAAAGGTGACAGATTTAGAACGGCTAAGGAAGGTTTTTTTATATGCCACTGCATCAAAGGTAGAATAAAAGGCCATGGCAAGTCGTGGCTGATCATGACATGCTCAGTTACTCTACAGTGCCTTTCTGACCTGTATATCGTTGAGGATGATGTGAACTATTCTCATTACTGATGAAACTCTGTTGCTTATCCTTTTGGGAGAACTTTAGGAGACCGAAGCTCAAATGTTAAGTTATAAAGAAGAGATTAAAATCATTGGCATGTTTTCATGATCCAGATCTTGGGTCTGACCCAGCTTGCAACACAGGAATAAAAAAAAAAAGTGCACAGTTTGAGAACCACTGTTCTAGACTACCACCACAATTTAAGGCGGGGGTGAGGGTGAGGTATTTTAATACTTGCACTTTCTGTAAGGTGCCTATAAATGAAATGTATTATTATTATTAACATTTTAACTAAATCTGCAACACCAGCTTGCCTGAGGATAACACTGCATGAAACTTACTCATCCTGGCTTTCCAGTTGTTGTCAAGAACTTGCAATTAGACACAAGAACTTTTGATAAGCTTTCAGAATGTTATAGTATGTATAGAGTAAAATTACAGTATACCCATACACAAAAACACATTATTTTATTTTGAACCATCCCAATATAAAAACAGAAAGCTAAATTTTCTATTTTCTTCTTGGAAGTTTTAACTTCCATTTTTTAATCAAATAGACACTTTAAATGAAGAACTATTTACAAAATGTTTTACTGATGGTAGAGCTATCACCACTGCTTGGGCAAGAGAGTTGGCAGTCAGCCAACAATTTTGCACAGGGACCTCCAATTATTTCAGGGGCTCTTGCAAACTGCACACGATGTGATGCTTTCTAAAGCTGGTGGATCACTCTGCAGCTGAATCCAGCTCACTGGAGCACACCCCCGAACGGTGTGTCCACATAAGAAAACTAGGCAGTCGTTTAGGGTGACACTTCAGGAAATGTGGCAAAAGTTGTAAAACTTATGTGAAAAAAATTTGACTAAAAAACATAAATGACAGCATATATATATGTATGACAGTGCTCCTTATTTTAATACTCTTCATTGGGCTAGAGTAGATAAACAAGAATAAAGAACAAAAAGAAAATAAACAAGCATTAAAAATGGTAAAAGTGGACAATGCAAATACTTTAAAGACCACATGCGAGCTTGAACAGATGGCTTGTTTTTATTTATATTTTAAGGAAATCCTTGGCTATTTAGGAAGACCAAGGATGCACCCAGTGTATTTCAGATTGTATGCCCATATTGAGCACTATCTTCTATTAACACTGTACAATGCTGTGTATGATCAAGACTGGAGTCACACAAGTGGCCTAGACCAACTCAGTTTACTCACATGTTAGTTTTACAGTACATCTTCCTCACATTTAAGCTGTGTTGCCACTTGGTTCTCACTCTTTGTTCTTCAGAGCTTGATGTCTAGTATAGTGCTGCATGACTTCAGAGGTCCAGTAGAATGCCAGCCTTATCCTAGGTTTATGCGGGATTGGGGATATGGTCAGATTTGAAGAATAAAATCCACCACTATATTTGAAGAGTCTTGCACGCTCTGGGGTGTGTTCCCCCACAACTCATACTGAAAGCAAATCACAGCAGCTGCAATTCCACACTTACAACTTATGTGTCATTACTGTGTGCCAAGAACCACACCATATCACCCCATATACCAAATTGTCTTTGAACCAGAAAATGCCTCAGCAGCAAGACTCAACCCAAAAATGACTTCTCCATACCTTGTACATGGACGAGGGGAAATTGTACAAGGACAAAATCATGTGGCATGAATGATCAAACCCAAATGACTGCATTCAAATTCACTGCATGGCCACTAATTTTAGGGGCTGACACCAATTTCCACTGGACCATGCATTCCCGTCTGACACAGCCTCTTCCCATCTCTTATTTACTCTTAAATGCCAGAGAATCATTGCCTCCCCCTACTCAGTATGAGAGGAACATTTTAATGAGATTTCCCCTCCTGCCTCAAACCCTGAAATGGCAGTGAAGACTTATGGGTATGACATTCGCCTGGGAAAAGGAGGAAGTTTATCTAGTTCCTTCGTATTTACCTCTCAAGACTGCAGTGTTTGGTAACTGTAGTTTATATCCTCTTGACACTCCAGGAAAATGCGGGCACTGTGATGACACTTATGAGAGGAGTGTGGTGAATCTCATATGAGACAAGTTAACTACAAACCCCAGCCGTCCACCTGCTCATATGGAATATTCCAATCTCAGCAGCCGAGGCAATCTTAATGTAAGAAAAAAATAAAAACTTTGGTGACATTTAGGGTTGTTATAGAAGCTGGAATATGGGGAAATCTGCCATGTAGTCAACACTGTTTATTTCCATTTTTTTGTTTGCCCTTAAATCTCAAAGATCACAAAGTTGTGGTGAGAGCTCAACAGTTCCGCAGAGAAGAAAACAACATTTCTGGATTTGTTAATTGCAGTCACAGCATGACTTGGTTTGATCCCATTCATTTGGGGATTCGCATGGTAGAACAGCTTAGCAGGTTACCGGGTTAAGTTGGAGAGGATCCCAGCTTAGAGCTCTTTAATGAGCCTCCATCCTCCAGCCAACATGCTTCCTGCAATGGTATGATTGGATTGCGGTATGTTCCTATGTGACGGCCCTCTGCGCGTAGTAATGGTAATTTATCCACTCTGGTATTATTCAAATGAGAGTGGAAGGACAGACTGGCTGCTTAGTCCAACGGAAGGATCTTCCGCGCATTAATGATTTGAAGTGTCCCATGTGGAACAGCGGGACTAAATGAAAGTGATGCATTTTGTCCTTGCTGTAGACATTATGAGATAACACACTTCTCCAATGGGAAATGGAACTAAGACAAGCTTATCGGCACGCTGGATTGGAATATAGTTAACGTTTAAGACGATGGACGATGGACACAGTAAGTAGCATAAGCACATTTTATTTACATATGTGGAACCGGGGAGCACATAGGCTCCCTGACCATGTTCGTGAAATTGCTTTTGGGCCCTGCTGTTTGCAAACACACTACCAAGAGGTGGCAGTCCATGCTTATCTGACCATCTGGCTGCACTCAGAGCTGCTTAACTGTAAGGAACTGCGCTTGCTGCATACTAAACATTGCTCTGTTTTCAGAAAATAGCAGCAAACTGTCCACTGGCTGCCCGCTCGTGCAGCACGGCCCACTGAGTGTCCGCATGATGCGATCCCACCCTCGGGCATTTGACACCAGCGGACGTCCAGGTGGGGACCCCATGTGCTACTCCACACTGCCACACAGTGGATAATCTATTAGAGGAAAGGTTAAAAAGAAGGACAGAACAGACGTAGGCCACTGCATGGCTTCTCATTAGGAGGGTGACGCCAACTCATCCGCCTTCTGTACACACACTTATACACACATACACATACGCACATACCTGCTGCCGATCCTCTCAGGACTCTGAGCCTGTTGATTGCTTATTTTACCCCAGTCCCAGTCGGGGCGCACGTCACGCTGGTCTGCTGTACGCCAGACTCAATCAGCCACTGCCCCGTGGAAACTCTGCCAATCACCCGGCTGCCTTTGATCCCATCCGGCTCCCAAGCCATCCTCCTGCGCCAGCGCGCATTTGAAAAGCCTTGGCCTCTCACATGTCTGCAGGTGCCTATCGCCTACATGCTACTTTTGTGGCTCCGCATTAGCAGGATGTACTCCGACAGAAAACAAGGTCACAGTCAGTAATTGCTTTTATGGCAGTTGGGTGCTAGGGAACTGTGCAGTCATTAATGGGGAGGTTTGCTCAAAATGTTTCATTAATCATCCTCTAAAGTTGCAAACATACATGCAACTCTCAAATGAATCTACTGAGCAATATTTAGTTCTCTTGTTGTCTGTACTTGTAGATAAATCTGACACTGCGGAATGCATTTTATATTAAGCACAACAGTTCGTAATGCCCCCTTTAACCAGAGGCTTCTCCCATCACTCTCTATATAGGAGTGTTAAACATACTTGTATATACTTCTTGTACGTATTTCTAAATGAAAAATAAAATAACCATAGAGGCAGGTCTGACACAAAACACTAGTTTTACAGCTATGTATACTAACTCAGCTGTCGGTATTTCTCTCTGTGTGAATGCTATTACACTATGGTAAGTCCGCCGTAAAGTCCAGCACGGTGAATGACGCACTCACTTATTTTAATCAGGCACATATTATGGCAGAGACTGCACAGTCCTCTGGACCTTTCCATAAAACAAGGCAATAAAAGCAATGATCAGTAAAGAAAATGGATTGCTAGTTATTAAAAAGTGGCCAAAGGACAAAATTCAAAACTGTAGTTCTCCGAGGCTTTTTCTTATTGATATCTTAGTCACTGCTAAAATCCACAGATCAAAAAAATGCACGGTACACAATTTTTATTAATGATATATGTTTTTGTTTGGACTATGCTTAACTGATTAATAACTAAAGAATTTATACTATTGAAATGATACTGTTTAAATTCTAAAATTGGTGCGGTTTGTTGAGTATAACGTCCGTCAGTTTAATTATCAAAGCAATGTGCCTTCCTCATCTCTCTGAACAATGGCCTAGCTTTAACACCTATACCTATATGTGTTAAAACCTCCTGGTGGAGGTGATTAGAATGTCCCAGGATAAAATTATTCAAGAAGCTTTCCTCAAGGACATGAAGATAGCTCCCGGCACACACTGTACCTTACACATAATTGGCCATATCCAGGTAGTAATCACTGTGCATTACAGATGGGGTTAGAAATCAATGGAATAATGGAATGAATAGATTGTTTAGAGCCATAAATTATTGTTGATTTCATAGTAGAAGATGGCTGAATGGCTTGTGCCATTAGCATTCAGGCACAATAAAGATACAGAATAGAGGACACAAATTAGATGAACAAAAGGTATGACAACACCTGAACTGTTTCTGACAATAAGTTGTGTACATAGTTGTAATGTTCAAACTCCTATTTGAGAAAACTGGGCAAAAAAAGCATGCTCTTCTTACAAGAACCAGAGAATCCTATGGGCTAGACATAATCTTTACCTACTGTCCCACATACAATATGTCGATTAACATTAATGTTTGGAACAGATTTTTTTCTTGTAGGAATTGTTACAGTAAAAGTCAGGAAGACTTGTGTGTATTCTATGATTTACAAATTATAAAGTGGCTGACTTGCATGTTGTACAGAGAGAGCTTTGTGTTTGTAATTAATTTCAGCAGCAATGCCAGCATCCTAGTCCAACATTCTGGCCAGATTCAAGACGCTGTCTCTCTGAGACTTTGTGGGGAAGATTATAGGACCCTTTGGAGGTGAGTCTGGACACCCGCATTAACCCTCAGGCTTGTGAGTCAATAGTTTCTGCAGCTATTTGACAAGCAACGGGCAAAAATTCAGGTAAACATTAATCGAGCATCAGGGCATATGCTCTGTGACACTCATCATCAAATGTACACTGAAAAGTACATCTGAAAATTGAGATCAAGTAGGGAACATACAGCAATGGCTGTGAAAGGATTTTGTGAGAGCAGAGGTTAAGATTGGTTGCAAAGTACATGCTCAACACCAATTACCAGAGGCACTTTAGAGCACTGTACAGTCCTTCAATGCGTTTTTCCCTCTTCTAAAGACATTGTACATGCCTTAGTATAAATGACTAGATGAGTGTACTTTCAGAATTGTAGAGGACATTCATCAAGGGGCTATTTGCCTTGTTCAGTGGTGGATATGTGCTATGGATTTAATGTGATTAACCTGATGAATTAATTTATGTGAAAAAGTATAAGCACTAATATATATATATATATATATATATATATATATATACTTAGTAACGTCGTTAATCTCTTCACAAAGTTGGGTTGGGAGCTGGGTATATACTACGCAAGCTATGATGACTTTCCCCTTGCTAT
>JBBJLR010000111.1:13110871-13122304 GCA_037577145.1 Brachypetersius gabonensis
TCTCTCTCTCTCCCTCTCTCTCACACACACACACACACACACACACACACACACACACACACACACACACACACACATACATACATAGTTTATAAACCTTTCATCTAATGTTTAAAAAGAACTAACTTTGACATCTTAAAACATAGCAGCAAGGGTCAAGACCTTAGTCTGTCATAGCATCTCAACAAACACAGCGAACTGAGAGTCGGAGACAGTAAGACAGCTACAATCTTTGATGCAAAAGTTAAGAAATGCAGTCAGTTTGACAAGATCTCTTTCCATCTAGGACGAATTAGTATGCACAAGTTCTGTCTTTTGGATCAGATGATTACTGAAATGTAGGTCTGAAATTTATGTAACCCAAGTTGCCACATTCAGAGTCTGTTTGAAACAGCTAGAGCCAAGAAACATGAACTGTATTTTTCTCTGTTGTAGTAACAAATAAATTAAACAGAAGATTGAGACATGCTGTGCTCTCTGGTGACGGCTGAATTCTATAGGACCTATAGAATGCCACATAGAGTGTAATATATTTAAATTTACACATTGTAGGGGTGTCAATAAATATGTGGTATTCCCTTGCAAAGATGGTCATATCATGTTGCAGAATGTAAATTTGTGCTGCATAATGCGAAATGCATGCCGCATCATCAGACTCATACAAGGAACTCAATATGCAATAAATCCACAATATGAGCTCAAAGTCATACAGTACTGAGAGATGGAAATATATTCCGCTAACAAAAAAGGAAACATTTGCTGCCGTAGAGTAAAGTTCTCAGAAGCTGACAGGGTTTATATCGCAAGTCTCTCGGGATCGCACACTCTTGGAGGGGATGTTTTACAGGCATTAGAAGGAAGCATCACTCTCCCGGGATTGCTATGCAGACACAAATTACTTTGGCTTATCCACTATTTTTTCACCAAGGATGGGAAAAATATAAAGGGCTCAATAAAACATGATGTCCTGGTTTCCAGAAACACTAGTGAGCAGTTGAACTTTTATGCAGAACTTCTGAATGCATTCCTGTTAAGAACGTCAGCATGCATTCCAGCTACTGGTATTAGATTATTAATGTCTGAACAAAACTTATGGCTAAAGCAACAGTATTTGCAGAATTTGGCAAGGCATCGCATTAGGTAGAACGAGCTTAAATTTCATTCAAATCATTTTACCTTTGGAATTTAATAGTGAATAGGATGTAAGTTTTCGTGAGAAACTGTCAGCCTGAGTTTTTTCAATATTGACAGCTATACAATGCCCTTTGCAAAGCCACTCTCAACAATATCTATTCTGCCCCTTCATTTAAGCTACAAACCTGAAGTGGATGTGGCTTGAAACAGATATACGGACTACTGTTTAGGCACTGTTCATAAATAAGTTCATGATATGACTAAGTGTTAATGAGGTAAAAAATCGGCTCACATTATGCGCTTAGACAGCCAAGCTATTTGTGGAGGGAAGTCTAAATGAAAGTAAATAAAAAATACAAATATTTTTGGGATTGAGAGCATAAAAATAAAAGATGTCAGACCATAGTGGAAGGAACAGGGAGTGCAGGAAGAAGCTCATTCCATCAGTGAGAGACAAAAACACTAAAACAGTGAAACCTTACCGTACAAGCATGCTTGGATCTCAAGAATGAATACGCTAAGAGTCTAAATGATCAAAATTCAAGTTGGGGTACCACGGTTTAGATCTGTACTGAGGTAACTCAATAATTATCCTTGCATGTGAGTGTGAGAGTTAATAATAATAATAATTATTATTATTATTATTATTATAACAAGCAGCAGTATAAAGAAGAAATGACACACCAACAAGAAGGGAATGTCCATAGCTTCAAGCTTCAGTCAAGGGATGTGAATTAAGCTTCAAAATGAAGGCAAGCCCTTTCTAACCCTGTTATGTGTATTTAAGACTTAGTTTAGATGATGGGTTTCCATCCAGGACGAGATATAAAAAAGCAAGATGTAGTTAAAGGAAGTAAAGTGTGCAGCTGGGCTCATCAGCATGGCAATAGCAAAAGAATCTTATTTCTGATCTCAGTGATTTTGAGTACAAAGAAAATTCAGAAAACTGGCCATTTTACCTCAACAAGAACCAGTTACCTAGAAGGGCTAATTCTGAAGGAAGAATGAGAACTAAGAAAGCAGTGCTGTTGTCCTGGTAGGATTAGTTGGATTGAACATCTGTCTTTGTGTTCCAAAAAGTAGGCAATAGGTAAAATAAGATGCGGACTGAGGACTGAGTCTGCTGTGGCTTTGTGGAGAGCTTTCTTCCTCTGCTTATGGGAAACTACACCATATGTCAAAGTATATGAACGTCTGAGCAGCAGAGAGGTAAAAAATGGAGCAATGTTGTTTGGAGCTTCTTTGGAGATGGCCGATATTCGGGGTGCAATGTTCTGTTGGGGACATGGGAGGATCTTTGGTCCTGACGTTCTTTTGGATGTTACTTTGGCATGTACCACCTACCTAAACATTGATGCAGACCAAGTGCGCCCCTTCATGGCTACACTTTTCTCTAATGGAAGTGGCCTCTTTTAGCAGAATTATATGCCCTGCCAAACTGCAAAATTCCTGTTTGAGGAACATTTCCCAAATCTCAGTCCGGCCAAGAACCTACGTGATGTTTTGGACAAACTAGTCCAATTCATGGAGGCTCCATCTTCCTGATTCACAGGACAGGACAGATGTATTTTAAAGTCTTAGTGCCAGATACCAGAGCATACCTTGGGAGGCACACCACGTCCCCAAACTGTGGCCACTAAGTTGGAAGCATGTGATTGTCTAAAATGTATTTGAATGCATTAGGGAGCCAAACCTAAAAAACATCCCCAGATCATTATACATCCCCCACCAAACTTTACTGTTGGCACTATGTATTCCAGTAGGTATTGTTCTCTTGGCATTCGCTAAACTCTTATTCATCCATCAGACTGCAGGTAGTGAAGTGTGATTCATCACTTCAGAAAACGTGTTGCCACTGCTCCAGGGTCCTGTGGCGGTATAGTTTCCACCACTCTGTTTGATACTTGCATTGGGAATAGTGATTTCTGTCTTGCAGGAACTTGGCTCTCAATGCATAGCTCTTATGCTGATCTTGTTTCCACAGATGGTTTGGAAGCGAGATATGTAAACAAAGACAGGTGCAGGGAAAAAGTGGAAAACTGGGTGGATGGGAGTGGGTGTGTCGTAGGAGTGGTTGTCATTGCTTCATCATCAGTGAGTGATTTGAAGCTTAGGAGTGTCAGGCACAAAAGTTGTGTGTGGGACGATTGAAAGACATGTGGATGTGACTGATGTTCTTGCTATGATAGGAGAATGTCAGGATAACACAGATGGAAAGATAATGATCTTGATGGCTTGGAGCTGTTAGGACAGAGTGTCCAGAGGGGCGGACAAGACCAAGTAGAGGCTGGCAACAATATCTTGAGACAGATACTTGAGACAGTGTGTACTTTGTACTTCAGCTCTTGATGGCCTTCGAAAGTTTGCGTCAGTTTGAAAGATACCATAATGGCTTCATATGACATTGATAAGGCATGTGCTAGCCTTCACTCTCTCAGTACTAGGTAATGAATAGAA
This sequence comes from Brachypetersius gabonensis, assembly GCA_037577145.1. Taxonomy (NCBI): domain Eukaryota; kingdom Metazoa; phylum Chordata; class Actinopteri; order Characiformes; family Alestidae; genus Brachypetersius; species Brachypetersius gabonensis. The sequence continues at coordinate 13,114,463 of JBBJLR010000111.1, forward strand.
CTGGAGGAATTGTGGGGGAAACAGTAGTGTCATGTGGTTTATAACCATTGTTAAGGCTTTTATTCTTGAGTAGCAGCGTATCTCAAGGAGATTTGAAGATGCAAGAAATCTGGCTACGTGTTAGTGCTGAGTTCAACAGAGAGGTCACAACTGGAGCACCCTTGTCTGGAGAGGGGTGGTTGATAAGTGGATGTTGATGCTGTTCTTTGGTGTGCAGGTGTCAGAAATCCAGAGACTGGAAGATGACCTTGATGGCTTGGAGGTGTTAGGACAGAGTGTCCCTAGTGGCAGACAAGACCAAGTAGAGGCTGGCAACAGTGTCTTAAGGCAGTGAGAGCCATTGGTGAGAAAGTGGATGTGGAAAGTGCTTTCTGTCACAGATGGTAGGGCAAGAGTTGAGGTCAAGAAGCAGATAGATGGATCTATCCAAAAACAGTTGTTGGATGTAGCAGAGTTTCCAAAGATTACATCTAAGCTTGGTAGACTGTGGTGACGGTGAGTGAGCAAGGTGCAAAGGCTTGAGGTGTGGTGTGTGATTTCTGTATGGGACATTTTTCCACTTTGGCTAAGACAGTGTGTGCGGATGAATTATATGCACCAACTTTTTTCCTTTCACTACATTCCGAAGATTTGGTTGACCTATCAAAGCAGCCTGTCAGTGTTCTGGTCATACAAAAATTATGATTATCTGCTGCTTTTATTAATCCACTCTGTTAATATTTTTTCACGTAAACACTTTCTCACCTATGCAGCTTTCTGGTGGGACATGTATTACTATATCCAGTGGGTGAGCAACATGTGCAAGAGTAGAGATGTGTCACGTTCCAGTACCCTCTGGAACGCGATGCAGGTGCTGTCTTAACTAGCTCATCAGTCCTGCGTGCCTGGATCCTCATACTGGCTACCGATTGGAGCATGTGCCCACGATATCCCGGCCTTACTTCCTCCTGCCGCTTTAAGACAAGTCAAAGCCAGTGTATCAGCGCGTGTTTGGGAGTGCGTGTTTGAAGACTGTGAGAATGTGCTAGAATGTGTGTTTTTGCTACAGTGGGTTAGAGTGTGTTAGTGTGTTTGAGAGAGTGTTGGAGTGTGGATCAGTGAGAGCTTGAGATTGAACTTTGAGTTGGTGGTGTTAAAATGTGTGTTATTAAGAGAGTTTGTTGTGACTAAACAATTGCGGGTCTTGGGACTGCTAAACTAGTATTGAACCGTTGTTGGTTATTTGTTTATTGGTGGTTGGTTCCTAGTCCTTTGTTTTCTCACTTAGTATTACCTCTGTATAGATCACTAGGATTCGGCGGACACCACTCACTGTAAGTTTTGTTATATTGCTTTCTAAAATAGACTAGTTAGTTCGGTGTTAGATTAGTTTAGGGAAGTTTTGTTTTACTTGTTTCTTGCTTTGGTGTCGTCGTCCAACCCCCACTGCCCTGTAAATAAGTACTGTAAATCTTTCCCCTTCTATCTACCTGTGTGTATTTGTATATATTTTGTATATAGTCTCTCCACTACTTTATTGAACGTATTCCACTCTCCCTCTTTGGTTGTTGTTTATTGTACACTTGTAAATATCTAATGCACTTCGTTTTTGTATCTAACTCGTGTGTGTGGTATCCTGATTCTTGGGCTGAGATTCAAACATTCAACCATACATTCCTCCTAAAACAATAAATAATTTGATATAGATAAAGAATATAATGTACATAAAAATATAAACTGTTACACCTGAAACCTGTCTATCATCCTAAACTAGACGTAACAGATGAGACCAGTAGGACACAGTCCGGTTGATTCCTGCATGACCCTGAAAATGAGTGAACTTTAAAGACAGAAAGATAGATTGATCGTATTTGGTTCTGTGATTTGATCTTCCGCTTTGAAAATCAGAGGGCTATACTAGGTGGGGAAGCTTTCCTCTGGTATAACTTCCAAATAAAGGTTGAATACGGGCATTTTCAGTCATGATGGTTAAAACACCTTTGTGTAGTTCCCTTACTGTGTTCTTTATAAAGACATTAATTGTTGATGAATGATTAAAGGATTCTGGCTTATGTGTAGCCTCATGTTTATTCTCCTGTGAAACAAGAAGTCACGGATTAACAATGAGCTAGTTCTCCACAAAGTCGTTTCTTTTTTTTATTCAGTATTTTTTTAAGGGTGCCAATGAATATGGATCTACCTACTATGGCAAAATGTTTGCTAAAATGCTAGCTTAGGTTAAGAGCTCAGCTTGTGCATGGAAGAATTAGTCTATTATTGAAATTTCTTTTATAATCTGAAACATTTAACAGACATCAGAAAGGGGGGAAATACCTTTTCACAGCACTGTATATATACATACATACAAGTTCAGAGAAAGGTTGGATACAAATGATGACAAAATGAATCTTTAGACCATGGGCTAATTAATCAGTAATTAATCTTAATTAGAAATATACTAGCTATTGAATCCTGATTGAAGTGGGACAGATTTTCTTTTTTTCTTTCACACAGCCTCTGTAGATTACTGGACTGTGTAGGCTCCCTACTGTAATCTCACATAACTATTAGTTCAGCAGTCAAAGGTGTACATCATGCACCAGCATGCTACCTCTCCTCTTCTGTTCGACCTTTCTGAGAACATTGTACCTGCAGCTGCTAATTATACAGACAGAAGTACTGCACCAGAACAGGAATAAATTATACTTGTTTCTACTGAACATCTTATTTAACTCTAATCAGACATTTCCTTTAACTGCACACCGTGGCTAACTCTGCATGTAATAAGATGTTCTGTATGATACAATAATGTAATCATTTTTTCAAATAGGTATCCAAAACTTAACAAGCTCAACAAAGTTCACACAGCCCTAATAAAGCAAATGAGATCAGACAAGCTGGCAGATATTTGTCTGTCAGCTAAGCGTCATGCTTCCAGCCTCACATGACATTGTATCAATAATTTCTCAAAAGCATAGTACAATTTAAGTCATGGTGGCACTTTTGACCTATGACACTAAGCTAACTGCATAATTTCCTTGTTTAACATAAGGGAAGCCACGTTATGTATTCCTAGAGTGAAAAAAGACTTCAACTATTATTGATAAACCTCAGAAGCTTACATTTTAGGCTGGGATGCTGTGTGGAAAACAAAAATGGGCTCTTAAGCAAATATTTGCAGAAATAAGGAATTTATTTAATATTCTTCCAGTGTATATAAAGACCTAACTTTTCCATGCAGTGTTTTTGTATCTTGTCTCTTCAAAAAATTATGCATTTATAAGTGTAACGTCTCAGGGACGGCAGCCTTTAGTAAGGGTGTAGTTGTGGGGTGCATGTTCCACAGGTGTGGGGTTAGTCACAGGGTGGCTGCCGTTAGAGGCAGCCTTTTAGTTCAGTCAATGTTTATGTTCACAGTTTAGTTCAGGGTGACTGCCGGTAGAGACAGCCTTTATGAGTTAAGCCACATGTCTGGGTGCTTGTGTGTGATCAGCAGGTTGGCTCTGAGCTTGTGAGAAGCTCGGAGGAACCTGGTGATTACACACAGGTGCTCCAGTTTAAAGTACTCCGGGCTTAGGGTTCAGGCAGGAGCAGCGTGAGTGCTGAGTCTCCACAGCTGGGCTCGTTAGGAGCTGAGTGAGTGTGACTCAGGATTGGCGGAGAGTATGTTTAAATCCTGGCTAAATCTGAGTCACAGGGCGTGGTCACCCAAGCCCAACAACCAACATTCAACATTCAACATCTTAGTGTGTCTGGGTGTGTGAGCTGGAGGGAAGGTGGAACAGTGACAGGGTAGAAGAAACCGTATCTTGCATGTAGAGTCAGTGGACTCAGAAACCGTATTACCCTGTGGTTTGTGCTGTGCTGGTGAGAGTCGGGTGCAAAGTGAGTTGGGACTGTGTTTATGGGAATCTCTTCCTTTCTAGAAGAAGCCACAAGGAGGAGAGCAGACAGCTTCACCGTGATCAGCGGAGAGAAGCAACTGTCGAAAGACGGGTGGCACGTTTTCCTGACAGTCTGTTCCAACTCGTGCTCTCTCCCTCTCTCTCTCCTTTCTGTGTACAAAGCAGGAGTGATGAGTGCCGGTGTGCGAGTCCAGAGCTCTTAAAGAGGACTGGGAAACATACAGAAGACAGAAAAAGGGTTCCCGTCTCAGCACTGGAGTCGGAGGTGGACATTGCAAAGTGCATGACTTGAAGAAGTACCAAGGAGGATGAAGAATCCTTGGAGTGCCGTCACAGGGGTCCTGTGCTTCTGTGTTGGACTTTAAGTGTTTGTGTTTCTAATAAACTGTCTCTCTGGAACTCTGCTGTGAGCTGCTGTGTCTCTCTGCCCTCAGCGACATGACAATAAGCATAAATAAATATATTTAGAAATTAAATTGAAAGGGCACAATTATTGAATCACTATACTAAATATAGGATAAATTAATTTTTAAAAATAAAAGCAAATCCAGTTCTACACATTAATGCTGCAAAATATGTTCCTGTCCAAATTGCATTTGGTGTGATTATGATGCCTTTAGAAAATGTTCAATCATAATTAAAACATAAACATAATTAACCAACCCTTGAATGTAAATAACTAGATTTTTAGCAATGATCTTAAACATCCCTGCCAAGATAGTTGGTTTATTTATTTAATAATATGCAAGTGAAAACACTACACAACACTACACTTTCTGAGTAATGATAAATGAGGTAAGTGAAAACTCACTCGGATGACCTGAAAGGAACTAAAACAGAAAACTAAGCAAATTATTGCTCGACAATCATTATTACTACACCCCCATCCTACTTTATACTCTAATCATGTGTCTAACTATGTGTTTCTACCCATGTGTCTCACCATGCGTATCTAACCATGATTGTCTAAACTTGTGTGTCTAATTATGTCTAATGTTGTCTAACCATGTGTGTCTAACCGCATGTATAATTATGTATCTTAACCATTGTCCTGGAGGCTCATTGTTTTGTTTCACTATGTACTCTGTGTATATGGTAGAAATGGCAATGAAACTTGACTTGACTTGACTTGACATGTGTGTCTATGTGTGTGTGTCTCACCATGTTTGTCTAACCATGTGTCTAATTTAGTCTCATCATGTTTGTCTAACCATGTGTCTAACCATGAATGAATCACCATGTGTGTAATAGCGCATGTGCAACATTGCATTTAACCAGTGTTCGATCCATGTGTATCTTACATGGATAAGATACACATGGCAAAAAAAAACATGTGGCAAAACATGTTTGTCTAACCATATAGTCTCACAAATCAATATAAATGTAATAAATATAATAAATATAAACAATATAAACAGTGTTTTAAATCAATTACAATTTAATTTACTTTCTACACTGATTGTAGAAATGTGGCTGAAAGTACTATAGTGATGGATAATAATAATTGTTCTTCTTTACTCACCATGCAATGATTCTCCTTAAATATAAGTAGCATAAATGATGTGCCTACTGATAATTGATGTATTGATATTGATGAAACTGATAATGCAATGATGATATAAAACAAAGACTATATCAAAAACATTATAAATATAATTTTTTTTTTATTTGTCTGTGTATTAAACACACCACAGCACACTGTGTGAACAGCAGTGAGAGGTGCTTAGCAGTCTTGGAAATCAAACCCAAAAATCCCTGATCGCAGGGTGCAACCACTAGGCTACCAGCTGTTGGAGCTGTTTACTGCAGGACAAGGCCCAGCTTTGTTTCAACGAACTCATCAACTACTTCAAGCAGTTGTAAGTTACATATTCACCAAGCCATTTGATATATTTTATACATTTTATACATTTTAGACTTATAAAAATAAACATTTATATTGAAACACATATATAGGTTTTTTGAACATATAACAGAGTCTGACAGGATGATTATAATGCTTGTTTTAGCAAGTTTGTGTAACCATGTGACCAATCAAGAATGTGTCTGAACATGTTTCTCTGACCATGATTGCCTTATCATGTGTTTTAAAATGTATCTAATCATGTTTTTCTAACTATATATTTCTGCTAATGTGCCTACATAGGTCTCTAACCATTTGTGTGAAATTATGTCTAATGTTGTTTAACCAACTCTAACATTTACGCCATTTAGCGAACACTCTTATACAGAGAGACATACATCAGTAGTCCACATCTGTTTGTCAGAGGAAAAACAGTTAAGAGGGAAGGTGCCCAGGGTTTTTTTTAAATATTTTAAATATATAGGAAAAGTGATAAGCGAAGTGAGCAAGAGGACTGGTTAGTCACCAAGGGGCTTCTTAAAAAGGTGAGTCTTCAGAAGACAGCGAGGAACTCGCTGATCTGACTGCAAGAGGGAGTTAATTCCACCACTGCGGAGGCAACTGAAAAGAGTCTTGATGCATGTTTTACTCTTCTTTTGAGCAACGGAGGTTTAAGACGAGCAGTGCTTGGGGCTGTTGGGTGTGCTGAAGGGATTCTGTGGTATTTTTGGGCCAGCCCAAATTGTCCGACATGCCCGATGGCCAGCCCTGCCTCTGACAGACTTTTTTGTTAGACATAAAATATTTCTAAATCAATATATTTTGTCTACTTTTTGCAACTTACTAAGGTTTTTTTTTTTTAAATAGAAATGCAAATGAGTGATGAAATGAACTCAGTATCTTCATATAAAGTCTGAGTGGGCATCCTTATAATCTGCTGATCACACTGTTCTGCAGCTGAATGCACTCAGAGTTTGCCAACTACCCAAGTAATTCTTTATCATCATGAAAGTGGATTACGTAATCAGCCATTTTTCAATATTCACTGCACTAGCAATAAACTGCTCAGGTGCTAGTTCTTTAATAGCTCTCTTGTTATTTCTGGTAGTATTGATAACTACTTTTAGTATATTACCATGCCCAGTCCAAAGGTCTCATTTATAAAACGTCACGTAGATACTTAAAGTGTATGTGCAACCAAAACATGAAAATGGAGTACATAAAGAAAAAGTCAGATTTAAGAAAACGTGCACACACACATTTGCAAGCAAAATATGCTTTATAAATCGCACTCTACCTGGGACTGTTTGAATGTGAATTTGCAGCACATTCTGCCCACAACATGCCCCTGTTCAACCTTACATGGTAAATGCAAATCACCTCATGTATATTTAAGCCACCGATATTAACCTGAAAAAATGGCATTGTGGCAGGGGAAAGTAAGAAAATGTGTAAAATCGAAGTAGATGCACTTGTGGATGAAGTGGAAATCCAAAAAAAAAAAATGTTTGATGGTGACAGTAGTGGGGTGACAAAGAAAATAGTTCAATAAAACGGTATAAAGGCATAAATAAACACACACATATATGCAAGTTCTGCTCACAGCTACACTGACATTTTTTGGGGTAAATTTTAAACAATTCAATTATATGCCAATTGGGAGCCTATCCCAGCTGCTATGGGCGAAGGCGGGGTACACCCTGGACAGTCGCCAGCACATCGCAGGGCCACATACAGACTCAGACAACCACTCACACTCACACCTAGAGGCAATTCAGTGTGCTCAATTGACCTATCCTCAATGCATACGTTTTCGTGGTGGGAGGAAACCGGAGTCCCTGGAGGAAAACCACGTGGTCACGAAGAGAACATGCAGTCAAACCCAGGACTTTCTTGTTGCAAGGCAACAGCGCTAATCCCTGCACCACCGTGCCACCCGGCCTTACTAAAACATATAAAAGAAAAAATCTTCATATGTTGCATTAGCGGTCTCCTACATCAATATATAACAGGAAAAAAAATCTTTTCTATATTTGGGTCTTCAAGATTCAAGATTCTTTATTCGTCACATGCATAGTCATACAAGTACAACACGCAGTGAAATGTATCCTGAAC
>JBBJLR010000111.1:13122404-13142413 GCA_037577145.1 Brachypetersius gabonensis
GAGTTTTGGAAAAACACCATTTATTGCAGTTCAGTCAGTCTTTCGTGATATGGATATTTTTTCGCAATATGGATATTGCGCATGTTGATATCGCGCTAACAGTAAATTTGCGATATATTGTGCAGCCCTAGCATGTTTTTCTGAACCTGAGGTATTTGTTTTTCCAGGAGCACTAGCCATTGCCAAGATATGGTTGATTTGTAGCATTTTAAGTTTAACATCTTAGCTGCATAACTATAGTCAGATAAAAAGGCATTTTTCCCACATTTTCAATAATTACAAATTTGTCTTTGTTCAGGGTCTACTCAATAAAATGCTTAACAATGAGTAGTTTTGGCTTGTGAGAGTTTATTAGCACATTTGGGAACATTTGTGAAAAGCCTTAGATCTGTTTAGTAAAACTGACGGACAAAAACAGAATGCGGGACTTTCCGATACAGGAAGTCCTGCATTCTGCACAATGTACTGCACATGATCTTGACATTTTACCTCAAATGTTTCATATAAATGCCTGGACTTGTCACATGCTTTTAATATATACTGCATGTGCCTGGCATGTCTATTTGCACTTGATTTGTGAGTCAGTTGTATGGATGAATTACTCTAAAAGAATTCATATCTGAGAAAAGGCAGTGGTTTAAATTTGATATTTGTTTACGTTTGCTTAACAGCGATGGAGAGAGACATCTAAAATTGATGATACCAACATACCAACACACACACACACACACACACACACACACACACACACAATGCCCACAAACGTAACACCCCCTTCAGCCCCCCACCCCTCCCTGGTCGCAGTGAACTTTCAGGTAGTGAAAGGAACATCTGAGCTGATGGGCTTTGATTCTCAGCCTGTCTCTCTCCTCTCAGCTGCCATCCATCAATGTAAATGTGGGAGACAGAGTGGGCTGGAGAGAGGTTATTCTCTGCTGTCACTGCAAAGTGGATTTCTGTAGACCTAGCTGACCTATGCAGAAAGCAATTCTGTTGTCATGCACTGTTCAGCCATGCAGCTCAGATGCCAACGACCAAAATACAGTTAATTACACCTCAAAACTACTATATCCTTCCTTTTTCTCACACACACGGCCTCTCTGTCTGGCTAACAAATGAAACAGATACGCATTTGTACACCAGTCACTGCTTTTCAGTCTCTGTTTCACAAAAGCCATACGTCTGCACATCTCAAGCCGACTTATTTCTGTGTAAAACAGATAAATCAGCGGTCCATTTTCTGCCAACATCAAACCAGCTCCTGTTGTTTCTTTTGTACTCTTTGTTCTTTCCTTGTATTCCGATAACCTCAAGTCAAATCTCTATTATTAGGAAGCTCTTTAATCAAAACAGTTCTTTTCAACAAAATTCCCCATAAAGGTATGTGTGTGTTATTTGAGAGGAGCCCAAAGAACAATGTTAATGCTCAAACATTGATCTTCCATAGCTCAGAGGACAAAGTGGTGTTTTTCCCTGAAGCTCCCTAAGTAGAAATAAAATTAGACAAAAAGAGACTTCACATATAAAGCACGCAATTACATTTCCACCTGACTGCTAGTGCAATGTTTGCGCAGTTATTTTAATGATAAAAATGACCTTATTGCATATTGCACATCCTTGTACCAGGTTGCACAATTTTACTTCTATAGTTTATATTTATATATGTTTACTCTTTGTCCTTTGTACCCTGTAAAAATATATACACATATACTGTGAGTCTTATCTCACAGTATATGTGTATATAGCTGTAAACATGAGATGGCAAAGACTTCCGATTGAAATTATAACAGTTATTCACAGAATCATGACTAAAGCTCTTATTTGATTGTATTCATATCAAGATTTTAGTCTTTAGTTCAACTGCAGATAAACATTAGTATTATTATGTAGCAAAGAAAACACACAACATGTGACCTTGTGATCTCCACTAAAACTCAAGAGGAGACCTGTGAGACTCATGGGGTCTTTTGCTCAGTAGAAATGTCTGAGCAGTAGGAGATTTTGTCTCTTTTGTCTCTTCTTCAGACATCGTTGTTGAGGACAAACTACAGACACATTTAAGGTCTGTTGCCTTTTCTTTCCTATGGGAGGTCGGGCTTGGGGGGGAAAAAAATCAATATTTTTATTATTATTAAAACGTCCTTTGTTTCACTCTGTTTGTTCCCTACCGATATTATCCATTTGCTTTCCAGGAGGCTCGCGCAGAAAAGTCATTAGCTGAGGTTAAGTCAGTGAGTGTTCATGGCACGCAGAGGGACAAGCGAGCTGCAGGGTTGGCCTTGGCTTTAATCTATTATTTTGCTTTCCAGCATGCGGTAGCCAAGCCTCTCCAACAGATGAATTGTAGAAGCTAACTCAAGGAAATGTTTTTTTTTCTGGCTTTCTTTCCAAAGGGGCTGAAAGCCGTTTCATTTCCACACAGAATTTAATTAATGGCTGGCCAATTAAATAATCAGACCAACAAGAATAAAGATGATTTCAAACGAGAAGAAATGGAACACAAATGTATGCAAAACATACATAATATAGATTATTAAAATTGTACAAGAAATCTGAGACAATGCATAAAAAATGTATTTTATTTAGTGTATTAACAAACCCAAGTTCTATACATTTTATTGATATCACCTTGGTAACTCGTCACAAATAATAGGTTTATAAAAATAAAAGCACATGTAACAGAACATATAATTAGAACTGATGTGTCATATTTTCCCACAAAGTCCTATTTTCGTATTTGTACAAATATCTGAAAAATAGTTCTACCAACAAAATCCGCAGCGGCTGAATCAGATACTAGTATACGTAAGTGTTACAGGACTGACGGACAGAACAATACAGCTGAGCAGTCTGGTCTCTTCCCAGTAGGAGGGCCTGATTACACTGATGGTGCTAGGCTTAACGCACGTTTACTGCCTCTGATACGCACATAAGCCACAGTGAGTGATACAATAAAAAAATGACATGCTAAAAAGAAGTGAAATCCATTTTCTACATGTTTACATTTGACCTACTCTATTTCTAACGATCTGTGTTGCTTCTATGAAAACTAAATGCGCACTGCTACTGAAATACTACGAGCCATGACTGACTTTTCAAAATAAAAAAGGCAAAGTGTGGGGCCCTTGTTTTAGAGGTCTCCACTAAATTACTTAAAGTTCTAACTAATGCCCCAGGTGGGAGGAAATGACCTCAGTAGCAGTTCAGAATTTCTCCGGAGTGTGATCAAGTCTTTGCTATAGCAGGAGCAAGAGCTACAATGATAGTATGAAGTGCTTGATTTAGCTACATAGCTTGGTGGTTTCGTACTCCATGGAATTGGGCTGCTTGGCACTGAAAGCTTGCAAAGCAGACTGAATTCGGACCACGTCGGTAGCAGACAGTTTGAGGCGGTGGCGCAGTAAGCAGGAGAAAAGGTCCAGAGGCTGCTGGCCTGGTGGAGAAAGCCTGTTCACCCGGTCTCGGATCTCCAGAAGCTGCAGCAGGGCTGAATCCTGCGAGCCCTGTGTGTACGGGTAATCCAGCTGCAGGATCAAGTCCTGGATAGCCTCTGGATCAAAGTGCATACTGTAACCAAACACCTGCATGCTGTTGATTTTCATGTAACCCAGATTCCGAGAGGAGTCCAAGTATTCCAATGGCTCGAAATAGGCAGTGCCATTCCCCTGGGCTGAGGCTGCTTTGATGCGGCTCCTCAGGTATATGTGGACCGTTTCGAAAAATGTCTTCCACTTGTTTCCCAGCGTTAATGTCCAGTTATAGCAGTCAAGTGGGATATCTAACTTGGTCCTCTCCCAGTCAGGGTAATTGTTCTGGTCTATGGGCATGATCCAGCTCTCAGAATGACTACCTCCAAACGGATTGATGTACACAGACAGCACGGGCTCCAGGGTGCTGTTTTTAGTAAGGCAGATTTGAAGGGAGAGGCCAAGTAGCATGTGGACATGGCTAGACTTAAACTTGTTGCTTTTCAGCGTCAGGAGCATCCTCTTCCTCCAGGAGGGATCGAACCAGTTGTTTAGCCTCACGTCATTGCTAATAAACATGGCGTGAATGCTAATTCTTCCGTCTCGCTTCTGGAGGAGATAACGCATCTCCAGGTCTTGCAGGTCTGTCTCAAAACCAATGTAGTTGTCAGTAGAGTCAGGGATGATGTTTCTACAGGTCCCCTGGCTCGGCGTGTAACCAGGATTGCAGCTAGCACACCGGGATCGGTTCTCATAGGAGCAGGAGGCACAGAGAGGTCCATCACCCACCATGCATGGAATCACACCCTGGCAGGACGGCGGCTCATACTGACAGGAGCAGGTCCGCAGCTCCTCCATGTAGGTGCCAATCTGGTTGTTCTCACTGCAGTACATGATTGAAAGGATGTAGTTCAGCCAGTAGCTATAAGGCCTGTGGGGAGAGACAAATCTTGATATAAAAGGCAGATCATTCTGTGCAGAAAATACTTACTTTCAAGTCTTACATGAAATATACAACTGATATTTACAGCTAGTACTGCAGTTGTACTGACTTGTCCTCTCATTTGTTCTTTCATCATTCTTTCTCTGTCAATCAGTGGAACGTAAATAATTTACTGAAGTGTTTTTTTTTTTCTCTTTCACATTACATTTGATTTTTTGCAATTTGTTTCATTTGGAACAACAGCTTTCGTTTAGTGCTTGTAGTGGAGTTGTTGTCAGTAATGTTGAGTACGCTGATAAAATTAAAATAGTATTGTAACATAAAGCACATTTTCAAGCACTCACTTTGCGCTGTAATCAAAATGTTCTGAATTGTCTTACCATTAACTTAATCTGAAATGCAACCAACATACATAAGGTAGACAACAAAATACCAGGCTTTAAATAAAGCACAAATTGTGGAATTGTGTCTTTCCGCTGAAAAACAATTTGCATTTTTTGCAAAAATAATCCACAGCTGACCAATCAATATAGAGGGCTCTTCTCTGTAGTCACCCACTCATCTAGTAATGAGAGAATGCTATTTTTCCTTTTTTGAGCGCCCATAGCCGCGCATCACTCCATATGCAGATTACGATACAAGGCACATTTCACCTCATGTGTACAAGTCCTCCCTTACGGCATACAAACCAATTTATCTGAACTGGTTATCCTTAATCAGGGTCATGCAATCTGTGTGTCTCTCCTGTGAAGGACTGGAGGACAGTTCAAGGTGTTTTTCCCTCTTTCATCCTGGCATGGGCTTGAGCATTTATGCCAACTTCCTCAATTAAATGTTAACATACCAAATGGAGCAGAAAAGCTCAATATGGTAATGCTGTAAATGAATAATGTTAAAATATTTATTCATTTATTTTTGTTTTGATTAATCACAATTGCTTGTTTAAAGATTCTCCACAACAGCAGACAGAAAAATCAGAAATGGTCAGAGCGCTCACACCTGCTCACAATGTGCCTAGTGGTGACTACCTCTAACTTCTTGTGTTCTGGGGATGTTCTGGATGTACTACCAAACAGCATAAATAAACTGCTACGTTAAGCGACTCAAAGTATAATTAATTATCAAACCTTCCCTTTTCACTAATAATAATGAATAAATATTGTAGGGTAAATCTTGTGGCGTATGGAAATAATGTACATAAGCTCCAAACAGTTCATTACTTCTTTGAAGAAATGCCTTACAGATAAATTACCCATTACAGCTATCGCCCAGCTGTAGCTATGTAAATCAGCTTTGCCTTTTCTAGAGCTAAAAATCTATTTTCACATTTTTCTTGTGCTGTCTATCATGCAGGCCTTGAAGATATCTATGCCTTGCCCTGGAACTTCTGCTCGCTGAGAGAAAAACAGTTTCTCCTGGCTTAAAACATAAGCGATGCCAACGGAATGTGTAAATATTCATGGAGCTGTGTTGCCTGAGAGACAGTCAGCGCGCAGGTGGATGAGAACGGAGGAAATCTCCACTGCCTGTCAGCACATTTCACTGAGAGCGAGATAGAAATGTGCACGAGAGTCAAAACACGCTTCCATCCACTTACGTGCAGTTAAACTAAGTTCTTGGGAATGATCATTTTCCAAGACTCTGCAGAAATGGAAATGGTTTTTGATAAAAGAAACAAATAAAAGCTTAAGCAAGCAATATTGCCTTTCTTTCTACAACAATGGAAATGAAGTAAAAATTTGTTAGGGATCATAATTGTTTATCTGTTGGTGTATAAAGTTCACATATACCATGATTTTGAGGCAAGGGATCACTAGGAAAAAAGTACAAGAGATTTTTCTATCAAAAAATCCTTAATACAGGGGGATGTTTCAAGTTTACAACGCTCACTTCCATAAAAGCCTAAAGCATGGAGACGTGAGTGTTTCGGCTTACAGAAGAATATGCAGTAACACGGCATAGGAGTGCGGGAGTTGGTGTCCCCCGGTACAGTACAGGGTATAAGTACAGTATATTTATGTCCTTTTCCTTTTTCTGTGGCTTAGTTTATCTTTTATTTTCTTTTTATTAACTAGATTGACTTTTTTCTTTTTTTTTTTACATCAACTGACAAGAATAAGACTTAGGCATAAAGGATAAAAACAAGAAAGACTGAATGGGAAACAGAAGCCAAAGAAAATGAATAGCCAAAGGAAGTGTAAAAATGAAGATAAATCAAGAGTGCATGATGAAAAGCTACAGACAGCAGAAAAGTAAATCAGATGCAATCAAATGAAATATTCCTTTCCTCATTCTAGTGAATAGATTCATGTGTTCTTTGGCACACCTTGTATCAGACGCTCAAATGGGAAGCATAAGCTGTTCACTGGTTCAGGAACACCAGAAAGAACTCTAAGGGCATTGAGGAGGTTTTGTTCCCGAGCCAAGGCTGTTTGCCTCGGGAGGTTGCTATGTTTATTTGAGTGTGAAGGTTGATTTAAACCTGTGTGGTCCAGAGAACTGATCTCAATTCTTCTTGGAGTGGAAATTACTTCAAGTAAACCCTGGTTTGGCTTGTCATGTGTGAAAACTTTATAATGTGATCAGTTCAATGTGGAAATGTGAGTGCTTGCTTCTTTGCAGGTGCATTTGCATTTGGTATGTATGGAACAGGGCAGTCAAACCATGGCTCAACGAAAACTCTGCTGTGTGAAAACAAAACTGCAGTAGTTAGCCCTAAATCTATATTGAATATAAGTTAAATGTTTGAGGTACTGAAGGTTGGACAGCGGCTGATGATTAAGATCAAGACAAAGATGAATATATATATTCATCTTTGTCTTGATCTTAATCATTCAAATAATGATTGAACAAGTGTTCTTTATAGCGGCTCCCTGACTGCAAATTATAAACAATGACCTTGAAATAAACAAGAGAGAGAGAGTGTGAGAGAGAGACTCAAAAACAATATCATCCCCCCCACCACCACCTACCCACCCCCAAAAAAAATTTAAAACTCCAAGTGCATTCATGGCAATAAGAACCCTCCCCCAAAAAAACACAAAAAAGAAAAACCCAACACCTGTTATAGCCAGTAACGCTGCAGACATATTCGCTGACTGTACTTGGGGTATAGCCAGTTACTCATTTTAAGGGGCAAATATATGTGCTACAGGTCTCCCAAAATGTTTTCCTTCAGAAAATGCTATCATCTACAAAACGTTTTGTGTTTTCTTGTGGTTCCTTGCCTTCCACCACATCCTATATGAGGATCTGAAATCATGTAGTGTGACAAATGTTCAAAAACTGAGGAAATCTAGCAAATGCTGTTTCCTGACACAGTACAAAATGGTTGCTTTTGCAAAAAAAAAACAACAAAACCCTTTAGGAAGCTGTTACTTGTGAAAGGAAAGCTTTGAATTCATTTAAGACTAAATTTAGCTTATGTCTATGCTTAGAACCAGTTCTTGTACTTTCCTCTATGTATCATTATGTCAAAACCCATTTCTTGCTACTCATAGCCAGGCACTTCCTAAACACCAATCTTTAAATGAAAGGATAAAATCTTCTCATCCACTGACACTTGAAATGATTAGATAGCTCCTGTAGTTTGAGTGAGGCTGGGATTTTAGCCAAGACACTAGCCTTAACATGATTATTCCACCCACAATGACCTTGGATATGGACATAATATGGACTGAACAGCGTATTTAAAGACATCACCTAATTAATAAGTTCAGCAGGTTGGCCTCTCAAACATAGATTCTTGTCTTAGAGAAATGAAATAAACAAGTTGGAGACAAAAGCTGGAGAAATGAAATAAACAAACAAGCAATAAAGAATAACAATAAAAAAACAATACTCCCTTCACTGGTTTATCATTTAACGCCACTAAAACAGTGCTGTTAAGGTTAACGCTTTTTACTTTTTGTGATTTCCCTATTGTATATTGTACTAATTGTATTGTATCGTATTCACATATTGTATTAATTTCCTTATTGTAATTTCTTGAGCCTTAACTCAATTAGTCAAAACAACATGCACATACATTGTTGTATTTGGGGCAAAATCTTGGTTCCCCGTTTTTGTCCTTCTATGTTTTGTCAACATTTTAAAAAGTCAACTGCTGTTTATACTGTAAACTTTCACAATGAATAAACCAACCAAAGAAATCAATGGACGATATGTTCCGTTTATTTGTTTTCAAAATTAGGAAGGTTTTCTTGTAAAGTGAATATTTGATAGACACAAGATTTTATCCTGACAGTGACAAAATACATGAAACGTAACTAGTAACAATTGTTTTGTGCCAACAATCTGATTAAACGTATGTGAGAGTCCTGCCACTTACCTCTCTCTGGGCACAGATATTTTGGGCTGGGTTTGGCATCTCTTACTGAGGGAGAAGAGCTTGCTGACCATCCGGTGTGCTTTGCTGAGGAGCTGTCGAATGTTATTTTCCAGCAGTTGGAAGCGCTGGTGAACACCAGGGTCCATTTTCCAAAAGTACTGCACGGCAGACGCGTTCAGAGCGTAGAACGTTGGCAATCTTCTGACAAAATTCTGGAACTCCTCTAGAAACCAGAAAAGTGTGGAGAATGAGGGAACTAAATGATCTTGCCGCATGTTCGAAAACAGAATCAATCTTGTTCGATAAAATGAGTCAACATTAAAATAGGCAGTGAGTGGGGCAGCTGAAACCTCATTTTCATGCCTTTGATGAAATCCGAAAGTACTCCTGTGGGATTGAACACTGATGGGAAGGACGGCAAGGGGCTTTTGATGAATTGCCGACCACTCCATCGTCTCTTAGGAGAAGACACTGATACATACAGTGCACATACAGTGTAGCCGCCAGTGGAGACAAAAACACTCTACATTAATAGGATGTTAAGTTGTATAAGTAAAGTGGTATCACCAGCCTCACAAAAATATATTCCCACTCCTTGAAAGTTCAATTTCTTTAGCAGGAGGGAAAATCAATAGCTGTAGCACAGTGGATACATAGATCAGTGCTACATGTCTGAGGAATACTACATACATGCTTATAACTAACAACACAAATCCACATAAAAACATGACCACATCCCAGTGGCACTAAATTGGCAGAAAGTAATTGAAAACTTCCACATTATGGACACTCAAAAATCTCAAACATATGACAGCTAAAAGCAAAACAAAGGAACAAAAGAATGCACCTTCAGTGGAGCAGAAAAAGACTCGTAAATCATCTTCTACTGGATGGTTATTCTTTCGAAGCTGCCTTTGCAAAGTCATTAGGCAAAAGTTTCCCCAGCCGGATGTCACTGCAGGGGGTGGAGCTCCAGTAGCTGTGATGTGTTCTGAATAAACCTGCCTGGTTCTGGCACTGTACCCATCTCAGGGACAACAAAACATGTAAAACATGCCAAGTCTAAAACACCGCTTTACTGCAACGACAGCAGTAGTTCCCTGGAAGCACTTCTTAATCATTTCCTTCAATGTGACAAGTACTTTTTAAAGTCAATCCATTGAGTGACGACGCTGTTCACAGACGGTAATGAAATTAGCCTGGTATTATAATACGATTTAATCCATATGGCTTAGAATTAGACATAGAGCAAAGATTTGATATGTTTTTTATGTGATATCAGCTCCTTTCTTGATACTTGAATCAGCTTATCCCCTTTTGATTTGTATATTTATTATGGGACCAGTCCAGGAGTGATAGGTTTAGGCAGCAAGAAAACAGTCCTTTTTTGAAGCTGTTGAGAAAATGGGCAACTTTGACGAGGGCCAAACTGTGATGACTGGGTCAGAGCATCTCCAGGACGGCAGGTCTTGGGGGGTGTTCCCGGTATGCAGTGGTTAGTGCCTACCAAAAGTAATCTAAGGAAGGACAACCGCTGAACCAGCAACAGGGTTGTGGGCACTCAAGGCTCAGTGATGCTCGTGGGGTTGAAACCTACTGTAGCACAAATTGCTGAAAAACGTAATGCCTCCAGTAAAAGAAACATTGCTACGGACCAAATACACCCCTTCATGGCAACAGTGGTCCCTAAAGGCAGTGGCCTCTTTCAACAGGATAATGTTATCTGTCCCACTTCTCAAATTGTTCAGGAATGGTTTGTAATACATGAAAAAGAGTTAAAAGGGGCTGAATTTACATCCAGATTCCCCTGACATCAATCTAATTGGGTATCTGTGGGATATGCTGGACAAAGCAGTCAGAGTGGGATAGCCCACCTCGCAATATATTGGGCTTAAAGTCTATTGGTAATGTCTTGTTGCCAGATACCACAGCACATCTTCAAGAGCTCTCAGAGCTTTAAGCACTGCTCGTCTTGAAACACCGTGGCTCAAAAGAAAAGGATTCCTGCACCAAGACTCTTTTCAGTCTTTGCCCCCCCCACCCCTCCGCCCCACAGTGGTGTAACGAACTCCCTCTTCCAATCACATTTGCGGAGTCCCTCGCTTTTTTTTCAAGTGTTGTCTGAAGACCCACCTCTTCAAGCAGCACCTTGGTGACTAACCAGTCCTCTCACTTATCTCTTATACATCTTTTTCTATGTATTTAAAAAAAGACTTACCCTCTAAACTGTTTGTCTTTACTTGTGGATTAACTTCTTTTTTCTTTTGACAGGGTTTGTCAAGGTGTGTAACTTAGCTGGCACTAACTTGGTAAAGCTTTACAGGTATGAAGAACAGATGAACTACTTAAGCACTGTACGTCGCTCTGGATAAGAGCATGTGCTTAATGTGGTAAACATGAACAAATATAACTCTGAAGTAGTATAATCCAGATTATTATACAAAAATGGACTAATTAGCAAACATTTCATCTAATCTATCCCCCACATTATTAATAAGTAAATAACATATTAATACATTTAAATAACATACCTGACTCCTCAAACTCCTGGTTGGCTTGGGTCCAAGATTCTCTAATGAGCCTCAGGCTGTCCTGCATGGCCTCCAGGTTCTTACTGGGGCAATTGCACTGAGGGTAAGCCACACTGCACTGACACCAGCATTCGTTGTTACTGCACTTAAACTCCCCCTCAGAGTGGCAGCCGATGTAGCTGAGAGCTGCTTGGACAAATCGACTTCTCAGGTACCCTGGCAGAATGGCTTGAAGCCCTGAGGGAAAGACAAAAGCGCCTGCATTAGTAAGAAGAATTGTGCTGTGCATTCATCATACAGCTGTTGACTAGAAAAAAATGATTTAATCAATGTATAGAATCTCTGAAATTCTAAAAGATATCCAAGTCTCAGAAATAACTGTTTACAGTCATTCTAAGTAAAAATGCCATCCTCTCTTTTAATGCGCTACAAATGAGAAGATTAGAAGTAGAATAGCGGTTTTATCAAAACGTCTGTGGTATGATTCAATAATGAATGTGCTACCTTGTAAATGAATCTTGTTTTCAGGACTCTGAACCAGAACCGAACTGACTGAATCGAGGTTGTCATAATTACTGCATCCTAGAGGGCCTGTCCTTGTTTCGGTCACCTAAAGGGAAGAAAAGAGAAGAGTCATCACAATGTTCCAAAAACACACTAGAGTGATAAAACATAAATCAGTAACTACTGTACTGGCAGAAGACCATAATGGAAAATTTTAATATTAAAATTAAGAACTTGAATCTACCAGGCACTTAAAACAAACCTGTAAAACAAGTTGGAAGAGAATTTAAAAGGTAAGTTTGGTATTTTTCTTAATGTGGTTTGGTCGTATGCAGCCAGTCACCCTTGACTCACTTTTTTAATTGTGAAGGCTTTATATAAAAATGTTCAACAATGATGGATATCCTCAAGAAACTTACACCGAAATAATGAGAAAAAAAAAAAACCTTATCAAATCTCTTTTGAGCTTTTTTCAAAGCTCACTTCGCCTACGGTATGCATTCTTTCTAATTTAATGTGAATGTAAAAAGTACTCAAAATGAATTTTGAGATGGGCCTGCTGCGTAGGCCCCAGATGAGTTGGTTTTCATAATAAAGTAGCCAGTCTGTGTCATATGAAGCTTTGTAGATGCGCGGTAAAGTATTGTTGGGCAGAACTCCATTTATTTAAATGTGGCCAAAAAGTAATAGAAGCGTATTGAGCTAAAAGGCATGCATGAAAACAAAGGGAAAGATGAGTGCAGTGCTTGGATGAGGGGATGGATATGTGGGGGTACGCGGCATGAGGTTTCACATGAAGTCTCACTATGTTTGGTCACTGTATAGAGACAAACTGCATTCATTTGAAATGGATCAAAACTGTACGAATTAAGCAAAAAAATAAATAAAAAATAGGGCGACTACATTCCAAATCACTAATCAGTCACTCAGTCAAGTCAGATTCCAGAATATTGAAATTCTATGATGTGACAAAACTATTAGTGTATATGATATTATTATGGACACACAACTCTTTTTGCAGTCAGTCAACTTGAGACGGTTTAATATTTTGGCACAGTTCCAACTTTAACGTGCCATATACAATCTATCTAACGCGCTGATTAGGGGATGATCAGGGGCTGAGTACTGAACATTTAAAGATACCGCGAGTCGTCTCAGGTATGTATGCGGAGCAAGAGACATGGCAGGATTTTAAGACTGTAAAGCGACGGTCAATCATGAAAAGAAAAACTGCTTTTTGTTGGGGTTTATTAAAAATAAACAAATTGACAGAGCTGCAGGATACATGCAATTATTAGATGATCACAACTGTTGAATATAATTTATGTTTACAGCATTTAACAGACACTTTTATCCAACGCGTCTCCCTGGAGCAACTTGGGGTTAAGGGTCTTGCTCAGGGACCCAGTAGTGTTATACTAAAGGTAGGATACGAACTCTCTGGTCCAGAGGCAATTATCCTACCCACTAGGCCACTGCCATCCCATCTTTCAAGAACAGAGCAGAATATTTTGAGAATGTTATGTAATATCATAGCCATTTGATGTGGATTGTGGATCTCTCCGTTATTGGCACTGATAGTTACAGAGCAAAGTTCAAGTAATATCATGGCGATGCCTATCATGCTGATGCCTTGCTGACAACACAAGATTGACACCAGGTCTTTGTAAATCATTGCAGAAACGGTACTGTCGGCGAATAATCACAGCTCAATCATCCTCGACAAAAGCTTGATTCAAAGGTACTGTATTAAAGCTATACTGACACATAGAAAGACAAAGCGCTGCCTGCAGGCAAATATATCTCCTTTCCTGTCATTTACAAATTACTCTCTATTCTATAGAGGGATCGTAGAATATTCTTTTTCCCCATTGGGCAAATAAAAGTAGCCACGTTGCTGTCAGAGATTAAATGTGAATTCCATCATAGCAAAACAAACGGGGCACTTTTCTTTAAAGAAAAGCTGCCATTTTTGACATTCGAGGTAAATCCAATTGATGAATTAGCCTTGTATATGTATACAGCAGTAAGTAACATTATGCATGAAGGGCCACATAAATGACTAAAGCAGCTTGAAAGGCGAGGAGACTTTACTAATTGGGTACAAAAGCAGCAAATACACGAGCAGTAATTATCCAGAAACATTTCATTTCATTTCTACTCAATGGGTTGAAATAACTTTCATAGGAAAGGAGAGAATCAGGAAGAAAAACAGAAGTTCTGCAAGTCTGGTGCTGGTATTTCCATCCCTTTTATTGATTAATTAAATTCCAAGGAGCCTCAATGGGGATTGGCAGATTAATTTTTAACAGAGACAGATGTCCAACTTAAAAGGAAAATAGACCAAATGCAAATAAAAAGAATTTTCTATGTATAGCAATGAGCACATGTGCAATGTGAGCCCAGTGCACAGTACAGCCAGATCTACATGGACCTTTAGGACCAGAAAGAAATCAAATCATTTGCTTTTATGCAAATAAATAAACAACCAGACTATGAGTTCGTGAGTCAATTTGAGGAGGTCTTAGTGAAAAAAGACCCCCTTTGTTCAGGTTTGCATCCTCTGCTGTGTTTGGTCAGGTGCACTCTATGGAAAAGTATTGGGACACGCCTGTTTTTCAGGGTTTGGGCTAAACCCCATAATTTCAGTGCGGGGCTTAATCTTAATGCTTCAGGATACCAAGACATTCTGGACAATACCAGGCTTCCAACTTTGTGGAAACAGTTTGGAGAAGAGCGCTTTTTATTCCAGCATGACTGCACCCCAGTGCAAAAAAGCAAGGAATTTGACTGGCCCGCAGAGTGACTGCACTCAATGCCATCGAGCCAGGCCTTTTCGTTCAACATCACTGCCTGAACATCATAAATGCTCTACAGCAGAGGTCCCCAAACATCGGGCCGCAGACCGGTATCAGCCCGGGCCACACAGAAAGACAGAATAAAAAATATTTTATTAATTATGAGAGTCTGAAAGACCTATTATTTTGAAAAAAAAACACCCAAAAAACTAAACTAAACAAAAAAAAAACCCCACTTTTTTGGTTACATGATGTACATCAAATATTCAGCCCACAAGCCAGCAAAAATGAATAAAAAACAAACCTTTTTTTTTATTGTATGTATACCGGTCTGTGAAAATATTGTTTTACATTAGAATCCCACACTCAGAAACCTTGTGGCAAGCCTTCCACGACAATTGGAAGTGCAACTACTCCTAAACAACAACACAAACACTTGATCAGTCATATTACTTTATTAGGGGTTAAAGCACTGAAGGTGATTTTAGTTATTATTATAATTTTGATTCATTGCTGAAACCTTCTGAGGGAGCAAATACTGTATAAGTCTAGAAATACCAAATGAATGGTGCAGGATTCTCATCAATACTCAGGTACATAAGAGGATCCACATGAGGCTGATGGTAGTGCAACAGTGAAGTTGTATGTGTTTCTGTCCGTAACTCCTGAACTTTACTTAGAGAAGAACTTCTTTCTTCATATTGTGCATTAACAGAAACCAAAGCTCCTTCAGTTTTGAATACTATGCAAAACTTACTAGTCCTTGTTTTTGCCTGATCATCAAGATATTAATGTTAAAACATTTATATGACCCTGAATATTAATAAATATCAAAATGCATTAAAATAATCACCATTTGCTACTAAACCCGTTTAACTTTGGGCATAGTTAACTAAAGCAGCTAAGGAATTTTTGAGGCATGTCAAGAGCCTTGCAATTAAATCATGATGGTATAACATGCAATTATTCAAAATTTACAAGCTGCTGCATTGAACTGATCTATAAGTAGACTTGAAAGAATAACTTTATAAGTAAAAATGGCCACTATGAGCTTTCAACAGGCATTAAATATTTTGCTGCATTATATTTTTTGCTTCAAACCAAGAATAAAAGTCATAAGAACCATTAGGCTCCCGCCACCTGATTGTAAACAAATGTGCATAACATTCAAACTCTGGTTTCTTGGCTTATTGTCATAATTTTAGTGTGAAACGATTTGTAAGAGCTTACATTTAATGATCACCAAAAACATGTTGACATTTTATTTAAAAAAAACCAAAAAAAAACCACATATCCACAACATACACCAAAATCATTCTGGCTAATTGATTTAAACTTTCAAAACAGGTTACTTTTGCTTGGACCCCTATGATCACCTTATGCCACAGAACTTCTGTTTGCATTTACATTGTTCATTTAGAGAAAAACAAAATGTATCACATTTCATTTTATCTGTAAATATATTTCAATCAAGAACCAAATTTCTCTGCAAAAGTTGCAGATTAGAACAGGGTTGGAAACCCAGCGAGTAACCTCTAATTTTTATTATTAACGACATGTGGAGATCCCAGTACCAACTGTCATATCGCATTTAGTCACTACTGCTGTGCTAAGAGGTTCAGTGCAGTCAAAGAGAGGAAAGAAAGAGCAGAGTAACGTCTCTTAGTGGATGTTTTATTCCTTTTGGCTTTATGACCAGTCTTCCCTTTGATCTAACATCCTAGGTTTTATTCATAGTCTTTGATTTTCAGTAAAGTTTGCAATGGACTATAAGAATAAACAATATAGGCGTTTATTTAGGGGTATAGGAGGTCCTTGGGTTTTGAAACACACCCTAGTCTAAGGGACAGAAAAAGGAAAAGGACATAAATATACTGTACTTGTACACTGTACTGTACTGGAGGACGCCAACTCCTGCACTCATGCCGTTTTACTGTGTAATCTTCCACTACACAACCAAACTAGTTCGCTCACGTAGTCTGTAAGTACGACGCTAAGGGTGTAAGCCAAAACACTTTTTAACTGGAGTGAGCGTTGTAAAGTTTTTATGGGAGTAAACTTCAAACATTTATCAGACGCTTTTATACAAAGTGACTTCCATTCCCTAACTACAGGGGGCAGTCTCCCTGGAGCAACTTAGGATTAAGGGTCTTGCTCAGTGACCCAGAGCTGGTGCTGGAGGTAGGATTCGAACCCATGACCTCTTGGTCTGGAGGCAAGTATCCTACCCACTGAGCCCCTCCACCCAAGGACCCTGTGGACCCTGTGGACTGTATAAAAATCCAGTCCACAGTTCCTTAATTCTGGTTGGTCTGGCATTCTGTATAATGGCCAAGCCTCTAACGGCTTTTTCAGTTTGAAATGTTACCCATGCTACCCGGTCCAAATATATTTGAGTTAACTTTTTTGATATCGGTAACAGTTTTGAAGGTCACATCCTTGGAAACACTTTGTTGATACAAAGTACTAAAATAAATGGACAAGATAAGGTCAATGTGAAACACAGTGCTGAGTCTCTTTGTTTTGCTTTTCACTAGGAAAGCCACTTATTCTAAACCGAGCTTGGATAAGTGTCTAAGAAGAACTGTATACAAATTACATATATCATTTAAAAATAAATCAATCAAGGGAAATCAAGTACGCATACGGGATGAGAGGGCTTTATTATAAAAGATA
This sequence comes from Brachypetersius gabonensis, assembly GCA_037577145.1. Taxonomy (NCBI): domain Eukaryota; kingdom Metazoa; phylum Chordata; class Actinopteri; order Characiformes; family Alestidae; genus Brachypetersius; species Brachypetersius gabonensis. The sequence goes on from JBBJLR010000111.1 coordinate 13,139,654, forward strand.
AGAGTCTGTAGAGGGAGCATGTTTGAATGTTTTGAGTTGGCAAAACCCTTGAGTTAAATAGTTGTGCTTCATTGATAGCAATCATTATTCCAAAAATGTAATACTGGGGATGTCATTAGCGGTCTTATAAATGAGGCTGGGTTACACAGGGATGGGTAATGAACAATGCGGTGTTGCAAATTTATCTTAAAATGTAAATTAGGATGGGAACAGATAAAATAAATTCTTTGGATGCGAACCAAGTAATTATGCTATTCAGAAATGATCATAAAAGCATTTGTTCAAAGAAACAGTCCCTAAGTGGGCCTATATTTATGCAGAATAACACAAATCTTGCCGCCAGTTTGCTAGTGTGAATATCATGTGCGTTAATATGGAAAGAATAGGGATTTCAGCATTTCTGCCATGGCTCGGCTTAAGTCTGAATAAAGTCTTTGTGCAGATCTTTGCACACATGGACCAGCGGAAGAGCTTCTCTGGTAGAACCGGGTTAACAAAACATTCTGTAGCTTAGCAGATAGCTCGAGAATCAGTGCATGTCGTGAACTTGGTTCATCATGAATTAATTCAGGATTACTGAACGTAGATGTGGCTCCATACAATTATGGTTGGTGGTACTGATTCAAAGCCTTTTACATGCTCAAAATTAAGTGAAAACTGAACTATGTTAGACAGGTTTATTGTAATTCGTATAGATACAGCTGAGGATGTGCCCATGCCATGCTGGAGGTGGAGGTAGCTCAAGGTCATGCTTCCTTAAGCAGAAACTGCTTGGAAGATATTTGTCCGTCTGTTCCCTTACAAAGAACATTGAAGTTTTCTCCAACGTCTGCTGAAGATGATGGCCAGGATGAGAAAAAAAAAAAGCATCTCAATTCTGAGATTAGAGGCATCTCTGGGGTGCAAACTGTATTGCCTGTGAGCTCTGGAAGCCAATTTTATGGCAGGTTCACAGTGTGTAGAGATATATCTCACAGTCAGCAAGCGACTCCGGTATTCTTGTGTGGATTTCAGCTTGAACCTATCTTTCAAAGGATTTATCTCTGGTTATAATTTAGCGCCTTCTTGTTTGTTTTAAAGAGAAAAGCACTCAAAAGGTCACGTAAAGTTCAGCTCTGGCCATCTATTAATATATTAGCATGCATCCCAAGGGGCTTCGATCAGCCTTTGTGTGTGTTTGTGTGTAAAGGAGCTGTTGAAACCACATGTTCATGTTCACATATTCTAACTGCAAAGTATCTAAAACACTGTGTGTTCAAATGCATCGGTCTTTGGCACAGTCTTACATCTAACACCTGCAAATCAAATAAAATCAAACACTTTTAATTCCATTTGAACATAACCCAAAAAAGTAGTGGGGCACCCACTGTTGTCAGATATTGCAATAATAATGGTTTCAAAGAGACATAATCAGGCTTTCATTGACGTTTGCAGAGTCATTTATGCTTAATGAGAATAACCGCTTGTTCTAAGATTGCTCAGTTCTGTCACAGCAAAAAGAATAGAACACATTCAACTCTAGGCAATAGGCATCTCCACCGGCTCTATTCAATAGGCATATCCGCATTTGCATCATGCATGTGTTTATGCACACAGCAACAGTCTTTGAGAATCCCAGCAGCTGTTTTTATTAAAAGACCTTTTTCCGGTTAGCTTTACCCCCCTTGTGTCTGCGAGCGCTACGGATAAGCTTGTCGTTGAAGGAAGGGAGGGCGCCTCAGAATGGGATTATATTCTGCTCCATAGAAAATCGAACCTTATTGAAAACAGCAGGAAACCTCACAGAGCAGGAAGTTGCAGTATAAGATTTTCAGCTTCAGCTGAGCCCCTTAAACAAAACAGTGATATGCACCATACAAAGGACCTCATCTGCAAGCATTCTTCCATATCTGGGCCGGACTCAGACTTTTTGCTTGGGTTCAATGCAGTCGAAGAGAAGAAAGAAGGGCAGAGCAATGACTGCTAGCAGATGTTCTATTCCTTCCAATTCTAACTACAGTGCCTGACAAAAGTCTTGTCACTTAACCAAGTTGTAGGAACAAGGAATACTAACTTGATTTGAAGTTAATCAGTTGGAATCAGAAAGGTCAGATTTTGCCTGGACAAAAGTCTTGTCATATACAAAAATAAGGAGGCTTGTAAAACGAAACCAAAGAATCCTGAAGAACTCTGGGAGTCCTGCAAGACTGGTTTCTTTGCCACTCCAGACTTTATCAATAAATGATTTCAGCCTTTGCCAAGACGTATGGATGCGGTCCTCCAAGCTCATGGAAGTCATACACATTATTCTTTATTCCAAGGTACCATGACTTTATGTTCTGATGTTATTGTAGCATGCTTGTGTATTCTAAATAAAGTATATGTATAATTTCTTATTTATTGTATATGACAAAACTTTTGTCCAGGCAAAATTTGACCTTTCTGTCCTAATTAAATGATACAACTCAATGAATGATGCAAAACTTTATTTCAGTACAATAAGCATAATCTAGCTTTGCCTTTCTTATGAGCTATTTCTGATTCCAACTGATTATCTATGGGTGTACTCACACTAGGCATGGATGCCGTGAACCGGGCCCGAGTACGATTGTCCCCCCTCCCCACTCCCCCTCTGGCCTGCACTCACATAGGGGCTGCGTCCGAAATCGCATACTACATACTACGTACTACATTTGAGTTAGACCGTACTGCTCTACCGTCAAAATAGTACGTTCTATATAGTATGAATGACGGTAGTATGAATGGAATTCGGCCGGAAGC
>JBBJLR010000111.1:13184754-13199241 GCA_037577145.1 Brachypetersius gabonensis
TCTCTCTCTCTCTCTCTCTCTCTCTCTCTCTCTCTCTCTCTCTCTCTCTCTCTCTCTCTCTCTCTCTCTCTCATTCCAGCTCTCTCTCCTCTTCTCTTTTCACTTAAGGTTTCCTTTAAACTCGAGGAAGAAGCCGAAGCTCTTGGCTCCAGTTATCTGTCTGGAGCAGGATGCATCCTTGATAGGAGTTTTTGGTGGAAGCGCACTAGAGGAGGTTAAGCATGTGTTCTCTTCATTATTAACTATGTCGGACAGTCATTTTCCCATCGTTTGCCATGCTTGGCATTTTCTTATCAGGTCGTAACATTCCAGGCAGTGCCAGCCAATTGTGAATGAATGTCAAAGGCGCATGGGAGTAGAAATTAGACTTTTTGGGGGAGGTGGGGAAAATGATTTTTTTTTGCAATATTTGTTTTCTACCCAGTTTAGTTTGGGAAGCTTATGTAGTACTTTTTTTAATAATATCACGACCACTGCAGCAGGACAAAGGCCACAGTGTGTGTCATATAATGTTCGTATGGTCTGTTACTGCATCAGCATTGTTGAGCTCTCCTACAAATCAGAAGAATATACATGCATATATATATTTATAACCATGCATAAATATGTCTGGATACATAAACTCCCAAACACAGGGTAAATTGTCATCTCATTAGTGACAGACTTATCCGTGCAACCAACAGCAGTATATTCCTTATTCCAAAGAGCAGAACAAGCAGTGAAGATACTGCAGATGGCTAATAATTATAGCTCTGCTCAGAACCACAAATGATCATAATCCTGTTTGAAGTGAAGGTAATGCCACAATGGAATTTCACAGAAAGGAACACAAATTAAACTGGATTTGCATTTCCACTCCAAAATAAGCCCAGGCAAAGACTCCTAGAAGAAGTTTTCTTCTTCATATCAATCCACCATCCACTAAGGTGCTTGTCTCTCTCTTGACATTCACAAGTAAATCTCCCGAACAGCAGCTATCTGATCCTCTAATAATTCAATGGTCATAAACGACACACTAAAAATAGATAGGCCACCGGAGCGTCTACTGTTTCCCCGAGCCTGTCTCTCAGTTACGGTTTCAATGAGTCTGTGTTCCTGTTAGGCCACTGTGGCATCAGAACAGCAATATTGAATAGCACTGTTATTGTGCTGAGGCCTGGCGGTATTATATTGGACTGACTTTCCAATGATAGCTTGTTTTTCACAGTGGAGATGCAATAAACTACTGTTGATACCACAGTGTTATGACCTCAGTCATGGCTGAAATATGAGACGATTTACAGTTTTATTATCTATTTGTATGTAGTGATTCATGACAAACCAAATTGCCTCTAGGAATGTGATAAAGAAACATTTGTCAGCAGTGTTTGGAGCACTTCTGTTTTTGTTTTTTTTTTTGGGTGGGGGCTTTGTTTGTTTTTACCTTCTACTCTTCATTTATTATATCCCAGTGTCCCAGTTAGACTACCTAAATATATGATGATGATGATGATGATGATGATGATGATGATGATGAAGCATCATCATCTTCTTCTTTTTCTTCTTCTTCTTCTTCTTCTTCTTATTTTTATTCAGCGAGCATCACCTTTCCTGATACACTATCTATCGCCTTGCACTATTGCCTATGTAAAAAATGCACTTAAAACACTTAAAACACTTAAAACACAAATTCTACTTGGATAAAATCGTCTGCCAAATGTATGTTATGCAGTTATTATTATTATTATTATTATTATTATTGTTAGTTATTGTTATCATTATTATAATTAGTAGTAGTAGTTGTAGTAGTAATGGTAGTATAGTGTGCCATTTTTCTATGTGTATCTGTCACAGACAGACCCAAATTCAGAGTACAAGAACAATTTATTCCAACTGGCAGAGGGAACTTAATCACAGGGTCTGAGCAAAAGTAGAAAGTTTTTGTTGTTTTTATCCAATGGGCAAAGAAAAGAAAAAGCATTGTTAGTACCTCACAAAGTTCACTGGTAAATCAGGTGGTTTTTATATCGGAGAACTAGAAAAAGGTGAATCAGATTCAGTCCTCCAAGGTCACTGTGGAGAAGGGGGCTGGGTTTGTGGAAAGGGATGAATGTCCGGAAATTCATGGTAGCCTGACAATATCATCTTGGGTGCAAAACTATCAAAAATAAAGTGTTTATTAGACTATATAGTTCTTTTATAGCAATTTGTTTGTGTTACTTACATTTCAGAGTGAAATCAGAGTTAATTTCAATCAAAATTTAATGATTCCCATAATGCCATGTTAGGAGTTAGGTTTAGAACCTGGCTTAGATTTAGGATGTTTGGCATAGGGTCAGAAAAATAGGATGAATTAATAGATACATAGTAACCTGCAAAGTAACAATTTATAAAAGATCCACATTGGCCTGTTCAAATAAAGTGTTACTCATCTGTTTTTAGGCATATCCTTAGTAACTATATTGATCACAAGAAATTTAAAACCTGGAATGATGCAGATTAACACTTTGACCCTTAATATTCCTAAATATTCCTAAAAATTTCTAATATTCCTAATATTCCTAAATATTCCGATATTCCTAAAATATTGGTGCAGAAATGCAGAAAAAGAGTTTGTTGTTTTTGGAAGTTGTTGAACAATGTAGCTACAGTAAATCTGTAGTACCTGACATCAGTGCAAGGCTTTGTTTTATGTGTGAGCAGGCAGTGATTAAAGTAACCAATGTGTCTCCTGAAGTGTTTCCAAGGTCAAGATCCTGTTAAGACAAGGCCACATTTAAGCCAGAGTGAATGACTGTGCCTGCTCACACGCCACCGGCCATTCCCTGGATCCAGACTCTACCTTTCACGTCGTTACAACTTCCCATCTCTTTATGCATCCGAATAAGGAGGAAGCAAAGAATTCTGAAGTGTAATTAGCCTGAAGGTAAACTGTATTTTTTTTAATTCACGCTTGGGCCAATCAGCTCTGATGAGCCAATTTAGCTCTGAGCATTCCACGAGTCAACCACAGTATTAAATGAAAGAGGAGAAATACATTAAAGATGGATGATAAAACAAGGTATGCTGATGAAATAATTATTAGATGTCTAAGATTAATTTCTGCACACGGCTCCTTGCTGATGAATGACGCGTCACCATAATTTCGACTGTGCCTCGACATAGTCATTAGAACATGTACGCCTCTGGCGTGTGAATTTTTCATGAATATGCCATTTCGCACACATAATCAATGTGTCCATGTCGCATGCTTGTTTATTTTTCATGGACTAGCAGCAAATCAGCCAAATATCAGTAGTCCTGATATGTTTTCCTGACAGCAGCTTCATGTACACCATTTCAGAGAATAGGAACATTGAAGGCAGGTCATTAAAAGCTCTAAGATCTCTAAGAGCTTGCTTCACAAACACATAACTGCTTCTAAGCTCGTAGCACTATGATGTGGCCATATATATTTGATAGACACTTGTTTTTATTATAAAGTAAAACTCAAATAAAATTTTAGTGATTTGTATGCATTTTTAAGCAATATGGCATATTTAAATGTAGACTTTCACTTAACACAAGATAAAAAAACAAATATGAAAAATGATCAGCACCAATCTTTCAGATTTTTTAAAAATATAATTTCGTCACTTTTTGATTACTTTCAGACTGCTTTCTTATATTTTTAGTGTCTATACACTCATTCATTGAACACTATCATTTAAAGACCAATGTTGGGTAGTAACACGTAACTTACTGTAATTTGATTGTTTTTTTAGTAACATAGTAATTTAACACGTTATGATTTTAAAATTGAAAATTAGATTACTGTTACAATTTACTTTTACAATTACAAAGTAATGTTATGTTACCGCTGCGCTACCCACAAAGGCGTTCAAGGAACGGTGTTCATATTTTTTGTGAAAAAAAAGTTCTCAAAGAAGGGGTGTCGGCTCTCACTTGATGGGAGTCGGCTCTTCAGATTCACCATAAAGCATCGGCCTTTAGAACGAAGGACACATCACTACTGATTACAGGCTAGCATGATTGGTGCTATGAGTTCAGACGCCTCTACAGAAGGCAGTTAGTTTTTGAAAAAATTGTTGTAGATTTAGATGGGAAAACCACATGTTTTGTTTAATTTTAGTTCTGTTCTTTTCTGAGCATTTTAAATGATATTGTCTGAATGTTGCATTTCAGGTAGACACATTTTATCTACATTTTGTGTTAATATTGTCTGAATAAAATTTCCATATACGTTATACCTGCACCTCGATTTTTTTTACTTTCAGCGTAACATGATGTGTTGCTTAAGTGGTAAGATCTATTCTCAACGTCAAAAAAGGTTTTTAATGTATCTTATGTCTATGAATGTTCAGTGGTATGGTGGATAGAAGGAGGACAAACATGAACTAGTTCATTTTTTGACCAGTGAACTTGGTAAAAAAATAAATAAATAACGACGGAAGTGAACTAGTTCTTTTTTAGTGTGAAATGGCACAACACTGGCATTGCCAATAGAATCAAATGCTTTAACATCTATATTGTAAAAACAAAAATAATAATTGACAGTAAGCTGTCTGTTGCACATGAAACGTAATCTACGGAATACCTAAATGCAAAAGTGTGTTTGAGCTAACTATCACGTTGGTAATTTGATTACTTTTAAAGAGAGTAATCAGTACTCAGTAGTTTAATTACATTTTTAAAATAACCTTTTTCCAAAAACACGTCATTATATTTCAAAGTGAAACACTTGCAAACCTAAGGATTAAGAGAGTTGTGAATGTTACCAAATCAAAAAGGATCTCTAATCTGATTCCATATATTTTCAAAGCTATCCTATGCTCAGTCTAGTTTCTGGTAATCAGATTACAGTATCAAGAAAGCATAATCCAAAGTACATGTAGTCCATTACTATCCACTCTGCAGACCAATTCCAGCTCTCCTTGCCCACAGTTGTGTTCTGTTTGTGTCTGCATACGTACAGTCCTTATTAGTTTTTGTTTTTGCAAAATCATGTCCATGCTATCTTTCCAGCTTCTGCTCTTTCTGTTAGAAGTTTTGAGACTATTGGTCGAATATTTTGAATTTTAATCTGTTTGTTTTCCAGCCAAGTGTGGATTAGCCTCTGTTTGCCCTAACCGTCTGTTTTCTGACCCCTTTTTCTGGTTTTGAAGATTGAAAAACCTCAAATAAACAGAGTGTGCGCATACATCCAACCACCTCTGTCTTCTCCAGCCTACAGCCTCTAGTGTGCTCAGTTTTTATTTCTTGGATTGTAGATCTGGGGCCAAATAAACAAGATTTGTTCCTGTTTGTTTATGTCTCTATTTCTTTCTGTAAGAGCCTGGAAATATAGAGAAATGCAAACTCAAACAGCAACTCATGAGGATGGAATCTGTTGTTAGCTTTACATTGTAACAGACTAGAATAGGCCAAACAAGTTAGCAATAGCAATTTCATTGTACTGCATGCTTTGTTTTAGCTACTGGCAGCAATAACAGAAACATGTTAGTTTATATTGTTTTTCATTCATAGCTTATTGAAACAAGGTCATTGAAATTCTGACAATGTTGTAGATTGTAAATGCATTTAAATACTTCCCTATTACAGAAAAAAGTATTATTACTGTAATATTACTTAGTATTATAAATTGCAATTTAAAATGTGCCATTTTTCTGGTGCATTTCTGCTGTTACTGACCGTAGGTGTCAGTGTGTGAGTGAATAGTGTGTGTGTGCCCCGTGGTGGGCTTGCACCCCGTCCAGGATGAGTCCCTGCCTCACACTCATTAACACTAGGATAGGCTCTGGGTACCCACAACCCTAGTAAGGATTAGGTGGTTACAGAAAATGAAAGATGAAATGTGCATCATGCAATTGCACTGCCAATAATAACTATAGGCCTCTGAGGGATATTATTCCTTTGTTCTGAATATGAATATAATACTAAGTTGTTGCACCAATAAAACAGTGTAAGCTGCTTTGCTGGCACAGATATTTCACATTGTATGGCAGTTATACCTGACTTGGTATTAGTTTGTACTGTAGTGCAGTATCTCCCCGGATCGTCTTTGTCCAACATTCGGGGACCTTTGACTGTTTTGCAGGTTTGTGTGATCACAGTAAATCCCCGCGAAAAGCTCCAAGAGTTAGTTTCCAGGAGCACCTACATACAGTGAAAAACTGTGGTGTTGTGTTTTGGTAAAAAAAAAAAAAGCCTAAAAATGCCTATTTTTATAGTGTAAACCCTAAATATGCCCCCAAATATCTTACCTCAGAAACACTGCAACATCTTGTGGAAAGCCTTCCAAGAGTGGAGAGTGGAAGCTGTTATAGCTGCAGTGTAGTGCAATGTCATTAAAGTCCCTGTTGGTGTAATGGTCAGGTGTCCCAATACTTTTGTTCATATAGTGTAACTGCAGAAGAGTGTGGAACCACAAAAACAAACAAACAAACAAATCCACTCATGAGTTCATGCTCACATCCTTTTTCGAACTCTATCAAAGGACGCAATCAAACCCTACAAATTTAATTTCAAAGTCATCATAAGCCACGTTTCTGAGGAGCACTGCATGCTGGTCTATTACTCATTTGATTTAACGAGTCTAGTCTCCAGCCATGTAACCATAAGAAACCTATTGATTTCACCAGGTCATTTTACATACAGCATTACACTTGGACATTATTCACTTTCCTGTGGGGAAGAGAGGGTAATTACTCAAGGGGCCACATTGAGTCTTGGCTTTGTAGCATTCTGCTTCATAATCATTGAGGACCAGTGTACATGCGTCCAGGGAGAAAACTGTAATATCTAGCCAATTTTGAGATGATTTACCTGCAAGGGAAGTAAACAATTTAGCAGGGGCTTTTATCGACTCTGCAGAATTGCTTATTGTGCAGGAAGATGTAACTGAAGTAAACTCCATTAAAAGAATGACCAGCTTAGGATTTTTTTCATTCCTTCCCCCTCTCTATTTTTGCTTTTATTACCCCCATGCCAGAAAACCTCCGTGTGTGTTATTACTAATAATAATTCAGCCAGAAGACGTTTGCAGCAATCTTGGCTTTATTAAAAGCTTTGCCTGAATCTCTCTCTCTCTCTCTCTCTCTCTCACACACACACACACACACACACACACACACACACACACACACACATCATGGGTCTTTGAGTTTATGACCCACTGAAACGGTAAAACTAACCTAGGTGGTGGTTGACCATTCAGTAAAGCCTTTAAAGACGCTTTTAAGGAGAAAAGCCATATTGCATTTTAAGAGTCAGGTACCATGAATATATTATAAAGTTAATATATTTATGAAAGTATTTTGTAAATGACATATTTCTGAAGTATCGTAATGCAAGAAAAATGTTTGATCTTCTTTAATGTCTGATTTAGTTCTATTTTAACTGTTACACTTATTGCCAGAAAATATGCTATATGGACAAAAGTATTGGGATACACATGTTTTTCAGGGTTTAGGCGAGGCTCCTAACTTCCAGTGAAGGGCAGTCTTAATGCTTCAGCATACCAGGACATTTTAGACAATGTAATGCTTCCAACTGGACAGGATGAACTGGAATGGAGATTATGAGCCAGACCTTTTCACCTTACATCACTGTCTGACCACCACAGAATGGGCACAACTTCCCCCAGATTCCACAAAATCTTGTGGAAAGCCTTCCAAGAAGAGTAGAAGCTGCTATAACTACAAAAAGGGGAGCAACTCTACATTAAAGTCGATGTGTTTGAATGCACTGTCAATAACGTCTCTGTTGGTGTTATGGTCATGTGCTTCACTACTTTTGTCCATACACTGTAGTTCTGAATTAGAGAAGAAAAAGCTTTAATTGGTTGAAAATGAACATCTGCAGTAAAGTTTTTCATAGTGCAGGCATCAGTTTGTTGTTCAGCCTTCTACTATGGACTAAATAAAATATCACTGCATCAATTTGCTGTTAGCTTCACTGTAACAAAAGAAAAACAACACAGGTCAAATATATAAATTTTTGTAATCATCAGAAACCGCAACACACTAAACCAGTTTTTCATTCTGATTTCAGATCTGCTTTCAACTTTTTGAATTATGAGTAATATTAGATTTGCAATAGACTTTTATTAAACCGCAGGCATTAATCAAGTAACTGTTTCAATATTTTCAGAGTGAAGTCAGACAGGCCACACTGTGGCATAGATATACTGATCAGTGTCAGTCAGCTACCACTGTTTCTTCAAAAACGCTTAGCATTTGATTATTATACGCTAATTATACCAACTATCATGCAGTATATAACTAGCTTCATTACAAAAACTGTACGTGCAGGAAAACCTAAACTAAAAACACTACAAAACTCACATAAACTTATCTCTGATGATTTTGACCTGTTGACCTGTGTAATTACTTCCTGGCTGAAATATAATTTATACATAATGATATATTGTATACGATATGCAATATGTCATACTATTACTGAATGTCTTTTACGAATGTCTAGTATCATTTGTCCTATTCACAAATGATACTATCTGATGTTGCCTACAGGATGCTCACGATGTTGAGAAACACCTGCATATATTGACGTATTATGGAGCAGAAGGCTTAAGAAATAGATTGCATGAATATGTATGAAGAAGTAATCAGGCTAACATTGAGTATCCATTAAGGAAATACGGCTAATGAACTGAGATAGTCCTAGAATATGTAAACAAGCTTTGCTAACGAAAGTCGTTACTGTGTTTTCCTTCCAAAACTACATCTACAGCCACAATATTAAAAGGGGTTTAGACATCAATTCACAAAAAATGTACTATGTATTTTGTAATGGCCATATGTAAAAACAACAACAAAAATGCATAGAGGCAGACTTAGGGAAATCATAACAAAAAAGTCCTTTTTATTAGTATTTTATAAAATGTTAGTTATGCTGGTAGCATGCTATGTGCCCTGCTTTACTGTCTGGTAGGTCTCTGTTCAGTTCCATTTTATTGTGTTTCCTCTATCTTCTACTTTAGATTCGTCCTCACACTTTTATATTTGGCTTGTTTCTGAGGAAAAGAAAGTATCTGTGCATCTGACTTCTGATCTACTGATATGGCAGCAGCCTCTCCGGCTCCCGATAGTGATGTGCGATTTACGTTAAACGTACCGTCAATTCTGTCTGTCTGTCTGGTTTTATTTTGTTGCCTTTATGTTTGTTTGCACATTGTATCTGGAGAAATGACATTTTCTTCAGCTGCGCACTCCTGGTTGTAAAGTCTGAATGACAATAAAGTTCTTTGACTGTCCTTCTGACTTATACGAAAATGTTTAGATACTACTTCCAACCTCTGTATGGATGATCTCCATGCTGAAGCCATGGAATGTAAGAACTATGGGGAAAAAAAACGTCCTTTTCTGGGCTGATGCTGGCAAAAGGATGTCTGTTTCCAGCACAAAAATCCAATTATATCTTACAGCAGAGCTTTGACAGTCCTGTGCATGGAAGAGAGACAATACAGCTTATTAGACAGGGCCTAAGGCGGCCAAACTATTATACAGACAAATGAACCTAACTACCAATGTGCTGTTGTGTGAAGTACAGGCGGAGACATGGTGGACAATAATAATCACGTTCAGCGTTGTCCTTGCATTATTCACCGTGAAGGTTGGTAAAGATGACTCCTCGTGGTACAATACAGAGCCATAGCATCTTAGCGCAGTGACCCAGTTAGAGCTCGGAGACACTGGGAAATTTATCTGTGAGGATTTGAGCAGCTAAAGGGCACAAGAGATAAGTGACTAAAATGGAAAAAGCTGTAATGATGATCAGAGGGGTCTTGTGTTTGCGAGGGCCCAGAGAACCACCTCAGCGTCTGCTCATGCTGTTGTAGATGCTTTCATGGCAGTCAGGTGGGAAAATTCATTGCCTGTCCACAAACTCATAAATTACCCTGGAGGACCTGGGATTCTGCATAAGCAAATAGTCACAGTGGGGAATACCGCTGGTTATTTTCTGCAGGTGAATCGGGTATTGTTGTATACGGCAAATTAATGTATCAGTCAAAGGTACAAAGTGGTAAATAGGCAGAGCCCAAGCCGAACTGGAACCCATGTGAAATAAAATGCTGTATGAGATCTAAAGCTCGGTGGGGTGGCCTTCCTAATCTGGTGTAGTCAAAGCACATCAGATTACAATAAAACATTACAAAATGACACAATTGAATCAACTATTAACATTTAACTATTAACTATTAACAAAAGAAATATAGCATCACTGAACAGTAACACTTGCCTGATTAATGAAGAACCCGAGATTCCTTTTTTATATTCAGCAGATTCTTTTTTCAAGGCTTAGCATTGGCAGCCTAAACTATAATATGTCTCAACAGTAAAGACTATGTTTAAAGACCATATCATAAAATACTTGCATAAAATTTCACCTTCATGCCAGCAAGGTGTTTGGAGGGTATGCTAGAAAATAGACTTTTTCTGACTTTTCACCACAAGCAAAAGGAGTGTTAGGCCAATGTTAGGCCATTTTTGTTGGTATGTTAATTAGGCCATTTACAGACCTTTCCTGGAGGAGAAGCAGTCTTTACAACCACCATCCAGTATCTGATTTGACTAACTGGTACATCAGTGAGCGAAATGAAGATGTGCTGCTGGTGTGTTTTACCTAGCCTATAAAATGACATGCATCAAAAAGACGAAGAATCGAGCCAGTTTATCTTGAAAAATATAGTTACTTTTAATTGCATTTATTTATAGCAATACAATGTTATTACACGTATTTCACAAACGTTTGTACAGTGTTTCCAGGATACACTGAATTGTAAAACCAATGAAATATACTTTCTGTTTTCACCAAAACTAACAGTTATATGGTTGTTCTAGGCATCATCATCATCATCCTCCTCTTCCTCCAGGCTCTTGATTGTAAACTGGGTTGTTTGAGTAAGACACTTGCCTTGAAATCCTGTGTCAGCACATTAAATCAAACACTAAATTGGTTTTGTAATAAATCCACTGAGAATAAAAGTCAGATTGTTAATCACAGCCAGCTTCAAAGCCTACAAGCTAGATATCAACAATGTTAATGATATGGTAGTATAGACATGGCTAATTGTCTGGCATGCTTCAAGCTCTGTGATTGGTGGGTTGGATGGGCAAAACCATGAAATGCTGAAGTGAAAGAAAAATATGATTACAAAACATGCCCATGTTAATTGGTGACATATTTGATTAACCTAAATTAAATGAACATTTCTCAGTGGACAAATTTGAATTATGGTGACATGTTCAATCAGTTATTGAATACAGATGGTTTTTTCAGACTTGTTCAATTTTCATGTGTCCTGAACGTGTAAAAAGGGGCTTCCAGCTGCCAGATGCAAGAAAGAGTGTTCAGGATCCTAGACTGTGCGAGTTCTTTTATTGGTTTCCGATTCATTTTCATGCTTATGAACATAGTATTTTTGTTTTTTATCATTGGATTTATAAACAAAAATGACAAAGTGCTATTTCGGCCGACTGTTTAATCACTTATTATTCCATTTATTGGTCTCAAACAACATTTTGAACACCACCATTTGGCTTCGGTCACTGTGCCTGTGTAGTCATTTGGCAAAAAAATTCAGCGCAGGAGTTTATTTCCCGACCACCGGTCCATGAAACACTCCTTTGCGGCACATTGTTTTTTTTTTCTTTATTGACACTGGGCTGGTCCAATCATATCTTTAAACTCCTCCCCCTTTGGCTCTGTGCCAGTGTGCGCTAATTTGTCTTGTTACATTTGTGAACACCTGAAATGAGCTAATAGTATTGTCAGTGTGACGCTACGAGAACGGCTCTTTATAACACATTATGTACACTTGCTAAAACAATAGACATTTCAGTTCTTTATGTCTTTCATGCTGAACTAAATCATCTTATCGAAAGTGAGAACATTACTTTTTAACCACCTATCTTCAACATAAACAGTGAGACTGAAGTTATTTATTTATTACTGGTTGTGGGGTGAGTACTGTTAGAGGCAGCTTTTCTGTAGGTATTTTCTACAGACATGAAAAAAGTCCACACTTTTTTAAATCTCTCTCTCACACACGTACAAATACTACTTTTGCTAAATACTGCTTTTGCTGATTGCTAGTATACACATTCATGTAAGAGCAAAGATGGTTGGCATGTGTAGTTGGATGTGGTGGGCTGTCTACCCTTGTATATGTGTGTCTGTGTGTGTGTGTGTGTGTGTGTGTGTGTGTGTGTGTGTGTGTGTAAATAGAACCTATGTAAGTATATCTATGTTTGCACATTATCTATGTAATTGCACATTGCTCACAGTAATATTTCACCCCCAAAATTTAAGATAAGAAGATAAGAAACAAATTTGCACCAACTTAATATTCTTGTGTCATAACCTTTCTTAGTGCAAGAACAAAGGAAATATAATAAGACAATAGATAAAAGACAATAATGAATACTCACTGAAATTCCAGCATAATATAGGCAACTGTCAAAAATCAATCGTTCTGAGTATGCAGTGTAGGTCAGATTACGTAGACATGGCTGCTGTTATGATGTGCATTGTTTATGCTGAGAAACATGATCGTTTTCTACTTAATGAGACGTGAGTGCTTCATGCTGTTCAAGTTTACACTGCTTCTATTTCCTCCCTGCTTTCAACTTATGTTACTTCTAAAGGTTTTGACATTTGACCAAGTGTTACATTCTCATCTCACAGCTACTCAGCGCTGACTCTCTCTGTTCTCTTTTTCCTCGTTCCGTTTCTTGAATTTAGAGAATAACATGCAATGTGTCAGACTTAATCAGATGAGAGGTTTTAAGCATTACTTTTCATACTTGTAATGGAAAGGCCATAAACAATGCAAAACCTTATGGGAGGATACACACATACACACACTCATGGTGCTGAGAGCTGCCTTCCAGCTGATGCTTTTGTTTCTAGCAACATATTTTATTCTGTGGGAAAGAGACTCCTTTAAAGAGTTAGAGAAAATTATCATCAACTATTGTGTCAGTTTTGGCAACTTTGGGATTTGCATTTGGTGAAGTTGCTGCAGTGTGAGGATAATTTGTGCCTACTAAAATGTAACCACTGTTTATTATTACAATCAGTTGTATTGTTGTTGTTGTTGTTGTTTGTCAGACAAAAATAGAGAAAGTCTACAGTTACGGAAAACAGTAGAAATGGAACTCTGCTGTAAGGCCGAGGAGAGCTTTTTGCTCTGCTCTCTGTGGTCTTGCTTGTGCTGCAAGCAGGGTATTGGGGCATCACAAAGATTAGAGGACTGACAGATACCATTTTGGTCCATTTATAATCCGCTCAAGAAAATAAACTTTTTTTTTGTGACACAGAGGACTATGCTGACAAGTGGCATCAAGCCTTAGATCAAGTCCATTTGGTGAAGGTTGCTGATGGGCTGCCCAGGGTCAGTCCTCTCAGCCCTGCAGCCAAACAGGCTTAGTGGACTGTGATGGCTGTGTACAAAAATAGACAATATATACAGTCTTCTGTTTCTGTTCTCTCTAGATATAGCAGTATAACACACACACACACACATACACACACACACACACACACACACCAACCTACTGATTCACTAATTCTACCTCTAATGACTACAGATATGTACAACACTACCCACACACACACACCAGCCAACTGATTCAGTGCCCCATTGATTTACACTCTTCAGATATCTTTAAAACAGCACATTACACACTCACCAGCCTACTGACTCATTGACTCTCACACACATACCAACCTACTGATTCTTTAACACAATTAAAAAACCCTTTTATACTCGACAGATAACTATAACACTACACACACACAACGACTTACTGATTCATAGACTCCACCTCCTATAACTACACTATAAAGATAACTACAGCAGCTTACAAAAGCATTCACCTCTCTTGGCTTTTTACCTATTTGGTTACATTCCAACCTGTAACTTAAATGGGTTTTTTTATGTGATGGATCTGCACAAAATAGTCTATGTTTGTGAAGGGAAATTTTTAAACATTAAAAAATGTGCATAAGTATTCACCCCCTTTACTATAAAGACCCTAAAATGTTCTGGTGCAACCATTTACTTTCAAAAGTCACATAATAAGTGAAATGAAGTCCACCTATGTGCAATTTAATTGTCATATGATCTGTCCATATAGACACATCTTTTCTGAAAGGCCCCAGAGGCTGCAACACCACTAAGCAAGAGATGTCACACCATGAAGACCAAGGAGCTCTCCAAACAAGCCAGGGACAAAGTGGTTGAGAAGTACAAGTCAGGGTTGGGTTATAAAAAAAATCCAAATCTTTGATTATCCCCCAGAGCACCATCAAATCCATTATCTTCAAATGGGAGAACATGGTGCACAAAGACCTGCCAAGCGAGGGCTGCCCACCAAAACTTACAGAACTGGCATGGAGGGCATTAATCAGAGAGGCAGCACAGAGACCAAAGGTAACCCTGAAGGAGTTGCAGAGTTCCACAGCAGAGACTGGAGTATCTGT
>JBBJLR010000111.1:13222225-13245357 GCA_037577145.1 Brachypetersius gabonensis
GTCTTTAATGAGGGTGACTAATTGAGTAGGAGTGTCTAACCACTCTGTGGGAGCCAGAACTCTTAATGGTTGGTAGGCGTTCAAATACTTATTTCACTCAATGAAATGCAAATAAATGCTTTTATTTAAAGTTATTTTTTTAATTTTCCTTTTGATGTGCTATCTGTCGCTGTTAAGATAAACCTACCATTAAAATGATACTGTTTAGACTTTTCATTTCTTTGTCATTGGACAAACTTACAAAATCTACATGGAGTCAAATAGTTATTTCCTCCACTGTATACTCACACACTGCATTTGCATATGATATATGTTTATGAAGCAGAATGTTTTATGTCCAACATCCAGTCCATCACATGTGTGTATATGCATATCTTCTTTCATTTATGGCATTTAGTAGACTCTTTTATCTAAAATGACTTCCATTCCCTATCTACAGGGGACAGTCTCCCTGGAGCAACTTGGGGTTAGGGCTCTTGCTCAGGGACCCAGTGGGGGTATACTAAAGATAGGATTCAAACCCATAGTCCAGAGGCAAGTATCCTACCCACTAGGCCACCACCACACCATTAGCTGACATCTACCAGCATGGTAAAGAAAAAAAACACTGAACAACCTCACTTGTGTCAAAGTGAACAATGGCTGCAGTGTAGGTAACGTTATGATCTTTATAGTGATTTGTTTTACAATTCCTCCCAAAACCAAAAGAGAAAGTGAGTGTGAGTGCAAAGAGAGTTGTGTGCAGCACGCAAATCAACTGCTGCAGCACATGTACATGGCAGGTAGCCAGAAACACAGCTGAAGACTGGTATTTTATCTTGATGATTGGTGGGCTTTCAGGAGAGGGAGGGAAAACATGCTATGATAATATTTGTTAATATACTATTCCCCCGTCTTGTGTACATGTAGGCCAGCAAAAGTCATGACATTTCTATCAAAGGCAGTGAAATTATTTTGAATCATATGGCACAATAATTGGACATGAACTAACATGGTAAAAATGCCACTTTGTAGTCGTTTATTTATTTTGTTTAATATGGTAAATGAACTGATACTATTGTACCTTCACATTTGTGCTTGGATATCTGGCCCATATAAAATTTCTGACATTAATGAATTCAAATGGATCAAGTCACTGTTTATTTCACTCATCTTGCTTTTTTCCCCAATTGCTTTATATGACATATATTTCAAACAAAACGAAGAGACAAATTACAGAGACAAAATGACGTGGCAGCAAAATTGTTTATGTATTCAGTGCTTCTCTCAAAGCGCTCGAATCAGGCTGAAGATAACTGACATGACTTATTCACTTTTTGTATCGAGCAGCCAAAAAGAACCATTTAGCAGATGACTTTAAATTTTAAAGCCCATGAAATGAAATTTCTTGAATCAGTCCCTGCTACTCAGAATATCAATGCATTTCAGCTTTATTTCTATGCAGAAGACAAACCTTTCTGGGGGTTAATATTAAAAAGAGAATGGCCTGATTGAGGGTACATAATGTTTTAGAAGAAAGAAATAGGCAAATCATTATTAATAATAATTTCTGAATGGGATTTTTAAAAAAAAACATTTTATATGCGACTAAAAGAAATGTTTTTATTATAGCTGGCTATCGGTGTTCTTTGATTACATTTCAAAGAGCAAGCCCAAGCTCAATTTACAAAACCCTGTGCTGTTTTATTTTTGTCATGGGAGCAAATTTCAGTGCAGATGGTGATAAAGCAGTACGTTTTCCAATATGAGCAAAGTGTCATCTGTAAATTGTTCCACATCAGATCTGCCTTATTGATTTCTGACTGTTGTACTGAAAACAGTGTACCGTCTGGTTCCTTCTGCTGCGGAGGAGAATTATTACTTTTTCATCAGCTCATGGATATTTCATCTTTTTTTTCCCACTTCCAAATGTATTACCAGCTGCCATGAGAGAGGTAATATGCCCTGGTCATGTCGATCATATGAGGAAAATGAAGTCCCAGAGCCAATGTGGGCCATCAACCTGACAAGCTGTGCGTGCACCATTTTTAGACTTTACCTCTCTTGGCAACAGGACAGCTGTTCTGGGGACACTTGCATTTGTTCTGATTCAGAAGACACAAAAATAACAAGCTGAGTTGCATAATAATGAGACCAGTGACAACAAGTAACTCATTATGTGACCAGTAGTTTACATGTAAATATAAAAGGGTTTACACTACGGCTTACACATGGCTGTAAATCTAAAGGGGATGCAATCCAATAATCATTATGTCCCTTTGAATCCAAGAACTACTCTTGTGAATGAAGAGATTCTTCTTCAGCATAGTTTATCATTCTAATTATCGAGGGTGAGAACAAACCTCCTGGGCTGGCAGCAGCTTGAACTTGAGAAATACTTCTCCAGAAGGAAACTTCCTCCCTGAAGCATCAGATGATTTGCTTTTACAAAAACCCATCTGAAGAAAGTCAGGCTAAGCTCGGCAGTTTAAGACGGACACATAAAAAAGGAGACATTAAAAGACTTACGAGAAGTATAAATCTGTCAAGAGAGCTCTCCACCAAATGTCACTAAATCCAGCTAGGACGAGGAGCCGGGAGGATGGCTCTGACATCTGGCAAATGTCTCCTGCTTCTCAACCCGCTTACAGATAACCTCAGGATTATCAGTGTGGTGAAGAAGCACATCATTACTCAACTGGTGTGGAGATGGGTGGCCCCTGTTAGAAGCTGAATAATAGGGTATTAGCAGTAACCCTTATAAGCGGCTCTTAGCAACTATTAGAGTATTTTAGCTTAATATGAAACTGAAGGATCCTCACTTGAAATGAGAACTGAATTTGAATCTGTATTGGAATCAGATGTTTAAGGCGTTCTCAATACATTTCTAGCATACTTTAGATATCACATTTACACATTTTATCACAAGAATGGAGTCTGTAGAACATTTTGGCCAAGTTAACTTTAACTAAAGCGGAAGCTTTCTGTTTAGGTTTCATGGTATCTGTTTCACACTATACATCAGTGGTCATGTTTAACTCAGTTAATTAAACCAATTAAGTCTAAACTGACTTAGATAAACAAGGTTATGTAATTGTAATGAATGGAGATGCTACCTATTTTGCAGTGGTTTTGAATGGAATGGTTGCTTGTATCATCAAGCACACATATTAAACAAAATGTAGTGGTGTGACAATTAATTCATTGGGAAATTGGGAAAAGCTTGAAATACCGCATTAATGCTTAAACTTTGAGCAACATGACATAAAGACAGACGCACAGTTGAGAAATGTAAGGCAGACAGGCAGCAAGGCTGTTTCACAAACGGCTCCCCACATATAGTGGGAATTAAAACACTAGCTCCTGCCAAACAGTGTCTAACAAAGAGACACTGGCAATTCAGCCATGTTCGCAGAACTCCACAATGGACAAACCTTGTGCCATATGGGTATAGAAACTCCTAATTTTTCTAGCACATGATTGAAGAAGTAGGGAGCCATTTTAGATTTAAAGTGCATCCAGACAAACGTATTATTAACAGGGTAGTTATTTAACCCCTAGAACACAAGCAGTACGGATCCACGCCGAAAGCACAACGAATGGTAAATTGTCATACATAAAGCACCTCTAAATGTCATTTCCTAGCAATCGATACAATCAAGAATACGCCTTGCACAACCATCTGAGCATTTCTGATAAGGCTGGGCTTTTCTGTAACCAATCATCAGCATGCATTGCAAGTCTGGATGCCTTCACTAGAACCTTTCAAATCAAGTCATTCTCAAAACATAACTGAAATGTCTCTTTATAACAGGGTGAATCAGTTTCCATTGTTCGCTGCAAGGAGCTGTTCAAAAAGCCAAGCACTCACAAATGACCCATCACCGCTCAGCTAAGGATGAGGAAGATTGGAGAATTTGCAAGTTAATGGGCTGATGATTAATGGTCTTGTCTAATGTCAACAGACTTCATGAACCTATAATATTCTGTGACTGGGATCAGCACAAAAGTTGTTCCCTGCATCTTATTCCATGGCATAAGAGAAAACCTCTCTTCTCATTGTTCAACAATTTTAGTTTGGATTTAGATAGAATAACAAACGTTATCTTAAAGGGTTCATGTGTTTGGGTCAGTTTTGGTATCAATAGCCTGGAGCTTTGCATAAGATAACAGTCACTAAAACTATGTTGTATCTACATTTTCAAGTTCAAATGTATTCAAAGATGAATGTAACTCTTTGATAGCAACCCCTGAACAATATTGTTGGAGGAACCACATTTATCCACGCATAAAAATAAAGCTACAAGGGCATGTTTCTTTTGATGTTGATTTATTGATTTTAATATTGCCCTACAAAGCCAAAGTGCAGTAACTATGCCAAAGCTGAAACTGAGAAAAATGGCTTTCAAGTTTTAGAATTAGTATGGATTTTGTAGTTACTGCAATTTTGACACCATCATTTCTCTGAAACGGGACAACTTTGAACCAGGATATTTTCTCACAAGACAAAGTAGATGTCCTAAACCCCATTTGTAGTCTAAAGTCTATTTTGACCAAATATGTAGTGACTATCAAGTTCCTTTAAGTTACTTAATAATGCAATCAACTTTTGACACACAATTAAAGGACTTGTCATCTAGTTTTCCCAATGAACTGAAGTATTTTTTATGAAAATACTTAAAAAACTTAAAAAAAAAAAGGGCATCTGTTGTGACTGGCACAAACTGATCCTGCTGTGGAATCACTATCAATTTCGGATGCATACGATCTAAAAACTGGGTCACACCCAGTTGCTAATGATCACACCCCGAGTATTCGGGGCAGCTTTTTGTTTAGTGTTTAGGGCGTTTACCCTGCACTCAGAAAGCCATGGGTTCGCATCCCAAGACTGCTATTGGCACCTCTGAGGAAGCCTTGAGCAAGATACTGTCCCTACACACTGCTCCCCAGGCAGTGTGTTCCTGGCTGCTTCACTTGGTGAGTGGGTTAAATGTAGAGAAGTATTTTGTGCTGTTCACATTGTGTGCTGTGGTGTGTTCACATGACAGAATGGTCACTCTACACACTTTAGTTAATAAAATGAATCTAAATATAGTTTTCTTCTTTGGGAAATCACAAGTTTGGTTACCAAAGTTACCACAAGTTTGCCGCAGATAACTATGGCCAAGTGTAAAAGAGAGTATAATTGACTTCGTTCTCTCTGGGTAGGCAGAATAGATCTCCCTCTCTTTTCTTCACTCAGTGTGCAGTGCCAGCATGAGTGTCTGCTAGCTGATGTAACAGAATTGGCGGTCAGTGCTCTCCTCCAAGCACGTTGAGCTGTCCAAAGATGTTGCATTTGCATCAATTTAAAAAAATGCAATGGCTGGCCGCACATGGCTTAGAGGAGGCACACGCTAGCCTTCGTCCTCTGAATGTTGGTTGTATTATGTGAATAGGTGAGTTGTTACTAGTGGTCCCTGATGGAGACACCTAAATACATTTAATAGTTTGGCCTGTTTATCTGTCATTTAGAAAGGGCTCACCTTGGAACAATGCTTCCGAATCACAAACAGTTTGCTATTTTGTCCACACAGCGTACAAATGGAAAGGATTATAAATACCATTACACTTAATTATTACAGTAATATATTGAACCGCAGCAGATTCATGTTTAAAATGTATGCAAAATAGAAGTGTTTGATTTGACATTGCTCATGATGGCACTTGCTAAACCCTGTGGCTGCCATGTGCGACTATTAACATTCATTCATTCCAGAACAGAAAGAATAAAACCGAACTGGAATTTTAAACCATGCCAAACCAAGGGCATGATTTGTTGTACAAAAACGGCATCGGCTTTAGTGCTGGATGGTTTACCTGCCATTGTAACTCAGCATTTATGTTTGTTAGACTTATCTACTTTCTTGGCAACAAGTTCGCTGGTCACAAGGCATGAGTGAAGCACATGTTGGAATAAAAGGCAAATATTTTTAGTGCCTGAAGTACAAAAGCCTTTTATGATCCAAAGCCTCTGAAATAATTACATTGGACCAAGGCTGTTTGTGTGCGCCTCAAGTTGTGCACTGAGAGAAAATGAGAAAGCGGTGTGTTGTGTAGCACCATGTAAGCCTGTAAGTGAACTTTGTCGTTATACTCCACCCAGACTTTATTTGATTATGACTCCTATTAGTTTTTATCAGTATGATTTTGTTCATTGTGTTGTAAAAGGATTTACTGAGACTGAACAGATTGCTAAGATGCACTTCTGGACTCAGGCGAGTGTGGACTTCTTAATGATCTCCAATGTGAATGAGAAAACACAGGTGTGCGGATGTGGGCGAGCATCACCTGCGATGCAGAGAACCATTCATGGCGAATGGGTGGGCTGATGATTGATTGCATCTGTAAGACCCCTACATATATTTCTCACAAGAAGAGAGAGATAACCAGTCTGGAAAGCCCTACAGAAGCCCTAAAGCACTACAGAAAGAGAATGATCACTGATGTCTGTGATGAGCTTTTTGGTTAATTTAATTTGATGCTTGAAGATGTACTCTGGTTAAGAGGTTCCTCATCCCAGCCCTATGTATTTCCCAGCCTAAGTTGACCCAAGACTGTCAAAACAGGTTTTTAAAGAAAAAGAAAGATCAAAGACAGCATTTCTAAATAATTGACATGCACAAAGACGCATCAGTTATTCTCATTTCCTCGCTATTCTAAAGGCTTTAGCACGTCATATTAGCACTAAACAATATTTTGCAAAGTAAGGACACAGTTGGCACCTACTGGCAGTTTACTTGGAGATAAAGTAGCAAGTGGAGTTCAGCTTGAAAGCACTGGCTGTGTTTCTATAGTAACTCTCAGACTAGATATTCTAGAGGCAACCTACTGTAAATACATCTTGGTGCGTATTAAGAAGCGTAAAAATGTTAACCTGAACCTTTTTAAATGTGTGACAAAATATGCCTCTAAAAGAGCTCATGAAAATTCAGCAGAGCTTTGCCAGAACAAACTCTGCTCCTGTTTCTGTACTTACATTTATGAATCAGGCCTGTTGTATGTATGTCCCAACACTATTAAATATATAATGATGACAAGATGAATTTAGTAAATGTTTAAAAGTTGTTGCTTATTTAGCAACACAGTTTGAAATACTAACCTGAAATCCTGCTAAAAGCGAAGCTTCTATTTGGTTTTTGACAGAGTCAGTTGAAGATGAGAGTCAGTATGAAGTCGTTTCATACTACTGCAATATGATATGAATAAGTAACATGAATATGCATATGTATTATGAACTTACAGTAAAATCTGTACGTTATAAGTAAAAAACAGACAAGACTGGATATTATTGTGACAATTTACTCAAAATGCAATAAGTACAAATGTTGCTTTTAGTTTTCTAATAGTATAAATTGTAGTTATAATTAAAGTTAAAATTATATTTTTAATCCATTTATCAGTCCCATTTAACCTAGAACCAGTTTGGAAAATTAAAAATGTTACATGAGAATGCACTGGAATATATCAGAGATGTTCACAAGTCATTTTTAACAAGTCCAAGTCAAGTCTCAAGTCTTTGTGCTCAAGTCCAAGTCAAGTCTCAAGTCTTTGTGCTCAAGTCCAAGTCAAGTCTCAAGTCTTTAGTCCCAAGTCTAAGTCTATGGAGTGCCCATTGTGAAAACAGCTTAACAAATTTAGAGGTGTAACTTTTTCATCATTTAGCACAATTTTCCCACATTTAGAGCTAAATGTGTTGAAAAAAAAAAGCAGTGTTACATTTTGGTACATTTTCTTGCTGCATAAAGGTTAAATGTAAAATATTAATGCTGAATCCAAATCTAAACATTAAATCTAAAATCTAAATGTTAAATCTGTATCCAAATGTTAAATATATTTGTTAATATATTTGTCAAACATATATGTTTAGAAGATATGCTAATTGGCCACGCCCCACGATTACCATTGGCTGTTATTTAGCAGGGGGCGGGATTGCGTGTTGTGTTATGCCCTCACCAACATGAAGGATTTTCCTTAAATAATCTTAACTCTAAATGTTAAATATGAAATATCTATATCTATATGAATCTAGCTTGCGCTCTAAATGTGAAACTTCACAGTTAGATGGGGCTTTGTGACACCTTTACAACGACCCCTCGTTTGCCATAATAGCGGAGAGTGGGGTGATTTGTGCCTGGGGAGGGGGAAGTTATAGACACGTTTGAAAACATTTCACACATGTTTTAGGGCTTTGGTAACCTACACACCTGTACAGAGTCTAAACAGCTAGCATGATGTTAGCTCAAAACTGCTGGATGATGCATTTTTTCCAAAATGGTGAGGTTGGGGTGATTTGTGCCAAAGTGCCTAAGGGTAAGCTGTGCCAGTTATGAATATTTTAAACATATTATTTTATTGTAATACATTGTATTCCTAGTTTTAGACCAAAAATAGTTACAAAACATTATACAAAGAAGACAGGCAGGACTTCCACTCCTCTAGAGGACATGGACAGAGCAGTGAAAGTACTATACTATATTTCAGATGCAAAGTAATTGTTCCCAGGCATGCACCACATCCTGAAATATATGTACATATTTTATTTGGAAGCATTACTGTCATGGCCTCGCTTTAGAGGCACAACTCACCCCACTCTCCCCTAGCCCCTGGAGATCCAAATACTGTTCACCTTGCACAAAAGTAATGGGACACCAGGGCAAGATAAACTCCTGTTCCAAGCTAGCAAAGGAGTGGCTGGAGAAGAAGCATATTAAGGTCATGGAGAAACTTAGCCAGTCTCCAGACCTCAATCCTAAAGAAAATATGTGGAGGAGCTGAAGCTTTAAGTTACCAAGCAGGAGCCAAGAAACAGATTTAGAGAGTTTCTGTAAAGATGAGTGGGCTAAAATCCCTCCTGAGATGCGTGCAATGGTGACTGACTATAAGAAATGCCTTACTGCTGTTCTTGCCAACAAGGGTTTCTTCACCAAGTCATGTTTTGCTTGGGTATCAAATACTTATTTGATTTTTGGTTGATATTCTCCACAAAAAAAATTAAACTTCTTCATAAATATGAGACTGTTCATTGTTTTTGTAAGTCAGCAGGTGATCAGATAATTATTTCCCCCACTGTAGATTCAGGGTCCTATGTTCCTACACTGCAAAGAAAATCAAGGGGAATTTTGTCTCTGGTTCATCTTACAGCATAATTTATATTGACCATACACTGAAATGCTTTATGCCTTCATGGAGGGCAGAATGTCTGTATAAATGCAACACTCATTCAGTGCAGCAGCCTGATGGTCTCTTTTTATTTATCTTATCACAGTTCAGTTCAACAGAATAAAACCCAGTATGCCCCCTCAGTATGCACCAACATGTATTGCCGTACCATTTGTCAGGCCTCTGTAACCTCCATTAGAAATCTATAAATATGTTTACATGACCATGCACAGCAAAATGTTATGTGACAGCCATGAAAAATAGACTCCAGTCCTATTTTGGCTCAAGCAAGTGTGCTTATGTGAGAAGAGAAAAGCTGTGACCCAAAAACTGAACCGTGAATTTGATGAACTCTTGCACTTGACTGTGTGAAAGTCAACTCATAAGCTGAGAACTGTTATATAGAGCAAGTTTAATTTGACCTTTTTCACTGTCGCAAGACAGACAATATTCAACATGTGTGCTGCGTGCACTTGGCTCCATTAAGGGCACAAATTAAACCGTGACTATGAACACAGATTGATCAAACCTCCTCTACATCACATCTACATGAAAATTAAGTAAATGCTGCTGTGAGATACTTTTACTCTTTTTATGACTATTTATTTACACGATTTTTGAGAAAAGGTAGATAATCAGCTGGACACTATATCCACATTCCGTGAGCCATCTTCCCTGCATGCTATAATATTAGTACAGTTCCTACATTTGTAACTAGTTGTCATTGGATCACTAAACCAATCACTACTTGATTTGTGATCTAGCTGAACGGCATTATGTTATTGTTGTAATAACCAGCATACAAAATTCTTCCAAAGGGTAAAACTGAATAGCACAGTCTTGTCTCTGATTATTAAAAGTGAGTTTAATTTGACCATTTTCCCCTTTTTCTTACTGCTCTACAACAGGAACATTTTCGAAATCTCTCCTAGTTGCATGTAGCTGCATCAATGGTCTAAAGAAGGGGTGTCAAGCTTCAGTCCTGGAGGGCCGGTGTCCAGCACAGTTTGATGGTTCTCCGCCTTAAACACATTCACTAAACCTGACAATTAACTGGCGAGATGAACCAGGTGTTTCTGAGCAGGGAAATCACCAAAACGTGCTGTACTCTGCCCTCCAGGACTGAAGTTTAAAACTGCAATATAACATTATTGCAAAATCAGTTAATGAAACTGATTGACCATTTTAGATTGATCGTACAATATTTAAACCTACACTTAGAATTCTGTAAATGCTGCAGTGGGGTAATTTTCTCCTATTCTTTGCATACAGCACTAGTTCCTCCTCCATTCATATGCCATCTGTATATAGTCATCTATATATCTGAAGCCCATCTGTATATTGTTTTTATCGTCTTGTCTAGTTAGCGTCAGGTGTGTTTATTGTCCTGTGCATTTATTGTTGTGTGTATGTATTGTATATTATACTCAAAGCCACTGCACACTGTGGTATATCTGCTGCTGTTGTGTGTATAACATATCGATGTATACTTGCATACCCAGTGTATGACCGAAACTTGACAAAATGACAAAAAAGTCCACTTTGACTTGATATGAAACGGTATTTTCATTTTAAATACTGCAAAAAGGCAAAACATTGCCATAGTTTTCTTTGACTCCCAAAACTACGGTGCGACAGATGGCTTCTAAGTATTCAGTAAGCTCAGATTGGCAGTAATATTAAAGCGGTCCCACACTTTTCCCAAATTAAACGTGGGCATTTCTTTTTACTGAGCTCAAAGATAGCAACATACACTTTTAACCAGTGAATCCATTTGCCAAGACAGCCATCATGCCAGACACAATCAGAGCAGATCTAAAGTACGTAAGAGCATATGTGCCAAAGGCTACATATCCCTGTATTCTATTTATTCCTGTCAACCTCTTCTCTTCTTTCAGCTTGACAGTGGAAACACCTACACTATTAAATTCCAACATTTTCCCTTTACAAGGCTCAGTTTACATCGCAGACAGCCTTCCTCAGATGCTTAAAGACCACAGAACTGTCTACAATCTAAAAATAACAATAGAAACCCAGAAGATAAAGGTATATTTTCTTGCTCATTCTGTTGGACACGGTAGGCTTTAGATCTAATGAAGCAGTAATGAAACAGTAATATAGTTTTTAGACATCATAATCTTTATCATAAGATAAAACACTATAATTGGCATGTGTACAATAAAACTACTTCTAAAATATTCATGAAAGTTTAAGTCTAAAAGAATTCATAACTAACACTGTAGGGAAGTGCTCATGAGGCTACATGAAACCTACATAGGCTTTTTATAACAATTAAGCTAAGCCTATTTACACCTATGTCAACAAGTGTCAGTCCTCATTATGGGATGCAACTGATTAAAGCAACCTTTATGCTTGAAGGAATAGGCCTTTATAAATGTTAATGTAGGTTTGTCAGTTGAAATGAAAGACATTTTTATATGTCGCCTCATTAATGCTGCCCTTGAGAAAAGTGTTACATCCATGACAATTATTGTTACATCCATGACAATTATAAGTATAAAACTATATAACTTTCAATGGCACTCTCTATACTCTGACATCAGAAACATTACCTGACTTTGTCCCTTTACCATATGTGCAAGCAATAGAAACTATGTTCACTTGCCAGAAATGCATGTTATTAAGATGAAATGAAGTGCAAAGATGTTCAGCTTACTGGATGAGTGTTATGGCTCTGTGACAAGCAATGAATGCTTTGTCCACACATCAGAAGTTCAAAATCATACTATCGCTGTTGGAACAAAATCTTGTATCTCCATTTGGCCTTGATTTGCCTTCTTACCTTCCATTCCAAAATGACAAAAAATTTTACCCTAACTTTTATAGTTTAATAAAGTTTTCCTCCTGCTGAAAATGAGCTAGTAGGAGACACACGCTTTAGCTCCAATAGCAATATGTTTTTAGTAATGATTCTTCATAGCAAACATGCATTTTTCATTCTGAAAGTCTAATATCCAAAAACAAACATTTCAAATAATGCCAATAATTATTATCCACACACCCATGCAGAAGTAGTCACTGTCAAACTCAGAGCCAGAGCTACCATTAAATGATCCTGACATTGTTGCACATCTCATAACTGCCAGTGGAAATTAGCATTGTTGTAGTGTCAATAATCAAATTGTAAACAAAGGCCTCATATGAAGGCACTTAAAAGATTTCTGCATTAAACACAACTGTGTCATGACATGTATGACGCTTGTTTATAACTTGATATTTGACCTCTATCTATGACATACAACTCTCTCTAGGCAGTTGAAATAGCTGATTTAAAAGGAAAACACATGTTGTGCCATTGATCAGCCCTTAAAAAATGAAGACAAAATGCACTGTGTTCCTTGTGTATCGTTATTAACTGGGAATTTTGTAACACAGTGACTGTCCCGTAAATGTAAGCTGTGTGTGGTTTCAAGATTTTCATACTCCATAGTGTCAGTACCACACTGTCGATTTATCTTTATTGGTCCCTATTTTTGATGACAAGCATCTGTTATTTTTTTTTCTTTTTCTGCAGAAGTGCATTTGCAAGTATGTAGGCTTCGAAAACTGACAAGGCTTGAGAGAGCATCTGTTCTTTGAGAAGTAATCATATGTCTAGTCAATCATATTGTATGAGCCATATTGCATTTTTATTATATTTTTTGTACAGATTCGTGTCTTTTTTTAACTATATATTGAACAACAGTAAATATGCATCTAGCAATCTCATATTATATCAAAATATATTGCGATCACAAGGTCTATTGCAATAAGGGCCCATATTGCAGTTTTTCTCAACTGCTTTGCAAAATGAAATCTCTTGACCCATGAACATTGGCATTTAGCAAAATGCTCTTTCATTTTAAAAGTGAATACCAGTCAGTAGTAGTTTGCCACACAAGTGCCATATAATGAACTATGCAATAGCCCTCTTCATGAAAGTTTCAAAATGTTTCTGTTCTGAAACTTTTTGAAAAATGGCCAAATAATGTTAAAATAATATTCATGGTAAAATTTTAAATTTTTGCTACATAAACGTGGGTGGGCCGCTTACACTGAATTGTAAGTTTCATTTACTGTGGTATGATATGATAGCTCATATATTTTATATATAGTTTAGATTTTATTAGACTTAATAAACGGAATGATGCTATACATTGATGTTAATAAACAGTGACTCAAGGAAACACAAGTAAGCACAACTTGCTTTGCCTCTAGCACATCTTTTCAGTACCTGCAACAGGAGCTACAGGGGAAACAGTCATTAGTCATTCTAAGATTGTCTTGTATTTCAGTTTGTTTTTATGTAATTAAATCAAAATGTACCAGACTTTTGTAAATAAACCTCAACTCATGAATGAATAATATAACTTATTTTACAACATTCTGTTAAGAAGGTACAAAAAATAGAATTAGTGATTTTGAGTGGGTAATAAAAGATCACTGATCTTTTGAGAGTCATTCAAGGTATGTTACATATTCTCAGTTCTCACTTTTTCTTCACTAATTTATATTGTGTATGCGCAACAAGGCAATGCATTAACATGAGACAAACAACATGAAATATAAAATTGTAAGTTTTTTTGGATCCTTTGGAATAACCTGGAATTCTGCTTAAATTAACCTGGAACTCTCTCTTAAAATGTGATCCAATTTTCATCCAAGCCATAATAATACAAGCTTTATTCATAGTGTCATTTTTATTCAACAAATAATGTTGATTCAAGAGCTTCGGATCACAAAACACTTGGAAAACACTTTATTGACATTTATAGCTCCTCACAGAACTGTCCAGGCAAACTAGGCAGTGACCAAGGGTGGTACTTTAGGAAGGGTGGTGCCTCTCAGTGCCAACACCTATCAGCACTGGACCAGACCTCTGGCAATCACAACCTGTAAATCTCAACGCACTTGGATTAGAGCAAGGGTCTGAAACCTGTGCAGAAAGGGCCGCTGTGGGTGCAGGCTTTCATTCCAACCAGGAAGAACCCAGACCTGAGTAACTGAAAACCAAGACCAACTAATTACAGAGGTGGGATCAGGTGTGTCTCCTGCTTGCTTGGAACAAAAACCTGCACCCACAGAGGCCCTTTATGGACAGGTTTGAGACTCCTGGATTACAGTCTCAACAAAACACCCACATAAACCTCATTCACATACTCACTTACTGTAACCACATATTCCTCACTGTTTCATTGCACAGGGAAATGCAATTTATTCTGTACATATGACAATAAATACTTTGAATCTTGAATCACTATAAACTATAAACTGTGACAATGACCATGTATATACAATGACTATAAACCAGCATTATGTACAGCATAATGTTAAATTAGTCATTTGTATGTGTGGATCTTTGGGTTTTAAAAACAGACCGTCTTTATTATAATACACCTCACGGTTACAGAGGTCTATTGTGTAATTGCAAATTGCATTACCCCGGTTTTGACACCTGGAAGACTGTAATACAAATCAAGACTCCAGGTTTTCAAAAGCAATGAAAACATGCTAATACCACTACTTTTAAGAGGAAGGTGTAGAAGTAAAGGGCAACCCGAGGTCACAAGCTGCTGCGAAATGTGTAAATTCAAGGTTAAATATTAAATAAGAATTCAATTCGTTTCAATTAAATTTTATTTATATAGCGCTTTTAATGGTCATTGTCACAAAGCAGCTTCACAAAATGAAATAAATTGTGTGTGTATGAATGTGTGTGAATGAAATGCCTCTGATGAGCAGCCAAGGGTGACGGCGACAGTGGCAAGGAAAAACTCCCTAAGATGGCAATAGGAAGAAACCTTGAGAGGAATCAGGGAACCCATCCTCATTTGGGTGATAACAGATAGAAATGATGTAACATCATGTGTGTTATGCAGCTGAAAGTTCAATATATCAGAAGTTCTTTAAATTAACATGAAGTCCAGATCAGCGTAGGATCTCAGATGCCTCAGGAACCTCGCAAGAAAAAAAGAAATGTTCTACCCTGTATTGTTTGGTTGTTCACTTTTGTTCATGCATGTGATTTCAGTTTGTCTTTAGTCTTGGACCTTTGGTTTTTATAAAATTTTTCTACTTTTACCTACCTTTTTTGTTCATGGACTTCTACTTATCATACTAACTGACATCAATATTAAAAATCCCTTTACGTAGGGAAAGCAATGCAAACGAGGTATGTTCTGAGGAATGGATGCTTGGACCTGTTGGTGAGACTTGGTGGTTACGAAATACTTTAAATAATGGAATGCTATAAATAATGCTTAAATGCAAAGAGCGATTAGGTATGGCATGTCTACTGAATATTCATTGCTTTACAGAAGGCAAGGGACAAGAACGCGTTCGGCATGTGGTCAAGCAGACATTCAGAGCTAATGAAGTGTAGCTCTTTACAATCTATCGGTCTCCTGATCATTATCTGTTTGCTGGGTCAATAGAGATGTGGTCCAGCTCTATGGGTGCTTGAATATAAGCTTTCACCTCGATCTGTCTGAGCCACTATCGGCATGTTGAGTGCATGTCTTTGTGTGGATGCTCATAAACAGCCATCAAAATGTCACTGTCTGTCAAAGGGTTGTAAGGTTACATTCTGTAGCGCCGTAAGTTCAGAACCTTCCGCTGCACTAATAATTCTCTTTTGACCTTTTTGTTGAGCATTTAGCTGACGCTTCCTATCTTTAAAGCTACGCTAAGATCAACACCTGCTTTTTTATCAAGTTACTAAGTTAACAAAACCGTTTTTTTTTTTAATATAAAGAAAACTATGCTAAGCATGCTAACAGGAGACTAGAAAGGTGAAATCATCTGGACCAAATTCCATATGAATTGTAATAGAATTCATAATAATGTTTTGTTATTTTATTCGGCTGCATCTATGAAAGGTGCAGTCAGGGGAAAACAAATTCAGTTGTAAGGACGATAAACCAGTCTCTTAGATATGTCTCAGATGATTTATGGTTCAAGATAAGCATCTCTGTTCAGGCTGAATAGACTGAAGTGACAGCCCTTTGCTCCTGCAAAGAATACTAACTCTGAAAGGCAGCTTTGAATGCTTTTGACTTTTTTGTTACTACTGCTGCTTTAAAACTTGTTTCTTAACTGTGGGGATCATGTCAACAGAAAATTGTCTTTAGACTGTCTGCAGCTGAAACAGTACGTAAAAACAGAAAGAAAGCGCAGGTTTCTTTAACGGATAATGATCAGGTTTATTATTATTCGTATATTGCTCCTTAATACAGTTGTAGTTTTCTATGTTTAACTTACTACTGAGATTAAAAACAAAGAGGTAAGGCTTTAAAAACTTGAATAAATCTTTTGGAATACAGGAAGCGTATAGTATACATTAAAAAAGTATAGATAATTCTTCTGTCAGGATTTATACTATTTATACTAATCTGTTTCTCTTTACTACAAGAATGATAACAGGTGCATTGCGGTGCTTGACCATTAATAATATTTATAATAAACAATAAATAATAAACCAACCTGGCATCTAAGCTACGATTCAGTTTCTATTTTAAACATTTTCTATTTGTCATTCCAGCAAACATTTGTAAGGTGATATTTTCAAATTATTTAAATAAATGAAAAATGGAGAAACAAGGTTTTGCCGCAACAGTGACAATACATTTGTTTCACATATCCATGTTAATGCAGTAGTGAAAAACATGGCCTACATTTTTGAAAGGCCTTTTTGAAAGTTCTGACATTGTATCAAATTCACACCACTAAACTAAGAATTCACCTGTATCTTAATTTCAACTCTGTATTTGCCAAGCCACAAATGCTAGGAAATATATGGACTTACTGCTTTGCATTCTCAATGTCATTTAGTAGAAACACAATTGAAGACATTATCAATGAATGCTTGATAGAGCGGAAGAAAATCATCTGGAAAATGTCAAACACAACTGTCAGGTGTGACAGCAGATAGAGGACATCAAACCATAAAGGTTTTGAAGCTGCAAAATCAAAATGATCTAGAAGAAAAAGCAACATATGTACAGCCTCCACATCTGAAAGCAGATGGATAATTTCCTGAAATTGAAACATTTCAGAGCACATAAAGTCATATCTGGAACAGCTTAAAGACAGATGTTCATCAAAAACCGCAGTTCCTCTGTTTACTTTTCTAATTCTGCTTAGCTTTCTTGTTCATTTTTCGTCTGGGAACCATTTTGTATGGGAGTTTAACCTAGATTAATTTTATACATTTAAAAGAATATAAACATTTCATTTTAGGACGACTCATCTGCTGCACCCTTCACACAGACAAAGTCCAGCAAAACCCCACATTTTTATGTATGCAGAATTGACAGGTTTTAGGTTTCCTTGGTTTTCTTTTAAGTGATGTTACTTGTACAAATTTGCAAAGGAGCTTTATAATCCAGTTATGTACCTTTATAATCCAATTCTTATAAAAATAGGCAGAGGTCAAAACTACACAAGCCAGTCACATCTTAAAATCAGAAATTAGCAAACAAGAAAGACAGCTCAGAAGTCAGTCTGGGGTTCTGAGCTGGGTGATCAAATTCAGGACTGAGCTGTAGGTATGTTTGGTTAAGCAAAGGTTGGAGCTGGAGCAAGCCAGTTCCAGAAGCGAGAACCCACTTTGATTTTGCCCAGAGAGGAACCATGACTTTGAGTTTACAGTGTGTAAGTGAGGAGCATGTAGATTGGTTTTACAGAAACCCTTGCACCTTGATTGCTGAATATTTACACATTGTCTATTTGACTACAGTCAAAACAGATTTGTAAATGTAAACATGATTAGCAAATATGACACACTTTGCTCCAACAGTAAAGTATGAGAGAATCTAACCTTTGAAGTACAATGAGGTAAAATTAAGGTTTTCTCTATTAAAGTATTTTAATGTTTTTTTATTCTGTGAAATATATCACCATGATTGGCAACCCTTATGTTGATATCTTGTCTTTTGTGTTAATGGTGTGGTTATTTGAGTTTTTTTCGTCAGTTGTCCTACTAAAGAATCTAATCATCAATTTTAAGTCACTTTTCTACTGCATGGTATTGGTTTGACTTAACTCCTTTTTCACTCTCTCTTTTTCTGTACCTCACTTTTTTCCCACTGAAATCTACACCCCTTGATGTCATTGGTGACACTGAAATAAACTTCAGTGTGACCAACACATTAGCAATGGAGAATAATGTAAGATATTCCGTGTCATGACAGTTCTCTCTGACCAGTTATTTGGAGTTGCTATGAAATATAATACTCGGTACTAGATTTGTGTAATGGAAAACTGAAAAAATGAGTTGAGTCAAGTCAAGTGCCATACAGTAGAAACTAACTCCTGACAGAAGCTGACAAATGCCAAAATGTAAAAGATTTTCATAATCTTCACAGTGGGATAGGATTTCAGTCTGTAGGACGACGGTTCTCTTGATATCCTATTGTTGTCTAACTTGACTGTCGCATGATATTCTTGGAAAAACCCTTTTGAACAGATTTTTATTAATATTTTAAAATGTTCTTCACAGTCATATTTATAAAACAGTTCTTTATGGAACTTATGTTTCTTCTACGAACTCCCTTCAAAAAAGTTTTGACCATTTATAATGTTTGACCACTTTTAAGCCTTCTCAGTCATTTGTTGGCACCCAGATAGTGTCTTCTGTAGTTTTGGAATATAACCAGCTTCTGCACATGTCCAGTAGATTTTTGAAGAAAATACTTGTCACTTTGTGTTTGCGTCCAGGCATAGTCACAATTCCAGCTGTCTGAAATTTGCTAATTATTGGCATTATAGTAGTTAGGCATGATTAACCTTTTGAACTCTGGGCCATTTATGAGCATTTTTGCATCCTTGATTTATTGGGCTATAACATTTTAATTTCAAACTTTTTTCTACAATATACCCATTTTTCTAAGCAAATTCTAGTTTTCGCCTAGTGAAATTTGACTTTTTTTCTTTTATTTCTACAAGACAATGTTGTTCAGAGATTTAATTTTTGAAATGCGTGGAGTGAAGGTCCATAGCCATTGTTATATAATTATTTTCAAACTGGGACATTCTATGGCTTATGACAAAATAAAAACGTGCTTATTTCCAGACGGAATTTGAATTTGACATTTCTTGGTCTCATTATTACTGCTGAAGAAGTTGATTAAATGACCTCTAGAATGCAGTCAAACACTTTCCATCAACAGTAACAAACATAAAACACACCACCGTAGAAATACATACATAGCAAAATCATAAAAATAAACATATATTGATTATATAGAAAGACAGTGGGAAAATGTATGATGCATTATGATGAATTCATTACACTGAATCCAACGAAAAGTTTGTGGACCATCGCGGAAATGAACGCACGCTTTATTTGCACCTAAAGTAAATAATATGGATGTTTTATGGAGTTTCAGCAGTGTGTTTTTGTGGGAAACCTTTTTAACCTATTTATTCTCTTTTGCGCACATAATTACTCTGGAATAATGTTTTTTCCAAACCAGGGCATTTTGCGTTAAAGAATGAATGCAAAATGCGTTCATGGCATTTATTGACCAATTTATAAAGGTGAGGTGAGATTTTATCTTTTGAATTATTACCAGAAGATTGAAGACGCCATGAGACTAAAGACTAGGTCAAGTGTGCAAGCAGTGAATAAAATTTTTCCTCTGGATTAAATCCGCTGGATCATAGTCCTCAACCTAATGAGTGTGATAAGCATAATTAAAAATGCAAACTTTCATATAATTACTAAAATAAGCAATGCCACCAGAGATCATTCCATAGTGCCAAACAGGAGTTTTAGATGCACAGAATAGAAAATTCCATGCACACTGTCACTTGGATGTGACAGATGAAATTATTATTATCCTCCATCAACGTCCCACTCGCATCTTCCTCTCTCTTTCCTAAGGGAAGGCCTTTTTGAAATGGGCCTGTAATCATTTCCATCATATCACTAAATTAATAAAACTCAAGCAGCAATCTAGCTTCCTTTTAGCAAATATATTGAAATAACCCCAAAGTGAAAGAAATGAAACAACATGTGGTGGATAATGTGAGAGACAGTTTTCATTTTCCTCTGATTTATAAGGATGAGGGTAGGGGGGTGTTAATGCACTACTTCCGTGTCTTCAGGCACTATTATCTCATCCAGACTAAATAAGGCCATCTTGCACATGGAGATGGAGAACTGAGAATTCTATGTAATTAGTGATTCCTATTAGAATATTTTTTTACAGCTCACAAGATAAATTAAATGATAGCTAATTTCCAGCAGTGCAGAACAGGTTTAAAATACACTATATAGCAAATGGGAAAAACATTTTATTTCAAAATGTTAATCCATGTTAGTGCCTTAGACTATAGCATAATATACTGATTACAATAAATAAAAGACACACATGCAAATGTTAAATGTGCCATAACCTTTGTACATTTCCACAAACCAGTGCTAATATTAAAACCTGACAACTGAAGTGATTAATTATCCTGTTACAATGGCACCTGTCAAGAGGTGGGATATGTTAGGCTGTAAGTGAACCGTCAATTCTTAAAGCTGATGTGTTAGAAACAGTAAAAATAGGTAAGCATAAGCATCTGAGTTACTTCTACAAGGATCAAACTGTGATGGCTAGACAGCTTGGCCAGAGCAGGTCATGTGTGTGCGGTAGTGCCTACCAAAAAGAGGTTGAAGGAAGGACCACCGGTGAACTGACAACAGGGTCACAAAAGCTCATTGAAGAGGCTTTTAGCATAAAATGTCTGTTAAATTAATCAAGCATAAATCACTCACAAGCTACAATTGGTTCATTTTTCATTGAACATAATACCCCTGTCTTCCAGCAGCTCCTCTGGCTTCCTATCAAATATCGTATTCATTTCAAGATTTTACTGCTTACTTTTAAGACTCTCCATGATTTGGCACCTTCATATCTCTGTGATCTTCTGCAGATCTCCATACCTAACCATTCTCTTAGATCATCTGCCCCTATCAGTTTTAGTATACCTTCTGCCCGCTTGACTACCATGGGTTTAGAGCCTTCAGCTGGGTTGCTCCTCACCCATGGATTCACTTTCTGCCTTTAAATCACATCTTAAAACACATCTTTTTCAACTTGCATATTCTGCTGGACCAGTGCAACCTATTATATTTGATTATTTTACATATTGTTACTGTGTTTGTTTATTGTTTTCCTTTTCATGTAAGGTGTCCTTGAGTGCCAAAAAAGGCATCCAGTCTGATGAATCACATTCTCTTTTACATCGTGTGGCTGGCTGGGTGTGTGTGTCTCTTCCCTGGTTAAGAGGTGGCACCAGGACGCATGGGAAGAAGCCAAGCCAGCAGAGGCAGTGCGATGGTTTTTGCAACGTTCATCTGGGAAAGCTTGGGTCCTGACATTAATGTGGACGTTACTGCACACGAAGCGCTCCATTAATGACAACAGTGATATCTTTCAGCAGGATTATGTGTCATGCCATGAGTCATATAAAGTCATCATTAACAAAAGTCAACTATTACCAAATCCTTTCTCTTTCCCATCTTTCTCTACATTAAATTTATATTGCTTTTTTGTTAAAATTATTGCACTTTTGCTAGTTAGCTGCTGTCTCCCAATATGACCTGAGCAACATTTGTGAAATATGTGGCTTTCCACCTTTTATGTGACTGAACGGCAACTGTTGAAAGATCTTTATCATTGCCCAGCAGGAACATGGAAGACTTGCCTTAGACAGGGCATAAGCATCCCATATGACTGCTTTTTGATTTACCATTAACCATCATCTATTTTAATCCATGTCTTAAATGTCAAAATTGTCATTATGACTTGAATGTGTGTTTGATCTCTAATGTCATGTATGTGCAGACCATTATCTAGTGATATTTTCATATCTACATCATAGAATGTCAAATATGTGACATGGTAACATCTCAGTGAAAAGTGTTTGGTCATATAATACATTATTATAATATTGGAGACTGAAGGATCTAGTTCTTAAAGAAACATCCTGCTTATAGTGCCTGTTGTGTGTAAATGAATACTCTAAATGAAAGCCAACAATGACTGAATGGCATTATTCAAATTATATTCCCTGGTTGGTGGGCGGCTGTAAGGTTGATCCTATGTTCCTATTTGTCACTGTTATGTCTGGTGGGTGTTCAGTTCAGTTTATGCACACTAGGTGTCTCCCACGAGACTTTGTCTGTGCACTTTAGTAGATCCACCTGTCTGTAATTTAGTCTTGTTACCGTGCCTCCTGTTCTGTCTTGTCTCGTGATTACATGTCTGTTTTGATTGGTTCTTGCTCTGTTCTGTGTTGTATATATTGTGTAGTTCTTTCGTTCTCGGGCACGGTTGCATACCATCACTAAACCTCTTTTTAGGTTCCCTACCTGTTCTCTGTGTTCGGCCCTCGTGCCTATTATGTTCTTTTCTTTTGTGTACTGTAAATAAACAGCTTTAAGAATGTCGATCCGCACTGGTGCTCTACTTGTTCCTGTTCAACAGGAAAGGGTTGTGACAGAATGAAACCGTCGCCAGAGGAGTACCGCGGATCTGGTGACCCCTACCCCTGTTTCCCGTTCCGTTCTGCCTCCCTCACACCGTCGCCGCTCTAGGGCGTCTGGAGCCGCCCGTGGAGAGGGTCGAGATGTCAGGACGGAGTATTACGTGGAAGAAGGGCTGGAGACCTTCGATCTCCTCGGCTTCCTCGCCAGTCTCCCAGGTCGAGGATTCCCAGGACGAAGCCGACTCGCTACCAGAAGATCCATCCGTACGTTCGGATGAGGAGGTCTTCAGGGGAAGCTAGAGATGGCGTCCTTGGGACCTACCATGGCAGACACTCCCTGAAGGTCCGGAGGATGAGGACTATTTGGTTGGATGGGATGGGCGTCCATGGCGACCACCTGGGGGGTTCCCCTCTGTAAGTTCGGAGGACGAGGACTACACCTATGTGTGGAGCGGACGTCAGGAAGACCC
>JBBJLR010000111.1:13292135-13302277 GCA_037577145.1 Brachypetersius gabonensis
CTCTCTCTCTCTCTCTCTCTCTCTCTCTCTCTCTCTCTCTCTCTCTCTCTCTCTCTCTCTCTCTCTCTCTTTCTGCCTCTCAAGGTCTCCAGTGTCAGCCTCATTAGCTATCATACAGAACATCAGAGTTCATTTAATCCCTTGTGAACCTTTCGCATCAGAGAATCCCTACAGGCTTCCCTTTTTTATTACACATCTGAAGGCCTAGAAGGTCAGCATGCATAAGTAATTAATTACATACACTATCAGAGTTAATAATAAACATCCCCAACCTAGAACTACAGGACTCAACTGACCCCACCATGCAGTATAGAAAGAACCTGCAACATGAATGTGTGAGAGTCTGTCACTCCAAACAGCCGATTCCTGGTGTCTATTGCGCAGGAAGGAAGAAAAGGAGGAAGAATTATGTTCTTTTTACGACTCTGGTCTTTCTGTTAATGCTTCAAGATATCTGAGGCAGAGAACAACATGAAAAAACAGAAGATAATGAAGGATTTCTGGTCTTTAACTATGGCAATTGTTTGTGGATATCAATTACGAGTCGCTGCTTGTTTTGTTAGATGCCATCAAAATCTGTCCTTGGGTGTGCTATGGAGGAGTCTATCCTGAAGACAACAGCGTCAGCTCACCATGTCTCTGCCAGTCGGCTAATTACATATACGGAACAAAGGACACAGTGTGAAGTTCTGTTTTATTTACGTTTCACTCTTCATTGTGATTCTAAAAGGCGATGTTTGCGACTCCAGGCAAAACTTTGTCTATTAAAAAGTTTAGCTGCATTAGTATACTTTAACATCTAAAAAGAGGATTTGTTCTTTGGGCTGAATGTGTCTCATTAGTCTTTTTAGGCACTCTTGTTTGTGTGCCTTTTATCAGCAAATGTACACTTTATAATCTCAGACATGAGAAACAATCAGGGGCTTCATTAAAACAACTGAAGTGCTGAGCATTCACAAGCATCTGTTCCTAGAGTTGCCTAAAGGGGCCCAGAAATGGAATTTTCCTCACTTTTTGAAATGAGATGTGTTTAGTATAGGGGGGTGGCGCCGTGGTGCAGGGGGAAGAGCTGTTTCCTCACAGCAAAAAGGTCCCGAGCAGCTGAGAGTCATTTCTGTGTGCAGTTTGCATGTTCTCTCTGTGTCCGCCCAAAGTCGCAAATGTCAGACAAACCGGAGAGACAAATTGCCCTAGGTATGAATGTGTGTGTGTGTGTGTGTCTGTGTGTCTGCCCTGTGATGGACTGGGCTTCAGAGGCTTCAGCACCCCCTGTGACCTTGGTTAAGGATAAAAGTTCAAATAATGGATGGATGAATGGAGATTAATATAGCATGTAATATTGTTTATTAAACATGTCGTTCATTCCTCCACAAACGACTATGGTATAGTTAGGCATCGTGTTACGTTCTGGAGATAGGAGGATATGAGGGGACACAATTGCAAACACACACAGACTTTATTTACAGCAAGTGTACAGAGATAACCTGAAACATCAGCGGTACAACAATCCAGACCCGTGTGGCGGGTTACGGATGACCGACAAGAAAAAACACACAGGCAGGGAAATACAGACCACTGCAATTCATTTTTACATCAGTCAGCTAAATTCTTAAACAAGCACTTTATTACTGATTAGGTACTGATTAGTGATCACCTGAATCAAATCTTATTTAATGAGGAAAAGCTAAAAAAAAAAAAATAATCAACACTCTCCTCTTGCAATGTGACCTGGTGGATGGCAATAATTTAGTACATCAAAGGTAATCATTGCTATTTTGTTTAAAAGAAAACTAGAGCTTTCTTATCTTTAAATTATTCAAGCTCTGTAAACACTGCATCATTTCTCTTAGTTTGCTGTGTTGTCTTTTAAAATTATGATTTAAAGATTTGTCAGCCGTTCTTAAAAACGAAGGCAAAACTGTTCAGTTTAATACTCGCACCTACAAAAGAGAAAACATTTTTGAACATTTTTGCAGTGATCTCTTATTTTTATTTATTTTTTTTTTTTTTCCAGTGCTGTGTTATACTGAGTCACCTGGGAAAAGGGGCGGAGACGTGAATTAGACACAGGTGAAAACAAAGCGGAGATGGGCAAAACAATTTGCATGAAGAAAGCTTGCGATGTTTTTATTCCTGCCTTCTTGATCTAAATAAAATGTATTTTTACAGTAGTCTTTTGTTATAGACAAATACAAAATGCAAATTACATTAAAAATTCAAAGGCATGGAAATGGAAACACTGGTGAGTCATTGCAGGTCACCTGAAGAAAACGTCTATCCGCTATCATGATGACGATAAAACACAGCAATCCATGCCACCTTTGGATGGCAAAAACAACCTTCTTGTTTTCATTTACCCTTCACTGCATAATCAACCCATCCATTCGTTCTGTAAAGAAGTAATCCCCATTCGTCTGTTATCTGTATTGCTTATGTCTGTTTGAAAAGAATGATGAAACTTTTTTACTTATTTTAGAAAATGAAGTAGATGCTCAAAGCACATTATGCAGATTTGAATGGAACAACACGTACTTACAAAATCTAAACAAATGAGCAATTACTTTTCAATCTGTAACAAATTTTGATGGAGACAAGCTCCCATCCTGTAATTACATCCCATTCAGAGTAAACCATTTTTAATATCAGTTTCAAAAAAAGCAATAAAGAAGAATAAAAAGAAAAAGTTCTTGATGCAAATGCCGTTTTACCTTTTTCACCTGTTTTTTCCCCAAACTTTAAATGAAAGCAATCCATGCATTTGTGCAACCTCAGTAGCCGTGCAACAAACTGGCTACAACTGAATGAGGCATCAATCAATCTGCCTCCAGCTAACTAATTCCAATTCTAAACACAGCGGTGGTCTTGAAGGAATGGAACTTTCAGTGACTGCAGTTGCTTTTAGATGGACTGGATCTCAAGTTGGTTCTTTTCTTCTTTCTCCTTCTTTCCTCTGTCCTCTATGTGGCCAGTGTCTTCTGCCTGGGTTTGTATGACTGGAATTTCGTAGTGGGAAAGTGAGCAGATATCCGTCTAAAAATACTTCAACCCTTCACTTAATACTTTTTCTCTACTCATCTTGTGTGCGTGTGCATGCCAGGAGTTTCTCAGCATCGA
This sequence comes from Brachypetersius gabonensis, assembly GCA_037577145.1. NCBI lineage: Eukaryota > Metazoa > Chordata > Actinopteri > Characiformes > Alestidae > Brachypetersius > Brachypetersius gabonensis. The sequence goes on from JBBJLR010000111.1 coordinate 13,295,250, forward strand.
TTTAAACAGGTGGAAGTCTTTTAACTAATTCATGCTTAGATTGAAAGGAACTGGAGTTCTATAGAGTAATGTGATTACTCAAGAATAATCAACAAATAATTGTTTCAACAACAATTTAGAAATGCTTCAGGTACATGCATCTAAAGGTGCCTTACACTATTAGATGGCAGACACCCTGGGCATACGTAAGTGCGTGAGCCTATATATCCAGCCGCTCCAGGTAATCTTTGTGTGGTCACCCTAGTCATACAGGCAGTGGTGGTTCTGAGGGTTAATCTGGGGGTGTACAGGAAGGTCTTGATTTCAGTCTGCTCGTGCCAAGGAGGGGAATATTGACGGGGCTTCGAGTGGACAATCCATGTCCTCAGTCTCGGTCTACAGTGGCAGTGTGGTTTCAAATTGGGGCTGTGTCCATTAACGGGAAGCTTGTGTGCTTGTTTCTCCTCTCCTCTGTGTTACAGGCGGGACTGTAACTGCGATGCAGAGAGTGGACTCCACGGAACTTATTTCAAATGATATCAAGCCTTTGAAGGCAGAGGGCTCCTTGACCAAGAATTGGTCTGTTTTCTGTAGAGAGAGTTTCCCTGGAGTGAAGGTTCTCCTGGAGTGGGACTTTGAGCTTAAGTTCAAGTTTGTGTGTGTATGTGCGTGCCAGTCTGGCATATGAGGGGCCATTTAGGAAATATCTCAGACTTTTGTTACACAAACACATTTGAAACACATGGTTTGGTGAAAAGTTTTCAGCCCTCTATGCACGCTAATTCCTTCCTACAGCCCTTCCTACCGATCCTTGTCTTTCAAGCATTGTGATGTCCCTGGTCCCTGTTTAAATCCGCCATGATGAGATCCCCATGCAGGGATCCCGCTTAAGATTTTAGATGCATTCTGGATATAGTGAAACACCTTCCGGATATACTGAGATGTTTTCATTTTCAACATGTGAAAAGCTTCACCATGCTGTAGGAATTTATTTTTATGTGAGAGTTTTCAGTAGAATGGATGCATGCATGACAGTTTCATATGTGAATGCGTATGTGTTTCAAATATATACTGTATATATTTACACTGAAGCTAAACGACCCCTCATACCAGCGCACTAAAAGTGACAAAAAACCTTACTAAAAGACACATACTCTGGTATCTGTGTGTGTGTTCTTTGCAGACCCTGTACAATGCTAATACATTATATTTATCAAAAAATAAGCCTGTGATTTTCTAGTTGAATTCTAAGTGAGTCATAGTAGTGGTAAATACTTCCTAAGTGCATCAGATGATAGAAACAGATCCTTAAAATGAAATGGGCAGTTGCACTAAAATATGACTTCTTACTATATTATAATTATCCATTGTTGTTTTACTACTTTTACTTTTGACTTTTCTACAAGTTTCTACAAGCATGTATGTCTATGTTTTACAGTTTTGTGCAACAGCACCTAAAATATTCACTGTGTCTGCACATAATAGACTCTGATAACTGTAATTGTATTGTAACAATATTGTAATAATCACTTTATCATAGCAGGTACTGGCTAATTGTTTTTCAACAACTGGAAATTGATTTGATGTACAGATTATTACACTGCATTGACACTGTTTTATTATTGTATTTTTGGCAAGTTACCATGGAAATGACCATTTTTAGTAAGAAATGACTTGTAGTTTGTACAAATGTGGTTACCACTGACATTAATAATTAGAATTAATTGAATGACTGAATTATTATTATTCGTATCTTCCTACCAATTATCATAAATCTGCAAGCTAAAGTGAAAGCAAAACAGTTCTCATAAATGTACTTAGATGTTAGATTTGTTGTCCGGTGCTTCTAGACATTTTCCCCAGGTTCGTACTGGGATTCAGATTAGTGCTTTGACTGGGGCACTTAAGAGCAGTAACTCTATTTAATTTAAATTCAGCGTCACTCTTACCTCTGTGGGTGAAAGCGACTCTGAGTAAAGACAGGAGCTTTAATTCTTTGGCATTCTAAAACATGCTTTCTCCAAATATTTGCTAGTACTTTTCTCCATTCATTTCTCTTTCAAATTTAACAAGCTTTGGTGCCCCAGCTGCTGAGACTCAGCCCCAACCCACAGAGCTGCCACCAGCCCTGAGATGGTGCTGACTGCGAGATTATCTTTGTTGAGTCTGTGCCAGATATACCACTTGGCATTTCCACCAAAAAGTTTTGGTTTTGTCTCAGCAGACCATGGTACCTCATGTCAATGTTTTTTGCTGAATCATTCAGTTGCTCTGGGATGGTGAAGATGAAGAAATTGTTCCCTTCTTGCCACATGGTCACAGATGGAAATTGTCTAACACATTTTACTTATGACATTTTGCTCTACCTGTTAGTCATTCCTTATTAATTTCCTTCTGGTCCAGGCACTGTTTGACTTGTATAATGCTTCTTCCGTTTCTTGTAAATTAGTAAAGCGGCGCACACATAAACACACCACACCGCACAGAGTGAACAATATGAAATTCTTTCTCTGCATGTAAGCAATAAGGCAAACAGTGACACAGCACCCAGGGAGCAGTTTGTGGGTGGTGGCGGCTTAGTGGATAGGATACTTGCATCTGGACCAAGAGGTCATGGGTTTAAATCTGATCTTCAGCAAACCACCACTGAGTTCCTGAGCATGACCCTTGTCCCCTGTAGTTGAAATGGAAGTCGCTAAATGTAAAAGTTTGTGGGACTGGTACCTTGTTCAAGATGGTGTCACTGGCAGTCCTCTGATCTCATGGCCACCAGAATGTACCTGCAGTGTGGATTCGAACCAGAGCCTCTTCTGATTCTCTTCATGTCTTACTGCTGAAACACCAAGTGGGCATTGATGCATATATGGGATATCCAAAGACTTTCTCTGAACCATACTTTTAAATGACTTTAACTTCGACTTGTTTTGAATACTCTTTGATCTTCAGAGGGATTGTATTCATTGATTTCTGAAGAATATATACATTGACCATCCACAACTGACAGGAGAAGAGAATAACATTGATGATCTGGTTACAAGGGCAGCTGTCAAGGGGAGGGATATATTAAGTAGCAAGTGAACAGTCAGTTCTATGTTGAGGTTGATGTGTTGAAAGCAGGAAAATTGGGCGAGCGTAAAAATCAGAGAGAATCTGACAAGGGCTAAATTGTGATGGCTAGATGTCTGGGTCAGAGCTTCTCTAAAACAACAGGTCTTGTGGAGTGTTCCTAGAATGTAGTGATTTGTTCCTACCAAAAACACCTACCGTGGGCACATCAGAGCCTCAGAACTTGAACATAGGGCAACGATAGAAGGTGGCCTGGTTTGATTAATCATTTCCATGATGATGGCTAGTTGTAAGTATGTGTATGTTTCTTAGCAAAGGGAAGAGATGGATGCGCTATGGGCAAGCTGGTGGAGGCATTGTGATGCCCTGGGCAATGGGAGGTCCCACCCTGCAACTCACAGATACCTCTAAGATAAGACCTTCAGAGGTCTTATGGAGTCCGTGTTTTGATGGCTCAGAGCTGTTTTAGTGACATGAGAGGAACCTGCACAAAATTAGCCAGGTGATTTTAATGCTATGGCTCATAGTGTATATTTTCAAAATTGAACTCTACTGTCCAAACCATACCCAGATGTCATGCAGATACAGATGCACACCTTTAGAGAAGCCTTTTCTCTTTTTAAGTAACTAATATATCTACTAGACCAGCCCCCTGGCAATCGCTAACAAAATAGACTACAGCTGTGATGTAAATAGTTATTTCAACCAAATATTCCCAATTTTAAAATGGATTGTCATTTAGTAATAAAAAACAATAATAAAAATAATAATAATAATAATAATAATAATAATGATGATGATGATGACAATGATGATGATAATAATATGCAAAGAATGCAGCTCAAAGGGCTTTTACATTGTGGCAGAAAATTAAACATTAAAATATTAATAAACAAAGCACACAATTAATAAACCACCACATTCAAGGGCAATAAAACAGGGAATATTATCTAAAGAATCATTTAAAGAATGAATAAATAAAAAACAAGTCATTGCCAGTAATAAGTTGTTGACTTTATTATACATTTTGTTAAATATTTGGGTGTAATATTCCCTAATTGTAGTTTTGGAAACTTTTCAGATATTTAAAGACCTGCTCTAGATCTAAGGGTTTGTGAAGAGTGATGTCAGAGTATACATTAGTATACATCAGTGATGTAAGAGAACACTGGATACAAATCAAGTGCGTGGCTTACCTGCTCATTCATGTGTGTCCGTGTCTGGGCTTTCCACCACGCTACACATTGGCATATATATATATATATATTTAACTGAGTGACTAAAATAAATGTAAGTGATTACCTAGCAATAGCCAAAGAATGAAATAATGTACTTTTCTCCTAATTTTGAAGTAAATCGTTTTTATGCTTCTTAATTTATTAAATGCAGAATCAAGTGAATTGTGTCATATGACTTTACATTTTGAATAAGTTACTTATATTCCTTATATTATATACTAAACAGTTACACAACAAGGGTCGTGCATTTTTTTCCTTCCATTTTTCAAATCTTTTCATTGGTGGGTTTTAAATGAAATGTCATTCCTATCGAAAAAGAGTTTAATGAACTTTTTCGAACATCGAGCCTTGACCATTTTTCGTTTAATTAAACATGTCTAACTGAAGCCTTCCCATTTAGCTGCTAAATTTAAAGTCTAATCTTCACTGAACCTAATAGGACTTCTACTCTTTAAATGATGAAGTTTTAAGAGAAAATCTTATTAATTTTTATGATTAACTGCTGAATTTGCTTCATGTGTAACCAGTGTGGATTTAGCATTTTCTGGAGCCATCCATCTGTGGTTTTTGAAGGCATTTCTTAATGCAAAAATTCTTTCTGACTTACAGTAAGTGTTGCAAAAAAAGCAGCACACAATGGACAGGACTAAACCTTACAATTAGTACTTCCATCCTGCCCAATTGTGTAGTTGTGAACAGCTTTTGTTTGAAAATGAGTTGTTTGCTTTAATGTCAGAGTGAACACTGATAGAAAATGAGTTTGAATTCACATCAACATTTCATCAATTATTCAGAGGACTCACATAAAGCCATCCGACCTTGATTTTTGATGTTGATTTAGTGGTAAGCAGGGACAGTGTCATGTCAACTCACCTCTGCATTTTCCATGTGCATGATCAGCAAAGCATAGGGAAATACGAGCAGCATAAGACAAAAAGTCTAGAACATCACATACAATAGTGGTTAAATGATATAAGGGGTTGTTAACAAGTCCATTAGTCGGCCAGGAAATGCTGACATGCTGGGCCTATAGGACCAGGGTTGGGAAGCATTGCTATACATTCTGCAGAGCTTCTTTGAACCTTAAAAAAAGGTTTTTCATGCTCACAAAATAGCTCTTTGAAGAACAATCTGCTGAAAGGTTCATTATAGAACCAACAGTGGCTCCTCTGAGGCAGGGGTGCACAACCTACACTACTGTTTATGAACGAAAGTCCTGGGACTACTCCACGAACAGAGACTTTAATGGCATTACATTCAATTGCATAAACTTTAATATGGAGTTGGTCCCTGATTTGCAGCTAGAACAGCTTCCAAACTTCTCTGAAGGCTTTCCATTAGATTTGGGAGTGTTTCTGTTGGAATTTATGCCCATTAATACAGAGCCTGTATTAGGGCTCTGTGCGGTCCAGTCAACTATTGGTCTAAAAAAATGTCTTATAAAACATTTCCAAAACATATCCAAAAAAGGATAACACTAAAATGTGTATGGGTTATGCAGAGATCCAGACATTATATGGACAAAGATATTGGGATGCCTGACCACTACACCAACAGGGACTTTGATGACATTGCATGAAGACCTTTATTTAAATCTTTATAAGACCTTTTTTAAGACCTTTACATGTTATAAATCGTGAGCGGCAAAGAAAAGCTCTGATATACAGTGCAGGGGAACTCTGTGAGCAGGTTTTGAAAACAATGAAGCAGAAGAGAAGACAGAGATAAAACAAGCGAGTTCATTGAACGCAGGGTGGCTGATATGTGATGCAGTTTTCAGCCTCTGCCCCTTCTCAGTTATACACCCAGCATTCTGGAAAAATATGTTCAGGCCGCTCAACCCTTTCAGCAGGTTAATTGAGAGTTATTTGGCATGTATCTCAATGGTACATGGGGCAAGGGTCTGCATGCTGAGCAGCGACCCATTTGACATGTACAACATCTTAACATTCTGTAAATGTCATTGTGATCAGGTTTAGTTTTGAGAGAGAAAACATCCTTCTGCACCTTCGGCACAGTTTTCTTATTTCTGTGGTCTTCACACAGAAGCGCCGCAGAATTGCACCCAAGAGCCTATCTAAATACTGCATTTAAGTAAATTAATTGACTCCATTAACATTGTTTAATGTTGCATTTTTTTATGTTCTGTAGGTTTCACAACTCATTTTAATGACAGGACATTGAAAGCACATTAGGACACCAAAATAGCCTAAGCACCGTAATTATATAAACTATAGTTATGAATGCTCAAATTTGGCCATTAAAGGTAATAATGCATAACTACATTTTAAATTCCAACACGCAGTAGTTAAGCAAACAGACGTGCATTGCACTAATGGGAGTAATTAATGCAACGCTGAATCAGTCAGAGCCACAGATACAATCAGGATGTAATTGAAAAGGTCTTGCTTTATGTTTAGGCCTTTGCAAGGTGGCGCTGCATGCTGTGGAAAAATTAAATATTTATTGGGGTATGTCATTAAGGAGCCATTATCATTTAGATCAGTTCATTAAACAACAAGAAACAACAAGGGTGAGAGACAATTACCAGTGTTAAATAAAAGAAGATGACAGAACCAAAAATCTTTGCTTTCATGTCTTTGGAAACCATCAGCGCTATTATAGAGGTCATGGCACCCGGGCTTTTGATAAACACCTCGCCATAATAACAAGACGTGCCATGAAAGTTAGTGTTTATGCTGCCATTAACTTCTAGTGGAAAAGAGCAGAACAAGAAAGGTGAAG
>JBBJLR010000111.1:13331075-13348288 GCA_037577145.1 Brachypetersius gabonensis
AATAACCAACATTAATAACATAAACATGAAACCGAATATAAGAACATAAATGCGGCCCTAGGCCTCATCGCCATAAAGGTGGAACCAGTCTAAACTAAACAAAGGAACAAACCTAACCAAACGCTGTACATACTAGAAACAGAAACAGAAAAGAAACAGAAAAGAAACCAAAAACCCACGGGCACGTGACCAACAAAAAATAGAAAAAAACGGCACGTGACCGGAAACCCGAGGCAAACTAGTCCGAACCGTCACAGAGGGCAGGCGCAAAGGCAGACTTCCATGATTTAAACATTTTATTTTCAATAACAAAAACAAGCATGAGGGCCTAACCAAAACAAAAACAAAGGAACATGACTTACTGGATGCCAACATAACAGACTATGGACTGACATTCAGGTCCAACACAAAGTGAACTAAATACTAAACTCAAAGCTCCACAAACCGATAGAAACTCAAACTTTCCCTGAGCACATCAGTCGGCTGAGACACATAATGCAAACAAACACAAGACTGGTGTTCTGAGTCCCAAAACATAAACAACAGAAAAGGATGGCCTTTGGCGATCCATTAGCCAGATACTTACATAAACAAACATATTAGGTCAACCCTGGTACCCTTAAAATACATGCTAGGCAGTGTTGACTAGATGTCAATTTTCATAGAATCTCTCTACATGTTTGAAGCATAATGACATGGTAATGAGAAAGACCACCCTTCACCTGGCCTGCACAAACATGAGAATTCTGTTCATAGGCTTCATTTCAGCATTCATCAGCATCTGACTGAAGGGGCCAGACAACTACCTCTGCAACTGAGTCCTGGATTTCCTGGCTGCGAGCCTTCAGCCAGTGAAGACTTGGAGTAACATCTTCAGCACCACCACACTGAGCTCAGCCCTCTGCTGTTCATGTTGCGTTGTTACGTGTCCTGGCATGTATTGTGGTCTCTCTCTCTCTGCCTTTTTCTCTCTCTCTGTTTCAGTATCCTGCGTCGTCAGTGGTGGATTGGTCCGGTCGTCCATCGTTCACCTCTACCTCTGGCAGCTGATAGACAGCTGGTGAATCGACTCTTCATTGGATGTTTATGCACCAGATGTCCCACCTTCGTCTTTTGAAAAGCGGCCGGGAATAACAAAAGGAGAGAGGCTTCGTACCTGGCTGAATTGCTGTTGCTTTATGTGTGATGCTTTGTGTGTGCTTTGTGAACTCTGAAAGACTTTGATTACTTCTGTTAATACGTTTGGTTTATGTTTCCATATTGTGGGCTTCGGGCAGACACCAGTAGTTTTGGTAGGTAAGATTTTGGCTAGGTAGGTTAGGTTCTTTGGGGTTTTATTTCTTTCTTTTGGTGTTGTCCGTTGTCCCACTTTAGTTATGTTCGTACTACGTGTGTAAATAAGTGTATATAATGGACCTGTCTCAGTGTATGTGTAAATATTGCGTATATTGTCTTGTATACGTTGTAAATATTAGATAAACCTTTGTAAATACACCTAAGCTGTTTGTGTGGTCTACTCATTTTTCTGCTGGAAGTTTGTGGTTTGGTTGCACACCTCCCCTAATATTCATCCTATTCCTAAGGCCAAAAACTCGGGACGTAACATGCGTGCCCACAACTGTGCTCAAACTACATTATCAAGTTTTCCTCTCTGTCATGGACATTTATACCAAACACTGCATCCTCAAAGATACCAGCATTGTGGATGACACAACACACCTGTCACATACCTTCTTCTCCCTTCTCCTGTCTGGTAAAATGTTCCGTATCATTTGGACTTTCAGTGCCAGAACAGGAAACATTTACTTCTCTCAGGCCATCAGACTCCTCATTCAGAACAGTACTGAATTATAAACTGTACCCACATACACACACAGACAAACACACCCTGAAACATTTCTCTCCTAACACAATTCTATATACACTCTGAACTGTTCTGCCTTAACTTACACCACCTTCTTTGCTTTACTGTACATCCTCTGTCCTGCTGCTGCTATTATTTGCACAATTATAATTTATTGCTACCTTCATCCTGCATTCTTGCACAACTAATGCCTCCACTGCTACAATGCAGTGTTTTGTCCTGATACTGTATTTGTTCATCCGTCAACTGTACTAAATGTTGTTTTTGTTGCTCATGGTTTTTTTTGCACATTCTCTCCTGCGCTTTTTGTATTTTGTCCTGTCTGCACTTTACTTACTGGACCTGACTTGTTTTGACTCATAGTCTCCAGATAATTCACTCAGACTTTTTCATTTTTTAAGTGAAAAACTTGTGCCAACTTTTTTCATGTGTATCAAAACCGGAATACACGCATTTTCACTGCAGTAAAATGTATGAGGAATGAGGAAACAAATAAAACTCAGCACAAATACTTTAGGCTTGATAGTGCATTCTTTAGTTAACAAAAATAGCAATATAGACTTGCAACCAGTTATTTCAGTACTGCTAGAGAAATAAGAGAACATTCACTTTTAAATCATAAAGTTATGTGCAGGCTGATTCTTCTTAATGACTAATGTTGCTGAATGGTGGGTAACCAGGTTCATTTATTTAGGTGAAATATAGAAGTGAACATTGCTTCAGATAACAGCAAAACTCAGAACTCTGGGTTGTGTGAGATTCTAAAGAACAGTGTAAATAACTCATTCTCCAGGCAGGACTGTCACAAGGCTCAGGAATGTAAGACAGAGACAGATCAAAGACACAACCTTGTTGCGTGGCGGAAGAGCCCCAACGCAGATAGCACGAGGAAGCAGGTGAACCACGCTGTTTGATCTGAGAACGCTCTATAGGGAGTTGAGACCCGCACCAAACGGGTCCTCATTCTCACTCGCACACACAGGGATAGAGGAGGGGAGCTTCTGGGAGCTGAGGTTACTCACAGTACTTGGGTTGACTAGAGTAGGGACACGTGAGGATTGAAGCATGTCACTTCAATGTCTGTGTGAGGAACATACACCTGCTTCCTACTTTTATACCTGACGTGCAGTCATTTCCGGGCGCCCTTTGACTGCACGTGACCTGGTGTGCGTGACAGGACATTGTTAAAAGAATCTACTCATTAAAGGGATTCAAATCAGATATGGCAAGACAGATTTGGCAAGGCTCCAGACAAAATAAAAACCTTAGGAGCCATTGGCCCCTAAGCACAAAATATTTGGGAGCCAAATTATGTTTAGGAGCCATAATCTCTGTCAAATGTAATATAAATACATATTTTTTAAATATTTTTAAATACATAGGAAAATGATGTGTTTCTCGTGTACTTAATGTTTATTTTTTGAATATATTTTCGTATATTTTAGAATGCTCTGCAGTGGGTTGCAGGCTGTGCAAATCGCTGTCAGCACTGCCGTTGGTCGCGAACAACACGGTTCTTTGACTAAATTTGGGCACAGACATGGAAGATTACTCGACTAAGCACAGACAATAAAATGTTTTTGTATTTTTTGTCACAGAGTATTATTGTTTTTTCATCAGAAAGCCACGTCTACCTGTATTTCTTTACATGCCGCTTTGGCCATGCGCTGTCGCATCGTGTGAACTGTCTGTCTATGCGTTTAAAAGACAAAAGAGCTGAATCCTCTTCGTGATCTGATCTAAATCATGTGACAGTGTAGTAGGAACGGTAGATGCGGTTTAACCATCTGCACATTCCTCTTGGTTGTAAGGGACAATTGCCATTGGCGGCTGAAATGAAAAAACTAGTTGCAAAATAAATAATCTAGTCGCATCGGCGACCATTTTAGTCGCAATCTGGATCTGTTTTTTCATTGTAATAGGGATATACTAAAAGGAAATACTTTAATAAACTTCCTGCTACTAAATCTATGCAGTTATTTTAAGAAGACATAGCTCATGCAGCAGACAAGGTTCATCATATGTAGGTTCATTGTGCTCCTTCTTAGTCCTCGTCCACACGTACATTCGAAATTAACGCGCTCTGAACGCCATAGGCGTTTTTGTGGCGTTGCATAGCGACACTTGATCAATGTCAGCAAGACATTTGACTGGCGTCTGATACCGTTTAACGCCAGTCTGACACCCAATCTGTAGTTTCGTGTATTATTTGGACACCAAGAAAACGTTGCATGCAGCGTTTATTTGACGCCACCTGAACGCGCAGCCGGCTGAACGCCCATGTGGACGCTTTGATTTGCTTCAATGAGCAAAAAAACGGGCGGCGTTCAATAGGCGCTCACCTGGCGTCACTAGCGGCAGAAAACCGCCTGGTTCAGACGTCCGTGTGAACAAGGCCTTAATGAAATCTACTAAAAACACTGACTTTTGCCTAACATAACATTACGATTCTTTTTTTTTCTCGGTGGTCTGTTCATCTACTGTATGCCTTGGTGGTAGTTGGTGAACACCGATACTATATATGTCATTCAGTGACTAAGCCAGCCATAATTTCCCCCGCTACAGAACATTCAGTGGAATCTACAAATCAAAATCTCAAATTAGGTCATGGAAATCACAATCTGCAAAAGGCCACAGAGTTTCTCAGTCAGTGCCTTATTAATGAGAATACTTTCCACTACTCCACTAGATTTAGTCTGCTCTCAGAGGAAATAACTATCGTGGCCGGATATTTGTGAATGTGTGAGATTGGCCGAGAGAGAGCGAGAGCGGGGGTGGGGGGTGGTGATTTATATTCTAGGGAGGACTAATTAGCACAAAACAAAGCGTAGCATCATGGACTACATGACAAAAGGAGGGCAAAGGTGCTCTGCAGCCAGTTTGACTTTTAGTGTAAATGATAGCTCCATCGATCAAGAACAGATCTTTAGGTTTGACTGATTCATACTGTCATGGTAGCTGCCACCAGAGCTCTGAGGCAGGAACTGGGTCAGGAAAAGACTTTAGTGGGCAGGACAGTGGTGGGTCTCATTTAAGCTTGCCGTTGGCGGGGACTAATTGTGTGTGTGTGTGTGTGATGTGGGGACCAAAACTATGATTAATGCAGCTTCTATCACAGTCAAAGTCATCCTCACTCCGATCTAGCATTTGTAGATTTCGTTCTATTTCAGCTGAACTTATGAATAAATACGTTCATAAATATGCATGCATAATTGTGACCTGCATGAACGTGTTAACACGTTTGTAAAGACAAATTTGACTGCTCCTTTTTGTTCCAAAATGGGGCCAAGTAACACATAAATGCACATTAGCCAGGATGTAGAAGATAGGGCCACTGTCGAATATTTCAACAATATATTTTACTTATTTACAATTTTCTAGCATTTATTCAAAAGTTTTGTCTGCATCTGACACAGAATATTATGTTCTTGAGAGCAATTAAAGCCCAAGTGTTGTCCCTGTTTTCCCTCTAATGCTTGTATACAAATGCAGAAAGGTCAGTAGAGCCATTTATGAGCCTGATCTGCCATTACTCATTCCAACACTGCGCTTTGCCAAAGCATATTCCTGTAGGTCCCTGGGCACTCATTCTATAAGACACACACAGATGCAATCTTATGGGTGAAATGCATACCTACGCACAAACACACATGAGTGCACACACATATTTTGAATGTTTTAAGCAGTGGGAAATGTAAAGCACAATGGGACAAGTAGACTTACATGAATCTATTGATCAAATAGATTTTTTGTTCTCTGCTTGGCTTTTGCAAATATCCCTATGACAATTGTCTTCGTGTTTTCTGAATCACAATTGATGATGTCCATTAATTATACACCTTTCAGCTGTTAGGGAGTCTGATAGCTCATTGACGATGGAGGCAGCTCTCCTCTGGACTCCTGATGATCTTCCTCACAGTCGTTATCACTCTCTGCAGGCGTTTGCAATCCATAGCAGTAGTGCTACCATACCACGCGGTGATGCAGCTGGTCAATGTGCTCTCCACAATTCAGCTGTAGTAGTTGCAGAGGACCTTGGATGACAAACCAAACTTCTTCAGCCTCCTCAGGACGTATAGCCGCTGTTGAGCCTTCTTGACCAGCTGTGTGGTGTTCAGTGTCCAGGTGAGGTCCTCACTGTTTCATTTCAAGCTCCTGGATGAACAGAGGCTAATGAAGCCTTGTCTTCTTCCCCATGTCTACCATCATTTCCTTTGTCTTATTCGTGTTGAGGGTGAGGTTGTTGTCCTCACACCATGACACCAGGCCGGCCACTTCTTTCCCGTAGGCCACTCCATCCCCTCCAGTGATGCAACCAATCATTGCGGTGACATCCACAAACTTCAGGATGATGTTGTCTTTGTGGGAGGCGACACAGTCATGGGTGAACAGGGTGTAGAGCCGGGGTCACCAATGTGGTACCCGCAAGCACCAGGGTGCCCCCAAGGACCACATGAGTAGCCCACAGACCTGTTCTAAAAATAGCACAATTCACCAATGAGCAGCCTCTAACATTTTATTTTATCCTGTTGCTGTTTTTCTTTAATCACATTTGCATTTATGTAGATTTGAAAATGTCTTTGTCTGAAAAAAGAATTTAAAACATGTTTATTATACGTGAAGTTTAGATAAGTTTAGGTAAACTCTGTTCTAGTATATTAAACTGGTAACCCTTCGTATGGCTCAGTACCTGTGAAGTAGCTCGCAGTTTTAAAAATGGTTGGTGACCCCTGGTGTAAAGGATGGGGCTGAGGACACAACCCTGTGGGAGGTCAGTGTTTGTGGTGATGCTGGTTAAAGTCCTTTTACCGATCCAGTAAGACTGAGGTCTGCCAGTCAAAAAGTCCAAGAGCTAGGATGAACAAACTAATTGCTGCCCATTTAGCCACCTGTGAATTAGTGCCTCATGTTGGCAGTGACCATTAAGAGAAGAGCAAGGAGCAATTTTCAAAGCAAATTTTAAGGTGACCCATTTGCCGAGTACATGCTGCAGTTAGTGATTTTGGTAAAGAAAAACAACATGCACTCACATATGCACATTTATTCTGCCATGATGAATGCCATCCAAAGAAGGTGGCGCTTCCGTGGATGGGGCTAGTTTGTCTAGGACCTCCTGCACGTACGCATTCGAATTGAGATCATCATTAAAACAGGTCACCTTCTTCCATAGTTCTGTGCTCCCATTCTGGTGCTTTTAGACATGGACAGGGTCAGTATAGCAAGTTAGCTGTCCTGAAACCTTTCTATCATAGCCTTTGCACTACGTGCTACAGTAACTTATCTGTGAGATCTCTGTATTGCAATCACCAGCTGGTGGCTTGGTGGTTAGGGATTTGCTCCTGTGATTGTGAAGTTTTGGGTTTGAATCCCAGGACTACCAGTGGAACCCCTGCGGTATCATAGATCAAGATACCATGCCCACACACTGCTCCCCGGGTGCTGCGTTGTTGGTTGAGCAAATAACATTTACATTGAGTGTGGATAAAGGTAGGTTGACCTGAGAAAGGTGCTTGTCTGCAAACGCTTGCAGAATGATGTATGAAAGTGTGCATAGTTAATGATGCTCTGTTGGGCCCTTTGGTATAAGTGATGTGTCAGCATTCAGGAGGTTGTTGGTTCAAATGCTATGCTGGGTGCCCGTCAGATTGGGTAGTGCAATGGATAACACCACTGTCTTCTAAACAGAAGAGTGGAGTTTGATTAATAGCCTGGGCAAGATTGTGCTTGGGCAAGACTCCTAATGCTACATTTCCATACATACACAAAGAAATTGTTAGTCTCTTTGAAAAAAAAGAATCTGCCAAATGCTGTAAAAGTAATGAGCCTAGGGTTCCAATGATCCAATTCCCCAGCTATCCTTCTTCAGACCGAGTAAATACTGGATACCTGTGGATTTGGAGATACTCCGACCCAGTCCTCTAGCCATCACAATTTGGCCATTGTCAAAGTGGCTCACCTCCTCACACTTGCTTCCAACTTCAGAGAACTGACTGTTCACTTGGCTAATATATTACACACCTTGACAGGTGCCACTCGAACAAGATAATGCTACTGGTTTTTGATTTTGTCACTGATTTTTAATTTAGTGGATGTTGCAATCTAGATTTAAAAAAAAGAAAACTACTTTCTGTACTAATTTTGTACTCAAGGTCTGGCTGCTCTTTTTATTTTTTTTTATAATAAAATAAAGAATTCATACTGCCACAGCACATGCTGGACATCTTCCCATCTGACAGTTCCTTCTCCAAAAGTCAGAGACAAACTTAAGGTTAGTTCTCACTTTTATTCTTACAGTTGCCTCAGCAATTAACTGGTGTTCCAGCGGAGGGCTCAGGCTTGCCACGGCCTGTGAAAATGCTATCTGTCATTGAGACACTTCATGAAATGCTCTGCTCTGTCTCGATATGACTATTTCCTTCAGGGAACTGAGATCGTTTGAATCAAATTGTGGAAAATAAATAAATAAATAAATTGCTGTTAAATGATTTGGAAGGGACCAAGGTAATGTGAGCTCTGGAGTGTGGATGTGCTCTTTCTCGTACACCCTTAATAGCAGAGTACCGTGCGCATTGGACTGGGTTGCTATGTAATTTTTATTTCAACAAAGGTACATTTTTTTCAAAGTAGAGGGTAAATGGAAACATTGTACAGTGGCTGACAATCTGAGGAACCATGGCTAAAATGTACCACTAAAAAAACGGTAATCTTAAAGATATCACAAGTGCAGAGTTCATTTTGCAAGCCAGTTTTTTGCTTGTGCTTCTGATTGTACTCTTGGCATCGAGAGTTTACACAGAAATTTGGAGGCAGATTTCACCACAATCCAGCATCAAACATTTAACTAGTTGTCCCCAGGTTGATGTTCCCTATGTATAATATTGTTGACAACGCAAGACTAATATTAAGACGAAAGCAAATGTATAAGGTTTTTGAAGGTTATGACATAACTGCATATTCAAAACTGCCTCAGAGGTTGCACAGCCAGGTCCAACAGCGCAGCATTATTTCTACTTCAGACAGAAGCTAGTTGATTAGCCTTTCCAGACCTTTACTAGTTTTCCTCTGACAGAAATGCCAGAGCGTAAATTGTGAGGTTAAAGATGATAATAACCTTTCACTTTCATCAGAATGCCTGTCATCTACCACTACTGCTTCTAAAGAACTATTATTTTTAATATAAGCACTGAGCCTGATTTAGATCCAGTGAGTGGGATAAATTCCCATTTGGCCAGGACTGATTCAAAATGTTTTATCTTGATGAAAGTTTCTGCATCTCTGATTTTTTTCCTTAGTCATGCACAATTGTCACATTCTCTACAGATACACTTTCATTTAAATGAGTTTTTTTTTTCAATATTATCCTCTACCCATCCACTTTTAGAATAGGGCAAAACATTACAGTAAATTCCACATGCTTATGAAACCTCTTGCTGTGCCTTCTGCAATGGATAATTAGAGAAAAGGGCTTATTTGCATCTCATTTCACATTGAATTATTCTCTAATTCTTAGAACAATCTGAGTGTGGCAGAGGATTCATAGGTAGATGCACAATATCTGGCCATTCTTTCCTATCATTGTATTCAATTGTTCCTGTTGTACACTACTGATGCAAATTACTGTGTAGAAGAACTATTGTTATAAACGTTTTGGAAATTACTAATACCACTTCAAGCCGCCTCTATGAAAAGTAATCATTAGTGTAATTATTGATTAACCGAGGGTGTGACGAGGGTATGGAGGACCGGAGGTGGATGTATGTGCAGCCGGTAATTTATAATTAGAGCAAAACAAGACACGGCTGAAATAAACATGTAGTATATGCTGAATTGAGAACTGAATACTAGAAAATAAAAGAAGGAAGGGCAAACAGGGAAACCACAGAGCTAGGTGTAGATATGAAAAGAAAGACAATCAAAACACAGGAAGAGCCATTGGAAGGAACACGGGACAAACTGCGATTGACCAGCAACCCAAAACACAAAAGCATGGGCATAAATATATAAAGGTAAATTCAAAACAGCTGAGACAGGGTGGGGTTACAAACATGCAGACAGGTGAATACAATTAAGGGTGGAGTCAAAAAACAAACCACATGGAGATGGGCATGAGAGGTTCAAAACTTTAACTGGAAATAATGAAATTGGAAAAAAGGAAAACTTTGTAACTTCTTACACAGTTTTCCACACTAGACCTAACTAGAAAAGAGTCTTTTGAAAGTGAATGTTGGTCAGCCTTTAGAAGCACTGGAAGTAATGAAAGCAGTTATTTTTCAGTTCTACTTCTGACTTGAATAAACCTCAAATTTGGCATTTGCAACTGTTTTTGCCATCCTGCATCTGAGCTCATGGCATGATTTGTGCACTGGTAGAACTAAAAGGTCATGTTTGTTCTTAATTGCTCTGAACAAGTATGTGTGAATAATTTCACTTTTTATCTCTTTCTTTAACGAACAATTCACTCAAGGCTGTCCTAAATAAAGCCTTTCTTTTATCCTTGACATGGTTATGTAGCCTTTTTCTGCAGGAAGTCTAGTGGCCATTCCACCAAGAGCATGGGAATGTACTCTGATATTTGTATTGATATAAAAAAGACAGTCCAATATAACAATTTCCCTGTAACTCTGACATGGTTGCCTCTCTGTGAGGCAATTACTATGACTAAATGAGGAAGAAAATGCAGGATGGGGAATCCCCCACTGCAAACACTACTTTACAAAGACAAGGTGAAAGGGTTCTTTATTAACCTAAATGTCAGTGGCATCTTCTATAAAGAATGTAAATCTATGTGCCTGATGCCTAGGATGTGTCATAAAACTTTAAAACCAACATCCTCACCTTGTTCTATCTCTTGAATTGTTCATATAAGTTCAGTGAAAACCGTGTGACTTCCGTGGGCCACCTTTACCCCCATCTCTGCCCTGCACATTCTGGTTCATCAAGTCACAGCTAGATTATAGTCTAGTAGGGGATATGTCAGAGCTCCTCAAGAGAAAAGCCATATAGGTTTAGCTCAGCTTTCGAGTCTGTGGCAGCTGAATGTCATTCTGAAAACTGACAAGAATGATGCATCTGTGTTTTGGTGGGATAGGTTGAAGCACTGTGACTTTCAAGAATGGGTAGAAATAATGAAATCATGTCTGAAGAACCGCTGACGAGGCAGATGAGATTATGTGTTGTCTTGTGGGTAGGACCGCAGAGAAGGTTTGGACAGCCCTGTGATCTAACACCTACATTTTTATTAAAAAAAAAAAGTACCTTCAAATGAGATGTGTGAAGAACCTTAAATATGGGTAGAAAGAAATTTCACTTTATGTAAATTGAGTTAAAGAGCCTTCCAAAAGCCTTTTAGTTTATGGAGGTTCTTTTAAACTTAGCAAATGTTTACATTTTTACATTCTTATTTACAGAAATAGTTATTTTAAGAAATTATCGTGACCCCTTATAGTCATGTGTGAGTACAGCACATAGTGTGAACAGAGTGAAATTCTTCTTTTCTTTTAACCCATTTACCAAGTGAAGCAGCAGACAGCCAGCACCCCTGGGTAGCAATATCCCACATATTGAAGGTTCCTTAGTGGTGCCACTTGCAGTCCTGGGATTCAAACCCACCTTCCAATTGCAGGGGCAACTCCCAACGCCAGGCTACCAAACCCTCTTTTGCTCCAAGGGAGGAACCCTCCATTTAAATGTTCTTCTATAGCATCACAAGAATGGATTTAAAAAGAGTGGAAGCTAGTTACTTCACCCAGAGGTGATTTACAGGATTCGAAAGCAAAATGTAGAAAAAGTTGTCTCATCCCAGCATGCTCTTAGCTATTTTTTAAGAAACACTTACTAAACATAATAAGAGCTCATTTGCCTGATGGGTGTGCTCTAAAAAACGCAGAGGTTGTGGACTAATACATTCAAAGACTGAGTAAATGTGCTGGTCATTATATTCATTAAAAATTACACTGACCTAAATTTGGAAAAATGCCTTTAAAAACGGACTGCAGAATACTTAATATGTTCAAAAACATCTCAATATCCCTCGCTGAGAGATTTGAAAACACACATTTCCACTTCTTTGGGAGAAGATTCAGATATAGACCTTTTTATTAGAAGAGGCAGGTGCACAAAGCGTGAACAAGCTGAGACTTGAAATTTGCTGTTTGGTGCCTACTCTTGTCACTGTAAGCCAAGTGATTGAATTCTGTCCTTAGTAATGATGTGGAGGCTGAGCTGTCTAGTGTTCGTTAAGCGCCAAAACAATGGCCTAGTTGGGCATGTTGTCACTTCTCTACAGGGTGTTAGATAGGAGCTTGCTTAATTAACCCCAGCAACACACCTGTTACACTTGAATGGAAAGCCAACTTAGCGTATATCCATCCTATCCACTGCTTTGAAATATATGTGTGATGACAGTTCTGACGATGTACTGAAAACAAAAGCAGAGAAGCCACCAGCTCACACAGGCTTTATCTATGGCAAACTGAAACGTGCAGCTTGAAGAACACCATGATTTATGCTGGATCTAAAATCAGATGGAAGCACAGCTGTGTCACCTCATAGTTAAGGGAGAAAACATTTTCTCAACATTTTCGCAGAGGCCTAAAAAAGGCACAGCAATATTTATTTGGTGGATGAAAGGCACATTCACATAAATCCCTCAAGCATAGCGCAAGATGAACGAGCATGAGATGGAGGACAGTAAAATTATTCACAAATCAGACAGCAAGTATCTGTCACTACTATTTTGATTCTGTAAATAAATGATCTGAGCAAATTTTGCGGGTTAATTTAAGAGCTCCCTCACTACACAAACTGGTTCACACTTGACTAGCATTACATTGCACAAATATAACAAAAAAGTACCCATAATCACTATTAAGGAAGCCAAAGCACTGTTTGTACATCAAGAACACAAACTGATCAGCATTCAAGCCCTTCTTTCTGTTCAGACATGTCCCATGACAGTCTATAAAACGATACGTTTTCCACTTTCTTGAAGTCTGCACCTCTGTGGAGCAGATGCATTAACTAGATACAATAAAAAAATTAAAGGATCAGTGAAATAGGAAACAGCCTTTCACTAACAAGGAGGAATGTGGTCATTCTAAGCTTTCTGACAGAATGGCTAAGACAATGTGATCCACCCAAATCTACAAACCTAAAAATACAGAATCTGACCAGCTGACGCTATCCACACTCTCTCACACACACACACACCATCAACACACCCCTCCCCTGAACTTCCCTCTCCTCTGCCTAACACATTGCAAACACTGTATATACTTTCTGCCTTAAACAAACATCTCAAACAAATTAGACTTTAATTACCTCCGTAACTACGCTTCTGTTGAACACACTGCACGTTCTCCTGATGCTGCTATATTTGGACAAATACATGAATTGCTATCTTCCTCTGTCCTGCATTATTGCACACACAACTCTCTCCTGCTAGAATACAGTATCTGTCATATTACCTTATTCATTCAGACTTGTACTATAGCTGTTGTTGATTGTACTAAATGTTGTCTTGTATGACTGTTTTGTTGCTCTTGTCTCTTTTTGTCCTACTGCACTTGCAGTGTTCTATTCTGTTCTTGTGTTGCACGTAGTGTTGTGTACTGTGTTCTATGTGTATATGGTTGAAAAGACAATAAAACCCACTTGACTACTGGAACTTATTTACCGGTGAATTCAGAAGATTAAACTGCAACATATTAATGAATAAATGTGGCATATTGTCAACAGATTGAACACAATATTAGAGAGCTTGCAGGGTCTGTGGATGATGAGGACATCTTGTGGTATAACAAGGCATGCTGTGAATTACATCTTCATTTTGTCAGTAAGTGGCTTGCATGTCATGTTATTCAAATATCCTTTTTTGTTTTTTTGTTTGTTTGCCATTCAGTAAAAATTTTATAATGTTAAGGGCTCTGTCCTGTCAGTATACACATTTGTGACCTGATCTGGCAAAATGAGTCACAGTGACCCAAAATTCAAAATTAAGTTGGAAAAGATAAGAAAATATGCTTTAAAATGATATCTTGCTCAAAGCTGTATCTTAAACAGTTGTCAAGTTACAATCGTTTGAATTCTGCTATCGCAGCACAATTTTCCAACTCAAAAACCAAGAAAATCGCATTTAAAGTTTTTGTCAGTTTTTTTGTTGATATCTTTAACAATCCATAGCATTCAAAGAGATGCACCCCATATTCAACAACAACATTTTACTACAGGCATTTAGATACTTAGAAAAATACATTAAATCAGACTGAAGCCTTAATTATTTATTAAATACTTGTCAAATAATTCATATTCCAGAAAAATCTATTTTACATAGATTGGTGAATATTTACAAAGATTGTGCAGATGCTACATGTTTGCTTTAGAATCTTTGAGAGGGGGAGAGGGTGGCAAAATGTCTGTGTATTGAGTGAGGGAGAGTGTGTGTGTGCATGTGTGTGTGTGTGTGTGTGTGTGTGTGTGTGTATGGGAGAGACAGAGAGAGTGCGTGCGAGAGAGTGAATGAGTGAACGAGCGAATGAGAAATTGAGTGAGTGAGAGTGAGCGACAGAGAGAGAGCACATGAGAACATGTTGATCGAGAGTCAAATTCATTGTTCGCTTCACTGTCACTTTTATCAGATGACACATCTCTAGAGCCAAGGAACTCATGGACAAACTTGATTCAGTCTTGCTGCCAGCAGCAGAGCGCAAATCGGAGACGTCCACTGAGTTTCAGCTTTAGCTATTTTACATTATTTTGACACTGACTTTATACCAAACAGCAATCACACAACACGACACACTTCACTCTAAACAACTTCGATGATGTCGACCCAAAATACAAATGTTAAACCTGATCTTTGTGAGGAGACATATTCTGGAAAAAAAAAAAACACTAGCATTAGGCTACACAGAACACTGCTAATCAGTCGAGGGGTAGGCGGACACTGCAGGCTGTAAAGACAGGGCTTCCTATTGGCAACTGAAAAGGTTTCATGTACATGATTTTTTGGTAGGTTTAAAAAGATCAGGGATTGACGTTTCAACACCATACTTGGACAGCTGAGATCGTGACGTTTCAGAGGAGAGGCGAAAACAGCACTTATTTTGGACATTCTTTTGTAAGATTTGAGAGCTGCAGTTCAGATTAAATAGCCATTTAAGTATATTTTTGCAATTATTTCCATGATGAAACTTTGAGAGATTAATTTTGAAGACGACCAAAAAAGAAAAATCGATATTTTTGATTTTTTTCAACATAATCAGCCCGTATCTGAATAAACAGAACGCCGACTTCCGACTCATTACGGCAGATCGAGTCACATATGTTCACTAATGCCCACTAATGCAAGTGTGTCATTGATGGCGAGTATGTCAGTGTATACTATATTTAGTGCTTTCTTGGAATCTCATGACCCGAATCCACCAAGGTCACATGGCCAAGTTCAGTGTGGTCAGCCTTCTCTCAGTTAGAGCAGATGGTGTCTTCAGCATGCGATACTTTCCTTGGACCCTTTCTCAAGGAGAGAGCACAGTTAATGACATTGATATCACATTTTTACTGCAGTTACTATTCCACCGTAGGATTCAGTGGCAGGCACAGAATCAACTCCATACAAAGCGTCTGTAATGAAGCTAAAACCCAGTCCTTCTCTCATGCACACCAAGAACGGTACTAGGGCTGTCGAAAGTGAATGAGCACTTATAGGTAATGATATTTTTGAGAGAAAGGGTAGGCTAGAGGCTAATTACATTGTTTTAATCGTGGGCAGTTATTTAAAGTTGTTTTAGTGGTATAGAAGAGCAAATCATCCATTTATCCCAAAGTGTTTTCAATGGGCCTACTTACCTTGTCAAACTATAGCCATGGTGAGTATTTTTTTTTCTCCCTTCCCTTTCTTTCCTTTCCCTTTTTATTTAATTAATACCTCACATCTAATACTGAAAAATGAAGACATGTTTCAGATTACAGCTATGTGTGTTTTTCAATGATTTTACTGTGATAAGTAATGGTACAGTACAATGTAAAGATTAATAGCTTCTTTTGTATGATTACAGGTTTATTTTTATTTTTTTTTATGCACATGGTCCTATTCATCACACTGTGACATGCTGAACCAAAATGCCATGTTGTTTATCACGTATCACTAAATACGGTGGGTGACTATCAATATAACCATGGGAATGGATTTTGAGTAGGCGGTTGCTGGTTTGCGTGGGTTGGGGGGTGCACAGCTTTTTATTGGAGCTGTTTTCTTTACACAGGAGCAGCTTTTGGCTGTACTTCTCCCTATGAAGCCATGTCATAATTATCAGTTTGTGCTTTGCAAAAACTACTGTGTTATAAAATGTATAATCTCTTATAAATTCTGTGACCATTTGGATTCATGAGCTCAAAGAGTGTAACCTGGTGACTGTCTTTCCGCCATGTTAAACACTGTCACTAATGAGGTAACGCTTTTAACCTTTAAAAAAAATTATGTGAATACACCACAGCATGAACAGCACGAAATTCTTTCTCTGCATTTAACTCAATCACCAAAGTGAAGCAACTGGCAGTCAGAAACACCAGAGGAGCAGTGTATGGGGATGGTACCTTCCTCAAGGGTACTTCAGTGGTGCCATTTGGAGTCCTGGGATTCAAACCCACAACCTTCTGATCACAGGGGCAACTCCCTAATCACCAGGCCACCAGCTGCCCCATGCATCACAAGCAACAGAATAATTTGAATAAGAGACTTTACATTAACACCCATTTTAAGTGAATGTGAATTCAAATGATGAATGAATGATTGTGAAAATGTAGCAAAGGTTATGTAAAATTATGCAGATTGTTTAGCTGAGATTAATTTAAATACTTATTTAACTGCATTATCTATGATGTAACTTGATGAAGCATGTTATTTGGTACCTCTTCCCTGAAATAGGTAATGCTGTCATTGTATTAAACAACGAAAGTGACATTTAGAGTTGCACATTCTTGCTCTTGTGGCCGAATTCAAAGCAGCCAGGGAGATCCGCTAACATTCAGTGGAAAGAAATCTGAAGGTGACTCCGACAATGCTGCCGACAATGTGTTAGGCAAGATAGGATTTACACTTGCTTTACTTTTTTTTTAAATCATTTTAACCTGGCAGTCTACAGCCCCAAACTGAAAATAGAAGATAGGCTATATGGACAAAAGTATTTGAACTAGTGGTGGGCCGTTATCGGCGTTAACGTGCTGCGTTAATGTGAGACTCTTATTGGGCGATAAAAATATCACTGTTAATCTACTCACAAAGTTGGGTTGGGAGCTGGGTCTATACTACGCAAGCTATGATGACTTTCACCTTGATATTTTAGCGTGGATG
>JBBJLR010000111.1:13348388-13367796 GCA_037577145.1 Brachypetersius gabonensis
TAAGGAAACAAGTAAAGTTAAGCAGTGAACAGTTATGGACACTCATAGTATTGTTCTGTTGAACTGAGTACAAACGGGGCTACCAGAGAAATATTACTGAACATGCTCCAGTTGCTGTGATAAATGTCCTAACAATCTATTAGGGAAGATTGTTAATTTTAGTTCGGTGACATAGCATCCACAGTCCATTTCATGTGTCTTCCTCATGTAATGAATATGCAGTTTCCAAAGGGTGCAAAATACAAGGTGGTGACAATGCAAATATACTAATTTAGCACCTGCAGTGTGATTGACTAAGCCTGGAAATAATGTGGAGGATGGTGATTGTTTGTGTAAATTACTACCATAGGGTCAAGTGCTAATATGCTACATGTTTCGCTTAGTGCTGTCCTCTGATGTCCCTGTATTTTTCACATTCAACAAATTATTTATTCAATTTTAAATAGATCATTTGGCACAAATCACACCAATACGCCTTTAGCATTAAAATCACCTGTTTAATATTGTGTAAGCCTCCCTTGTGCCACCAATACAGCTCTGACCCATGGAGGCATGGACACAAGACTTCTGAAGATGTGCTAAGATTTCTAGAGCCTTTAAATCACATGGCATTCACTGTTTGCCATCTTCCCACAGTGCATCCTGGTGTCGCTAAACACATGCACCCAGTCGACATGATGTCAAACAAAGTCCAGTTCTGATGCTCATGTACCTATTGTAGTCACTTTTGGCAGTGGTTAGAGGTCAACCACTACTCAGCCCCACACACAGCTGTGAACTGTGATGTACTGTGTGTTCGGACAGCTTTCTATCACAGCCAGCATTGCCTTTTCCAGCAATTTGTGCTACAGTTGTTCTGTGGGTTAGAGCTAGATGGGCTCCTTCTTTGGACCAATTTTGGTCCAAAGCTCTTTAGCTTGATATGGGGAGACCTAACTAATGGATGAAACTGGCCATGACTAAATATATACTCATCATTGTTCATCAGTGTAGAATTATGGTCAAACATTTAAAAGTGTTCTTATAATTTGAACCTTCTACTGAGCATTAAAACTTTGAAGTGGTCACTGCTGATCATAAACCAACAGAAGAGTTATGAAAGAACTTTTTAAAAAGGTCCGTAATTACAGAGGAATTATCAGACAATTTGCATTAGTCCATCCTTTTGTGGAATGTGAACGGAGGGTTAAAACGGCTAATTGAGCTAAAGGTTTCGCCATTTATAAAAGAACTTACATTATTCTGACTAGTGGGAGCCTGAATGGTGTGGACAGAGACAAAAAGAGAAGCTGTAAATGCATGTCGATCCAAGGTTCATTCCTGTCCTATAATTTTCTGATAACATTGAGTTTGCTCCTGCTCCTTTTGGTTTGGAATAAAGAAATACAGACCTGGCAGAGTAGGATTCCAGTTACCACCGTGCATCATTGAGGGTGTGTGGGAGTGTGTGTACATATGTGTAGGGGGGAGAGAGCGAGCGAGCGAGAGAGAGAGAGAGAAGTGAAAGCAGGAAATGGTGAAGAGTCTGCCTGTGAGAGATAAACCGACAGGAGGTGACAAATTCATAACGGCTTTGTGTTCCCACAATTCCGAGGGATTCAGAGGTTGGCCTCAAATAAGGTGACACAGCTGACAGGGATTTCATCTTGCTGAACTTGAGACGCTGCCACAAAAAGACAACTTCAGACAAGATGTCTCCCGGAAAGTCAAATGTAAAAGAATGTTTTGTCACCCCTTTTGCGATAAGGCCTTCAGAGAGCTCTAAAAGAGTAGTATTAAGATGGTTCTTAGTAATTATAAGACATAAGAGTCTTCTTTCAGGAGCTTTAGATAACTATATATTAATTCTACACTCATTGTGTTTGTGCATCCACATCATTAAAGAGTGTAACACTTTGGGTCCGTGTTTCTAGGTTGAGGCAGCTCAAAGAAAACTCACGGCTACACTGTTACTAGGTTACCCGCAATATTGTACACTTTTACCCACCCAAACCATTCAGCTTTACTAAGTCTGACTATACAACAGTTTAATAAAATAGAATTTTAAATCGTTTTTTTTTTTTTTTGCATACTAGTTAAATGGTTATGACAGCTCATAACTTTTACAGAACCATGGCCAAACACAACAGCATGTGACGCCATCCCTTTTGTGACACTTTGAGACTCCAGTAATGAGGTACCCATATGCTTTCATCCTCATCTCTGGGGGCAACTACATCTTTGAACAGGACATTTAGCACCTTCACATTGTATGCTAATGTTAAAAAAGCATTCAGCTGCACAGCTATCCCACCTCTGGGCAGATCTGACCACAACCTGGTGCACTTTCTACCCACCTACCTACCAAGGTGAAGAGGCAGAAAAGTATATCTGAAGTGTTCAGATATAGACATTTAAAGTTTACAAGTAAAAGCTGCAGCTGTAAGAGTATGTACATATTTTTATAGAGTCACACTGTATAGAGATTAATTTGCTGTGATCAATCAGAAAGAACCTGCCACCTGCTGTGTAACAAAACAACTCTCTTCAATGTCAGTCCAGCACATTCCCACTGAGAAGGTCATTACTTGACACATTGCGTCCCCTTCCATAATAACTCCATTACAGATTTTTGAATTCAGCACAGCAGGCAACTACAGGTTGCTAAGCTTTTGTCACAATTACTTTCATGCAGCTATTCTATGTAAAAAGAGAGGGTAATTAATTCTCAATTGTTGACAAAAAAAAGGCCACTGTTCCTTCAGATCTTTGCTACTGCGACTGACAGTTTCTCAAAAACCTTCTTTCATTCTCCAGGAAGAAAGGTCACATACTGCCCTTGACATTTAACCACTTGGTTTCTTGAGTATTAGAGATGGGACCGAATATGAACACATTTGAAATAAAATTTGAAACTGTTACTATATTCAACAAAAAACAATATAGACACGCAGTACACGGTTTCATTTATTTCTAACTGTGTTTTGTTTGTAGGTTTATTTTGTTTATTTGTCTTTCAGTCTTGACAAGAATCATTGTCAGGTTTTATTACTCTTCCATTTTTGTTCAACTAAATCAAAAACTCTCCATGATCTACAGTCCTCATTCTTATACCTTCTATCTCATAAGCAATGCCTCATAAGGGAATATTTTATCCTATCCTTATGCATGTGCTTGTAGAGGTTAATTAATAACTGGCAGTTGAAAACTTTTTCCTGAGGTCATACGATTCCTTAGATTCATTTTAAATGAAGCATTGATTACTGATTGATTAAGATGGATTTTGTAATGTTTGTGGCTCCCTAAAGTGGTGGATATTTAGACTTCATCGCAAATGAAATATTGATTAATCATGATGAATTTACAATGTTTCTAACCCCTAAATGATGTTGATGTCTACTCAGAATTTTAAATGGCGACAAATTAGAAGATGTTAATCATTATTTCCCTACAGTATTCTCTTGGACCGACAAATAGATATGAACAGAGACAAAAAATATCAGAAAATATATAAATTGTCTATATTTCACCTCTGGCGCATCAACAAAGAGCCTGTATTGCTTCAGGTTTTTATTCTAAACAATCAGAAGTGTCCCTGATTGCATTTGGTCTCCATCTTCAAACAGTTGGTCTGATGTGCTCATGCTTGTTTGAAATGAGAACCTGCTGTCACTCGGGACCTTTTTAAATAAGATCTGACACCCCCTGTTTGACAAGCTACCCTAACATAGCATGTGGCACAAAAAGGCATGCTAGCACTTGTTAACACTAAGCAATATAATGTGCAAACAATGCACTTGTGATAAAAAACTACAACACTTTCTTTAAAAATAACTTTACGTTTCATGAAGATTTTCACATGACTGTCCATACCTGTTTGACGTACACTACCTGACAGCTGCCTCTAACTGGTGAAGGAAAACAACAGTAATTTCCTGCCTTGGGAATCGCCCTAAAGAGTTTTATTCATCACACATCTCTCCCCAGACTCACACTTCTATAGCACCCCTGCTGCTCATTGCTCATCCACAACCTACCTAATGAAATGGATGTTCATCATACCATGACCTTAACCGTTCCCATAATCGCCATTTATTCAAGTTCCTCTGTTTTAATGATGCACAAAAAATCTGCTTGAGTGCTTAATTGGTCTTCCTTATGTAACACCTTCAGCCCACTAAACTGGGAGTGGGATTTACAAACCAGGTCGATGAGGTGCAGACAGTGAAAACCCATGACAAAACAGCTGGACGGCACATATTATTCATTAAAATCCCCGGTCTACAGGAACTATTTCACAGTTTCTACAAGGATCGTTAGTCAACAAATTTGTAATCACGATTCACGCTGAGTATCAAGCGAACGTGCAACGAACAAGTGCTTCTCCAGTGCAGGTTTAAATAGATATTCCCTCAAATGCAGAAAAGAGCCGAACAACAAAAACGGAAAGGAAAGTCATTGCTTTCACACTGACACCGTCTGTAGCCACAGTTTTTAAAACATTGAAAAGAATTCACAAATGACAGAGTTCAGGGTACATGTATAATATAATGCAATGCATTACTTGACCGAGCTTGAGGTTTATGTTTATTTGATGCAAACTGATCGTATTTATTTTTTAGCTCAGTTTCATCTGAAAGCAACACGTTACTTTTTACTGCCTCCTCTTTTTCATGTCTGGTATGTTTAGTCAAAAGCATAAATACAGCAGTGATTTCATTATATTTTTTCCAGCTGTACATTTTTAGAATTTTCATTTCAGTGGATCATCAGAAAGTAGTGTAGTTAAAATACTCACTAAATGGCTTTTGTCCTGTAGTTTTCCATGGAAGAAGTGTTTAAAGCAATGTGCCTATGTTGCCCTGAACTGGTCACATGATTGGTCACTCATTTAGCAATGCACTAAACCTGATGGACAGATTAGATGTCATGGAGGTCATGGTACCTGTTTTTTGGAGCCAGTCCATGGTTAAATGAAATAACACAGACACAGACACACACACACACACACTTACACACACAGACACACACACATACATACAGCCGCTGCCAGTAAACTGTAGGAGGAATATGAAAGGCCCTTCAGCAGCTGTTGTTTTGGACAGCAAGAGAACATGTGACGGGGGACGGTATGCACCTGCACCTGCAGCTACCCTCAATAAGGATTTGGAGCCCTATATAAAGACCAGAGAACAGAGAAGAGGTAGAAAAGGGCAAGCTGTTAATGGCAAGTGATCCCCTCGTCTCTGTGTCTGTGTTGGTCCTGCATGCAACGGGTGCACAGTATATGGTCACTTTCTCTGCAAGAATTCTTGTCCAGCACAAGGCGGGGTTCTTCCATCAGTGTGAAGACAGTCGGGTATAAAATGGGCCTCGAGCGGCAGTATGGGTAAAAACATCACATTGCTCACCTGTCTCTGCATCTCCTTCCCCTTTGCAGATTTGAGCCCTGAGGACTACCCGCAAGCTTTGTGAAGATGCCAGTTCCCACGCCTGGTTTACTGCTGCTAGTGTCAAGCCTGAAGAAGAGATCCAGCTTTCTGCTACACCCTTCACTACCAGCAGCAATCACCCTTCACAAGACCCTCAGCACACTTTCACCCTCCAGCCATGTGTGTTTTTCACTTCATCTGCCCCATTATTTCCTGATAAAGTAACACTATGTGACTTAATTATTAGTTCTCATTGGATATTTGATCTTGAGTTGATTATTTCTGGTTATTAGTTTAGTTTGTATCAGAATATTGAATATTGAGATTTTTATCCTCAGTGTTTCTCTTGTTTTACTCTCAGTGCTTGCACTGTTTCAGGACAGATGATGCATCGTCCTCTTTCATGAGCAAACCCACAGTTTGGCCACTGCAAGCACTGCACTGCATTTTCTAGGCTGCTTATAGGGTTCCCTAGTTCAGTGTAATAAAAAAATACCTTTTTCAACCACACTTAAAGAATATCTCTAGAGATAGCAAGGAGCCTGTAAATCGTCAAGATAATTTAATGGGCTTCATTACTGCAAATGCTGCAATGAGCAACAAATATTTCTGAAGTGACCAGATTAAATACTTAATTGGTGATGTTTATGGCATTGATGATGATGCTTATTGTTATTGTTGATTGTGTTAAGATCTTTAGATATGGGTGTTCACAAAGCAGGATTACTCAGTATAGCTGGCAAGCAGTTTAAGCCCAAAGCCAAACTGGTCCAATAGGAAAAGAGCTAAAACTTTCAATAGCTAAGACTTTCAACCTAACAGCTCTCATTGTTGTATATCAAACAAGTCAATGTAACTCATTTTACTTCTGCTATTAATACTACTACTACTACATCTACTACTAATACTAATATTATTATTATTATTATTAATAATAATAATAATAATAATAATAATAATAATAATAATAATAATAAAGAGTTAAAGAGTCAAAACATGGTTCAAAACTTTTCCCTCATATCCTCAGTTTAACTTAATCTGGAGAAAAAAAATTACAAGACAGTGTAGATGCAACTTTTAAAAGTTTCATAATTTTTACAGCTTTTTTAATTCGTGTATCATTTCCAGTACTAAGCCACAGGAGGAAAGCACTTGTCATTCTCTCCTCAAGCACTCCTTTTGACTTTCATTCAGCCTGCTACATTCATTGATTAAAGCCTTTGACAATTATGGTGGGAAGCTTGAGCGATGAAGACCACCTGTGTGATTTTATTATTTCACTCTGCTGGGCAATCTCATGCCTGGATATCTGATTGCCGCGCCGCTCCGCAAGAAATTCCTGTTCTGTCCTCCAATTCCTTTTTTTTATCCACAAAGATTTTTTTTTTCAAGGGCACCTTGCTGCAAGTCACATGGAGACTAAACAAGCTGTCGTTCTGTTTCCACAAGCGAAAAGATGTCCTTGTGTGTAGCTGATTTGGGATCGTTTCAGCCCCTTTCAAAATGAACTGTTTCAGGGCCCTTTCATGCAAATAAACTTATGCTGGCCACACCCCACCCATCCCATGCTTACGAAATGAAACGAAACGTACAAGCTAGTTCATACTTGACAGTGACAGAAACACAAAAGGCATTATTTGAAAGTACTTGTCCCCCATCTGCTGACTTATCATGGACAGTAGATACAGATCCTCCACAAAGCTGAAGTTAGTTCATTATTCACAGCTCCTTATTCGAATTCTTATTCTTAAATACTTAAGGTGGAACAGTTTATGGTGGAACGAAACCGATTGTTTCTGGGACATGGCCATCAAAAATGAAATGGAGCCACACAGTCCTTTGGTTTTCTTTGACTGGGAGAAAGTGTAGGGATGTGTGCTGTTCTTTGCAGCAACAACACAAAACTTCATGTATGACTTGCCTCTGCCTGTAGCCACAGTGCTCTGTGTCTTATGCGTGCTCGAAAAGACGAAATGGCGAATCTTCAAC
The DNA here is from genome assembly GCA_037577145.1 of Brachypetersius gabonensis. Lineage (NCBI taxonomy): Eukaryota > Metazoa > Chordata > Actinopteri > Characiformes > Alestidae > Brachypetersius > Brachypetersius gabonensis. The sequence continues at coordinate 13,355,789 of JBBJLR010000111.1, forward strand.
TAATCTAGTGGGTGGGGTCTGTACAGATGAGGGGTGGTTGTATGCATATTGGCCCAGTGGGACGTCAAACTATGAAACTATGAACAATAAAGCTGGTGAGAGCTCTTTATATGAGAAGGATTTTGTGCAAAGAACTTCATGTTTTGTAGCCCATAGACCTATTATAACTAAAGTGAGTTATGCATAATATGTCCCCTTTAATGGTTCTTGCTGCATAGTAAGCGTATTTCCCTGACTGTACATTCTTTTTTTTGTTGTTGTTGTTCAGTTGAATCAACCTGGTTTTGACTTGTGTCCTACATGTTGGGCAGTTGACATTTTTGTCCAAAGTGTTGGGTATTCTCAGAGGTGGTATATAATGAGAGTATCTAGGGGAAATCATGTAGAAATTTGTGGAAAATGTATTTCTGTTCACATTTCTACAGGTTTTGTTCTGTAGCACATTAGCATAGCAATGAGTGAGCTCTGGATTCTACTTAGTACATATACTGTATCTCTTGTACTGTGTGGATGTCGATACTGTTCAATTTACAGCTAAGACCTGTAACTGGAGCTGAACAGTAATTTAAAACACGGGGGCATTGTGGAAATACGTTATGTTGTTTTGTCCTCTTTTAATCAGGACAGTGTCTTGAGTCAGTGCCTTTGTCTGTAAAAAATCATTGTTTACAAATTGCAGTTTGACACAAAAACTCTATGAGAACCCATTCATTTTGGACTTGCTTGCTAGAGATCTCTGGTGTCTAATTAGCTTGGAAAACTTTGAGCAAAACTTGTGGTGATACAATAACCATGGATGTTACCTAAGTTAGCATGGCTGATTTTTCTTTATCAGTTGAAATTAATGCCACGATGGACTGAAGTTGCTGTGGAAATATCTAGCCATTAAAAATATGTTGTTGTTGTTATTATTATTATTATTATTATTATTATTATTATTATTATTATTATTATTATTATTATTGCTATTTGTCCAGTATTTTGTAAAAGTCCCTTTCTGTTCCACATCTGTTACTACTCATTCTGTCTCATGCCCCATTTTCATTTATTATTTAGATGCTTTGTCATGCCCTGCCCCGTCTCACATGCTTACTGTTTTGGTTTGTGTCCCTGGTCCCACCCCAGTTCTGCCCTCCTGTTGAGTGTTTTCACCTGTGTATTCCCAGCTGTTCCATGTGTACCCATCTGTGTTTGTGTTCATGCTTGTAGATCCACCATGGTCCTTATGTTGTGTGTGTTTCTTCACGTCTGGGTTCTTGAATTTTCCTGAACGCATTTCAGTGTTTAGGATTAAAAATAAATCTTCCCCAGCATGTGTGTAATTTTAATGTCCTCCTTCAACCCACACACCACACGTTACATACATGTTCTTCTTGGTCTTAATAATTCTAGAACAGCAAAAATAACAAATGTGCACTGTACTGAATCATCCATATTAGAATATTTGCGATTAGCTCTCCTTGCAACAAATATTTATGAACAATTGAAGTTAATGTAATGTTTTTTTGCCATTATGAAAGAGATTAGAGGTCATTTGAAATGCTTATACATATTCCTTTGAAGTAGGCTAAAGGCATAACAAAACATAGTAAGCTCATTTCCCTGAATGTACATTCTTTTTTTTGTTGTTGTTGTTCAGTTTCAGCTATTTGGAGTGCAAGCTTGCATGTTAATGAGAGCGCTCTATACTAAACCCCTAAAAGTCTTCTAGATTGGTGCTGTTGAGCAGCTACCATTATTTTGTGATTCATCAAACTGATTGAGCTGTAATGTAACAGTCTTGCCTTGTGAAACTTGACCTCCTGATGACTCATCTAAGATATGCAGGCCCAACATTTGCAATGTGTCGCTTTATCCAATTACTGAAGGATGTCGCCAGTGCATTTTCTATTGTGCCTTGACAAATCTAAAATCTACTCAGTTCTGTGTTCAATACATATTGAACCAAAAGTGGATCTTTGAGAAAGTCCAGGTGAATGAGACCACGGCATAGTTAATCAAATGGACTTAATCTTAATTATGTGATTGTCTTGCTGCTTTAAAGTCATTCAAAGCCTGGAGTGCTGCTGGTGCCTGAAGGGTACTGGCTGCTCCATTTATGCACCAGGGCATGCAGTGTTCAAGCAAGGACAGGAACATCAGCCTTGCTTTCTGCTTCAACACTTCCCCCATCATGGAAGCATGTAATACTTATACTAAGTCTTACATTCTCTCTCATAGAGCCTGTTTCTGGGGTTAATGAGGGCAGGATGGGCGTTCAAATGTGCACTCATTAAGGAATCATTCCTAGAAGTCTACATACACATTCTGATCAAAATTATCATCCATCCTTTATCTCCTGCAAGATTATAGTCATAAAGTCTAATATGCTAATATGCTTCTAATAACACCTTCTGTGCTGGAATTAGCATTAGTACCAGTATAATGACCTTCTTTAACAATCCAAAGTAGTAGACTTTATTACTACCATAATATTTTACCAGACAGCATATTATATTCTGTTTTATGTATGAATTATTTTCTGTATGAACATTGTGTGCAGGGCGGGGTGGGGGGCTTTTTGGCTGTTTTGCACAATACAAATGAGCCCACTCATCTGTAAAATCAGTTAGGGATTAAGGAAGATAGTGAGACAAATATTTTGACTTTACAGTGTAAGCCCTACTCATTCATAGAAATGGGTGTTGCACAAATCGGCTTGCAAATTTCAGCATAGATCAAAACAATATGGAAAGTTGATAATAGGTAGCATTTCCCAGAAAGTACTGGTACAATACAAATCAAAAGTGTATGTATAGCAGTAGGCAGATGTGTAGGTAGGGGTGTATAGCAGATAGAACATGAGATAAGAGTGCCATTCATCAGACAAAGGGTTACGAGCCATGGGCTCCAAGTGATGGGGTGATGTGGAGGTGGTAAGTAAAATGGGCAGAACTTCAGAACCTATGGAGTCAAAGGCTGGACTGAAGTAGAGGGCAGGCCTATGGGAGTTTGAGAGGGTCAGGGGAGAGCCATAGATAGGATGAGGGCAGAGAGCACTAAGCCCTAGAGAAAAATAGGGTACAAGAAGAGCTGGATGAAGGGTGGAGGTCACTAAAGAGATCTGAAGGTGAATTTTGACTTTGTTAGGATGTACACTTCAGAGACACTGGGTATCATTACGTCAAGTCAAATGTATTTATAAAGCACATTTAAAAACAACAAGCACTGGCCAAGGTGCTGCAAGTCCAGACAACGTTAATAACATACAAAATGTCAAGACCAGGCGAGGGCTTGATAAAAAAGTCTAAACTGTTACACAATGTTGGCCTCAAAACAGCAAGATCCCCTTTAGGATGGTGATTTAGATGTGGCCACTGCTAATTTGCTGCTATCTTGACCAACAAACTACAGGATAATTTACATAATAATAACTAATAATAGATATATTATTATAGAATAGAACACTGAGCCATGGCACATGGTTGGCGTTTGGTCTGTTTGTGTAAACTGTCAATTTCTCATAGGTGAATCCGCTACAGCACACATTGTGAACAGCATGAATCAATTCTCTGCATTTAACCCATTCACCAAGAAAAGCAGCGGGCAGCCAGGAACACAGCGCACAGGGAGTAGTGTGTGGGGACGGTACCACTAGCAGTCCTGGGATTCAAAGCCACAGCCTTCTGATCACAGGAGCAACTCCCCAACCCCCAGGCCACCAGCTGTCCCCAAAACCATTGTGAAATAAAACTAGTAGCTGGTTTAAATAGAGAAGTTTCTTTTCAAATCCCTTCAGACCTGTTAAAGGCATCATTAACTAAACATCAGGACCTTTTTTTTAAAAACCTGATTTCAAAATATATGCAACATTTGAATATATTTAACACATTATAAGTGATTATTTCATTAATAAACCATTGATATGTATGCACAAATCATTACCTTTTAAGGTTGAAAATATCCAAATGTTAATAAAGGAATTTATGTAGCTGTTGATGTTTTTGTTCATATTCACAACAATATTTTCATCTACATTTACATTTTCTTTCACTGATAAAGATTTTCAAATCCTTGCACCAAATTATAAAGATGTAGAACTTTCTAAAAGTGACATAAGCTTGAATTTATTATAATATTTATCATGGTTAAATATTTAAGCCAAGACTGAAATTATGACTTCTTTTTTCATAAGATTTGTGTTTTTAAAAGAATGCTTTGATTTACTCCACATTCAAAAATGTGTTCAGGGCAGAAAAATCCAATTTGTGTAGACAGGGTCTCGAAAAAGAAGAGGTCAATATACCGGTAAATGTGTGAAAATGTAAATGTATATGAAAAGTACTGTTCAACAATTACACAAATGAACATTTATACACATTTGAAAATGTTCATGTTTTAAAAGTAAAGCATACATTCAAAAATGTAAAAATATAAAGCAAAACATGATGGAGAGCATTTGGAATGTTCTGTAGCAAGCCTTAACTGCATCTTTATTCATTACAGGGAAGAGGATTTTTGCCAATTCTCTCTAAAGCTTGTCCAACTTCACAGCAGCTGGTCTGAAGGTGCACATTTATTGGCAGAACATGGGTAGGTCAATTACACATCTGCTTTTGATAGAGATGAGCCATCTCCACTGGCAACCATTCATGTCTGTGCCGCTATATTTTACAGATGAGGTGATATGTTTTTAGTTATCAAAAGGCCTGCATCATAGATATGGTAGAACATTTGCACGGTGGATATTGGTTGTGATCTATTGGTCAGATCTTTTGGTTGTGGGTCATAAGCATCCAGTGTAAACTGCCAATAGATTGACTATTAATTTATAATTTAAGAATTGGTAGGTTATGTATAAATATAGCTGCAGATTAGGTATAGTATATGGTTCTAGGGTTATACACTGTATAGACAAAAGTAAAAGTATACACAATAATTATTGAATTTCAGTACTTCAGCATACCAAGCCATTTTGGACAATGCCATGCTTTCAATGTTGTGCACACAGTTTGGGGAAGAACCTTTTCTATTCCAGCATGATTGTAAGCTCCATAGTGATTTTGAACGGAATGTCATTATACTTCCTGTTGGTCTAATGGTCAGGTGTCCCAAACCTTTGTCCATATAGTGTAGATGACTATGGTTCTAGACTACTGACACATATGTTTGATAATAATACATTAATGTTAAAGTAACTGGTCCTCTTTCCTTCTATAAGTTCACCTAATCTTATCAATTGTCTCAAGAGTTTTCTTTGCAAAATGCAAAATGACCAGTTTTTATAAATGTGTTGAGCTAATTTTAAAGAATCGCTATGAAATCATTTAAACATGGAACTTGCAAAGGCGAGGCATCATGAAGGATAAATAGTCTTCTACTTACCATTCTGTTAGTGGTTTTATGTACCTGCATGTCACTGCCCTTGAATCAAATGCTTTGCATGGTTCATACCTTTGTAGTAAAGTTCATAGCTGTAGGTAAAACTTCACAGGAATGTCATCCTGAGTCACAAAGACGTTTTGCATAATTTTTATTTCTGACACAAACATTTGCTCCATCTTTGTGGCATGAATGCAGCTCCCAGAGCAGAATACTGTGAGGGAAAAGCTTGCCAGACTAACACCTTACTTCAAAGGTGCATTTTGTAGGCAGACAACCTCTACTTGATTTCCCTGGGCACTGCAGCTGAATACTCCAGTCTGTGTAAAATGACAAACAAAAAAGACGTTCGGGTCCCATCTGAATAGCTCACAAACGCGACTATGATAAAAACTCATTTTGCCCAAGGCGGTCCTCACCTGCCCCAAACCAAAATCGGCAGATCTCTTCAAATATTCCTTGTTTTTGAAACCTACAGTAAACACTTTACTACAGGGATATACATGTTCCAGAAGGGCCCTTGGAAAATATCACATCCTCTATTTACAGGACTGTAACAAATACAAATGTCAGGCACAAAAAATCAGTAGACCTTAGAGAATTACAGAGCCCCAGTGTGATTTTGTTAAATGTTGTTGGTACTTCATGATTGTGTAATATCAATAAGGCCTCACAGCAGAATTGACTCTTATACTTATTTAGCTCTGGCAAAAAAAAGCTGTCTTTAGCTTTACAACATGGGCTCCTTACATTAAACGCTTTTTGTATAAGCCAGCAAATACCTTCCCTCGTTGATAAATTCATGTCATTTGCAATGCATGAAGACTAGATAAGACATTTCAGATGAGTAAAGAAAGAAGCCAAAATGAGTAGTTTAGTGCTGAATACTATTTGAAGAGTTCCAGAGAAAATTTAGGTCAGTAGGGATTAATTAACTTTCTGAGACCTACACAGCAGATGTCAAGGTAATCTTGGAAAGCAGGCAATCGAGGTCAGTGCAATGTCCCAAAGCTGAAGATGAGATCTCCCAAAATCTGCTGGGCAAACACCAGGGACTCCATCTCTCCCGCCAAGTCCACATTACAGAGTTCTAACTCTCAATTTGGTCACAACTCCATTACTCTTTAAAAGCTGCATAATCAGGTCACTTTGTGGGTCCTAACATCACGAAAGCGGTCAAGGCTAAGTGAAGTGTTCAAGGTCTCTTCCAGAGTCAGAATCCTGGAGGAAAAGGCTTACGTCACGACTGAGACAACAACAACAGAATAAATGATGTTGAAATAAAACCTCAGTACCATCCTATATACACAAATACTGGGCATAAATACTACAAAGAAGTAACTTATCATTAAATGAGTTACTAGTGACACAAAGTGTGGTTTGGAGTATGTTATTGCACATAATAAAGATCTGTAGTATATAAGTGATATTGACATAAGTAGTGATATTTATGTCAATATAAGTAGTGAGTGGCAAGACTACTGCAAATAATAATAATAATAATAATAATAATAATAATAATAATAATAATAATAATAATAATAATAAGAGATTGCACATAACGCAATTTAAACTTGAATAAGTAAATAGAGCAGTGGCTACTCTAAACAGCTACAGCATGTTCTCTTACTGACAGATATAGCAAAATATCTACTTTTGTCCTTTTTAGGAAATGTTTTAAATCAAACATTTCTATGATTTTGTTTGCTCTGGTATTAACTTTCCACAATTATCTTTTGTACCTTTCAAATTGTAATATTGAATGCCTACATTCTGTAATAATTTTACTTTTAAATCATTTAATCCTGGGCTGAAAATGACGTGTGAGAATTGAATTCTATTATATTTGTTGAACCTGTCCCTTCAGTTTGAATGAGCTGAGAAAAGTCATAGTAGTGTATAATTCCTACTTGAAATGTTTTATTTATCTGTGTCAAATTATACTTCTTCACTTTCGGGACCAAACGTTTCGTACACACTAACTTACTGAATCTGTTACTGAATCCTATTGTTCATATGCATTTGTTTGTAACAGTCACACATGCAATGTAGTACTATTTTCCAAAAACGTGGGTCTTTGCAGATATATGCGTTTACTATATTTATTTATTTAACTGATGTGCATATTCATTTGAGACATAAATGCTTACTAAACAAATTTGTACTTTGTTTGGCCAAAAATGTGTTCGTCACCTCCTTCTTTTTGGTTATCCGATATCTTTTAGATATCGTTTTCAGAAATCCCATTTTCAGGGTGGCTCATTCTATGACTATGATTTTGAAAAAAAAAAACATGATTAGTAGAAGGATGCTATTATTTTTTATATCCATTTATTTAGTTCATTTTTTTATACCAAATTTCTGTCCTCTTTCTCCTAGTTCCTTTTGAAATAAGTTTTATTATTCAGAAGTGTATGAATATTTATCATCAGCTGTTTATTATTTGCATGTGTTTGTAACAGCTCACCCCATCTCCGTTTCCCCTGTTCTGCCTTGCCCTGTTCAGTTTCTGTCTCGTTTCATGGGTTTCCGTTACACCCTGTCTTTGTTCTTCCTGTCCTGTTCGCTTTCTGTTTACAGTTCCAGTCACGCCCTGCTTTTATTTTCACGTTCCCTGTGCTCATGTTAAGCTATCTCTCCCGCTGCACGTGCTTTCTGTTCATGTTTTCACTCCTGGCTTCGGGCCTGTCCGTCCCTGCCCTCCTTTCGCCTGTCTATACTCCCTCCTTGCTCTTAGTTGTTCCACGTTTACCTGTGTGTATATACCCTGTGTTTATGTTCATCCTTGTTGGTCCTCCGTGGCCATTACCTGTGTTTCCTGTCTGTGTTTTATATGTGATCCTGTTTATTTCTAGTATTTTAGCATTTGTTTACATACTCCTGTGGTCTGCACTGTTCAAATAAACTCGTCACATGCACCTAACACCTCCCCAACACCCGTCACGATGTTTGAAAGATTGAATCTCATTTTTACTGTTTTTTTTATCACTCTGAGCTAAAGCTGTTGAATTGGAATTGACCCAGTCTTGCTTACAGGAACACATCTGTTACCTTAATCTCCCTCACCCTCCCTCTCACAAACCAACAAAAATTCCAAACACCTGTAGAGAGGCCCTGTTCGTCTGTTTGCTCACGGTTTCACCTGCATGGATTCAGGCTTTCCCAAGTCCACACCCAGCACAGAATCAAATAAAATGGTTCTGAAACCGTGAAATCTTTGTAAAAAGATTATGTTTAAACGGAGAGTTATTCTTAATACTTTAATTACTTATAAATCTCTGGATCACCAGCTATACTCAACAATGTCTGGAAAAAACACAGAATGTAATGTTTATGGCAAATTAATACATAGATACAATATTTTGGATCTTTATCCAAACTCAGTTGATGCATTGCTGTATCATGATGAAACTGTGCATAATTGTTATCATATGTGTACCACGTTAAACTGCTAAAATGCTCCCGATTTATGAAGCCTTAGGTTCTGACAGTTTTAAGTTCAAGAGGGTACTTTCACTTTTAAAAGTTTTGAAACTGTTCTATGGTATATTATTCTGCATACTTTACAGTTGAAAGCAGCCCAGAAATGCTTTGCAGTTCTTCACCAGCATTTTGCATTTTAAGGTGTGTGCATTTTAACTGTTAAATGTGTTTTGCATTTAACCGTGTTTTTCCATTTAAAGCTATTTTCTTTCATAACCTTACACTAACAGTCTTCCGTCTAACCATTTCTATAGCAGTTTCACAAATTAGACTGGCTTGATTAATCATTTGAAGGTTTTCATTCAAGGACACATGCTATGTGGTATAATATTTTAAAATGCAGATATTTCACGTTTATTCATTCCACTTATCAGATTACAAATTGTGTCACAATACTAATACATTCACTACTGAGCAAAAATGCTGAATGTGGACAATATATGTTTATTATTTAAAATGACTAGAATAAAAACAAATAAACCCCCACAAAACATGCATGTTAAGGGTGTGAGTGTTAGATTAACCATTTACAACTCTTTCCTTGAGGAAGTCCAGTATTTAGACTTACCAGTCATTGTCTTGTTCAGGCTAATTAATCTTTCGTCAAAGTAAATTGAACAGAATTGAACAGATCTATGCACTTCTGACTACAGTACTTGTTTGAAAGGATGATTTTTTGTTTGATTGTATTTGTTTTTTATGTTTAATAATACTGCTTTAAACACTTTTCATGACTGCATAGTTTTGTATATATTAGTGTATTCGAAAGTTAAAATTCAAGACGCAGGCCCTGTATGCTTCTTAAAAGTCACTGGCCTTCACGTTCCTCCATTATGGGAGTTTCCTGGGAATAAAGCTGTTAGTAATCAGGAGAGATGCCGACTTGATTGACATCAGTATGTAAACACAACTCTGTGTGGCCTCCATCAGAGGCTGAAACATGAACAATAAAGAAAACACAAAACAGTTAAGGCTGTCAGTTAAGGCTGATTTATTGTGAATTTCCTCATTATGTGAATACTGAAAGCTATATATATATAAATTATAAAAATATGAAACGCTCTGCCATTTTTATCCTCCCTCTGCATATTAGTTTGGAAATGTGCTGCACTAGGTGTCTTTCTCCAGCTCGACCCGTCTGCAGAGCGATGGCATTAGGCTCTACAGTGGCATGATGCTAATGATTCAGAAAATGCTGCCAGACACTTCCCCTCCGCAGCAGGCCTGCAACGGCCACCATTAACATTCTCTCTGCTCTGGTTAATAAGCAGCTTGGCCACTTAAAATGCAGGCCTCATCAAGTCCACCAATTAATTTGTTTAGTGTAACCTTGATAGGAAACATTTATTCTAATAAAAGCCTCTCGTTCAAAAGACATAAAGGCACAGAACAGTTTACAGCCACGAAAACAAGCGACAACTTCGGAAACTTTTCACAATGTGATGAAAATGGAGAAAAGCAAAGAATAAATTATAGGAAAATAAAAAAAGGATTAATAAATGACATGAATGTGGGTAATTAGAGCCCCATCAGGAAGCTCATGTTTGATCACTGACATGAAAAGAAAAAGGTTTTCTGTCTGTGTTTCTGTTTTTTAATGTGCTGGTGGCAGTTCAGTGATTCATGCTTTTTAATGGGATGTTATTTTCAGCTCACTTGAGAAATGCCATGTCCATCACCCTGCTGCTTAAGAGCTCCTTACACCCAAAACACTTCTACTGAGAGGTGACCTGCCAACCTAAAAGTTCCAGTGCTCTGTGATAACACAATCAATAAAACCAGAGAATGGGCTCTTTTTCGGCTCACTGAGAGTCCTGGTGTACTGGTGGCCTGCAACAGTGACAAGCTTTAATTAACATGCGTGTAAATGGAATAACAGGTTACCCAAGTAGTAAGTAACAATGTCACGGAATGTGAAACAACTTGACTTTTAATCCACAGAAAAGTTCACTGATCTTGATTTTTGCTCATAATTGTATAACTTATTGCTCACTAAAGAAAAGTATACTGTCATAATTTCATATTAATCATTCCTCACTCATGGTGAATGAAAACAAGCCAAGAAAAGGTGGGGGGTATCTTAATATGATTTTAATTATAGTAAGTATTTGTTTATAGTAAATCCATCCTTTAGAATCACCATATCTTTCTTATTTCTTGACATTGTTTTGTAACTAACTATGAAAGTCTGGACCTACATTTAAATAATACAGAGGAACAAAAGGAGTAACTCTTCTTCTAAGGTGTAATGTGTTGAACCTCACTTTAATTAACAGCACTCTTCATAATTTTCTTAGTATTACTAAGTTACAAAATTACAAAATTTCACAACATCGACACATTTTCTCAGTTTATTATTTAGCAACCGTCAAGCCCAGTGAACAGAAAGCTAAAGTGGGTTTGACCACCATTTCACATAGAGCAAGTGAAAGAAGTCTTTAATGGCTTGGATGAGACACATTAGTGTTAGGTAAGCAGGGGGCTTGTGTTAGATGCAGTCTTGCCAGCATGGGCTGTTCTGCTGCCCTAGGTGAAACAGAACTGTGCCGTCTCAGCAGATTTGCAATATCACGAACAATAAGTAACACATAAAAGTGTATGAGCAACAATCCAAAAAGCCCTGCCCATACAGACTAATTAAATGTGGCAGCACTGCTGTACTCACACTTAAACCGGCTAGTTACGTAGGCCTTTAAGTGACACATAATGACCAGCTCTTCAGTTCCACAAGATCTGCAGTGCACTCCTAACAGGTCTCTGCATAATCACCCCATCAACCTGGTTCCAATTATATTATACCAACATTTTATCATAATATGTACTTAAAGGGGTTAGCCAGATAAATGCTGCAAAAATTCTCTCATCGGTTATGCTGACACTCAGCTATGGATATGGAGCAATAAACAGTGATGGGAATAATGGCGCTATAAGTAAACGGCGATACTTTTATTAGTAACGAGTAATCTAACGAATTACTGTTTCCCAGTTACACTGCCGTTACCGTTACTGACAAAAAATCCGCGTTACTATAACTGAGAACAGTGAAGCAGTTTTCATGCGAGCAGCGTCTCTCTCTTTCTCTGGGGGTGGTGTGTGTGTGTGTGTGTGTGTTCGGGGCCGGGGCGGGACACAACCAGTGAAGATGATTGGTGTGTCTGTAAACA
>JBBJLR010000111.1:13372555-13385586 GCA_037577145.1 Brachypetersius gabonensis
AGAGAGAGAGAGAGAGAGAGGGAGAGAGAGAGAGAGAGAGAGAGAGAGAGAGAGAGAGAGAGAGAGAGAGAGAGGGATTTAATGAAGGGTTTCTTGTTTTGCTGCTATTCAACAATAAAAAGTGTTTGGAACTACTTGTATACTTATTTAGTAACCCAGACCCAGACACTATTAAACAAAAAAAACAACAGACTATGCCTTGCAATCATGGTATTATGTTAATGTTTGGGCAAACAGATTAGTGTAACACTGCTCACTTTGCTGTAACCTATGATGGCTTGTGTGCAATCTTGTTGGCTACACATGAGTGCCTGTCTTTTACAAAATGTGCATTAATTAACAAAGCACTATCTCTTACACTGTGAAATGGATGGCTATACAGACCAGTGGGTTTAATGTTTCGGTTGAATTAGGTGGGAGGGGGTCATAACCCGGCCTTGTGCATCACTAATACCTAGCAAAAAGTAGATGCTAATGCTCATGGGGAACAAGAGCTAGCCTGTCTGGTCTGGTACCACTGAAAAGCTCCAGCAGATGAAAAGGTTCATGCTGGCCGTGATAGAAAGTTGTCGGAACACATTGTGTAACACAGCTTGCTGCATATGGGGCTGTGTTGCTGCAGACTGGTCAGATTACCCATACTGACTAAGGTCCACAACCAAAAATGCCTACGATGGATACATGAGCATCAGAAAAATGCAGCAATAAAAGGTGGCCTGCTTTGATGAATCATGTTTTCTTTTCCATCATGTAGACGGCTGGGCATGTTTGTGTGCATTGCACATGACGTAAAATATCTGCACCTAATGTTTTGGTGCCAGATACCACATCAGACCTAGACCTGGTTTTGTGGTGTCCATGCCTTGACTAGTTAGAGTTGTTTTGGCAGCACAAGGGAGGATTATCAGGCATGTACTTTTAATGCTTTGGCTGATCTTTGTATAGTGATACTTTTTTTTTGTATACAAAGAGCTTCATGGCTGGGGACAGCAGTTGTTCTTTCAGAATCTAAATGAACAGCAGCTCTTATTTCGACAGAGGAAAAAGTTTTGCAGTTCTCATACATTAATGGAGAGAAGGAGACAGAAACAGAGAGCGAGAGTAGGTGCTGTGGGAACTGCATATGTGTGAGAGCATTGTGAGCAGGCTAATGTTAAAATGTTGAGCCAATCAAGACTCTTTGCTGCAAACTTTATACTTTAGTATTTAGTTTGTTTCATGTTAGCTTTGGTTTGTGATTGGTTATGAAGCACCTTAGATGAAAAAAAAAAAAGAAAATCATTAAATTTATAATCTTTAAAACATCATAAAAAGCGAGGGAGTGCTAACTTCACAACTGAACTAAAACTCTTTAATGAAACACAAAGGAAATGTAAGAAAGTTTAGGTTACTATGCATTTTCTTTTTTCCTGACCTGTCCCCTATTTGGGGCCAAAAAATGACCAGGATTTGGTTTCATGTTGATGTCTACTTTCTTCTGTGCTGCCCTCCTGTCCTCTGTATCGCTTTAATATAGTATTTTGCTTATAACTTTTACTTGTTTGTTTATTTATTTTTAAGGGGCTTGACCAGTGCTTTATCAGTGGACAGTGATGCATACATTCTTAACAGGTTGAAAATGACTAAGCAGTCAATAGGAAGTTGGAAATAAACTCATGGAACCTATGCTGACCCTCTACATCTGTTTCCTTCCTAAGGCTGAGTCAGTTGTACCTCAGTGGAACAGATCTAGAACAACTGCAGAAGCCATATAGAGCTATTTTTATTCACAAAGACCAAGAGAGCACTTATATAGTCTGTTGGCTCTAGGACCCCTGGGATCTATTTGTGCAAGTGCCTGTTGACTGAAACATGGTAATCTGAGTATCAGAAATACACTGTATCCAACATTTCTTCTGAAATCAAGGGTATTGATATTGTTTGTTTATTCATTTAGGAGTTTCTTTTGCAGCAGTGTCACTTGACTCTTTTGGGTAGACTTTACACTAGATCTCAGAATATAACTGTGAGCATTACAGCATTAGAAAAGTTTAAATAAACTGCAGGGTTTATACGTAACTGCTTCTGTCCAAATAGGATCAGTACGCAATTATGTAGGAACAGTGCAACCAAGCAGTCAAATTCATTGCGTTGATTTGAACTAAATACAGATTTAAATGATTTGCAGGCAGATGTAAATGATAGAAGACATGCCAGTAATCACAGTACATCTCTTAGTATATTTAATAAAAAGCAAACTGAAAGTCAATTTAAACAGTAATGCACACAAAGTGAAATTACATAGTTTATATATCTAAGCTCTTCTTAGCTTCTTTAAATTTTGTTATTTAAAAAAAAATGACTACATTCATTTACTTATTTCCTAGAATGCTTGAATGACTCTGGGCTCAAAATAGTAAATGTAGCCAATCACTCTAAACACTGCAACTACTACTATTTCTATCCAAACAGACTTGTTGTCTTGGCAAGAATACTCAGAAAGATAAAAAGAAGGGAAAGGGAACTGAAGGCTTCTTTCATTGCACATTTGCTTACACAGAGCTCCAATGGGGCTTAACATTTTACTTTATAAGCCATCAGTAATTGAAAAAACAAGAAATAAGCTCATTCTTAAAGGCATGCTTAAACAAAGGAGCAAACGAATAATAGAAAAGTATGATTGGAATTAGAAGCAAGTGGCCAAAACTTATTTCCCATGAATATAATGGATGATCAGCTGCATCAAATCATAGCAATTCCACAAAGCATTGCTTCTTCTTGGATAGGTTATTTAAAAATGTTGACTGTTTTTTATTTAGATGATGATAAACTTATTGACTGGAGCACTGGGCATTTACTGTTACAGAAAATATTTCTAAAGCATTTTGCATACAGCATTTTCTTCAGGCCATCATGTTACATTGTTTTCTTCAATGTATTGCAACCAGAGTGTGAATTAGCCCACCATATTTGGGCGATACTTACACTTCTATGACCATAATGGTCCACTATCGCGTCAATACGAATAGTTGCCACCAGGGGGGTCTGGGTCTTGATCAGGGGGTACAGTACCCCCAATACGCCCACATAATTCGAGCCATGATTTCAACCGTCATCTGTCCTTTTTTTCTTCTCTTTCATACAACCTGTATTAGTTGCATGTTTCAATGACAGCAAAAATATTAATCATTCTATCAATCACGAAACATGACAGTATCTCCTCAACCAAGGCTTGGAAATTACTATGCCAGATTCTAATAACACAGTGCCATTTGTCAGATATAGCAAATATGAGAAAACATCTTTGAGCGCAGGAAAAAGAAAATAATTCTATATTCAGAAAGCAATATCTGCCAATAACAGATATTTGTTTTGTTTTAGAGAATGGAGATGTTACTGCTCTGGAATGCCAACATGGAAAGAAATGAATTTATGTATTTGATAATGGCTATATTTTTGATTGAAGTGGCATTTTAATGCATGTCTAACTAATGCCCATAAGCTGTTGATGCCAGTGGTCTCATATGAAGGATAATGTGCTATAACGGCCCAATAATTTAAATCAGTGGACGTTAAGCTCATGATGATAAAAGTCTCTTTGGATCCAATGCTGTTAGCTATTATGGCTGTTATGTATGTGCAACCGAGGCTTCATATCCTTCAGATCCTTTGCTAAAAGCACCATTTGTTTTAAGTGCCAGACGCACTTAACATTAAAGACAGTCATGTATGCACCGGCAGGATAGAAAGGATCAAATTCAGCCAACTCTTTTACACTCTGTGACCCAGTTTCAATCATTAAAAGTCAGTATAGATTTAAGTATCCTTTAGATGACTCTGCAAAACATGCCTTTCAGACCTGCAGTGAGAAGAAAACATAAAACGAGCATTTGCATCCTATTGCGATGAAAATGACATCGTCATTTAAAGACATCTTTCACCTTGTCAGACACAAAGGCAAGATTCTGACTTTCCATTTCATTTTTTTTTCTCCATTCATTCTTCAGGTCAGACTTTAACAGCATGCTTATTTTTTATATTCTGTCAAGTTCACACTATTCTCAAAGACCTTTTCATGTCACAAAAATGTTAATAATCAACTGATTTTACCATTAATAATAAAATGCATTAGACTACAGTACTTTTCTTAACATAATAAGCTGATAAAGGGCATTTTGTCCATTTTGGGTGCTGGAGTGCCACCCTACAAAATAAAAAAGAAATGCCAAAATATCCATGTCAAATACTGCTTGAAATATGTCTCTGAAAATGGCTGGAGATTAAAAAAACGACTAAAAACTAGCTGCGGCTGAGATCTTTGTTGGTGCTACAGCTGAGTTTTGGTAGCAGCACCCCTGTGGATTCCCAACTCTTGGTCAGATTTAGTGGACTGCTGTTATCTTTGCATTACCCAGACCAGAGAAATATTGTCTCGGGGGCTGGTAAAATGCCCTTGGCCATTTGAGTGCCTATTAGAGAGCTGTATATATCAGCATGTCATTTTTCATGACCATCATCTCATTTTTGGAGATTTCCCATTAGTGTTATTTGTTGACACTGATAAGTTTAGGGGCTAGTTGTTTTTTGCTGATTATCTTTATGCTGATATACTTTATGTAGGTAATATGTGCTGTTTTGTCACTCTTGTAACACTTAAGTATAGCACAATTATTAGTGCTCAAATAGCTTTATGTACACCATTAAAATGGAGGTGTACAAAGAATTTGCATAAATAACTGCTATGAAGAATGTTCATGGGTATGGGTAACATTGATGTTTGTGCTGGGCTTTGAAAGACCAGAGATAAAATAACACATGAGGTTATAAGAAACAGAAAATCAGCAATAGTGTGTGAATAATAAATAATGAAAAATGGCACCACCCATCCAACTGGCAAATCCATGGCACTTCTACAGCATTCAGATCTTTCCACAAAGTTTATTCACTGCCATTCTTCTTTTTTGGGATCAATTTGCTGAAAATGAAATGAAATACGTCATCAGTCAGATGTCTGACCAGTCGGAGGGATGTACAAATGCTACCATCAAAATAACCTGATCAAATCAAACACAGAAAAGCATCTAGTAACTAAAAGTTAATAAATGGAAATAAACGTATTAAAAATAACCTTCCCATCCTGAGAAAGACACTGGACTACAAGTGCTCAGGTCAAATTCAACAAAACGAAGTCATTTTGCTATTGGGGAAGTAATAACTAACGTTTGTGATTTGTATTTATCAGCTTTCCTACATCAAGCTGGTTCATCAAACTGAATGGGATGAAAACCATGAGAGACATTTTCAACATGCCATATGGCAGAGCCACCTATCATTTGATCCCCTTGATAGACAGGGTGAAAAAATATACACCTTTAGGAAGAATTCTCTTTGGTAATTTATCTCAAAGCTAACACATATTGCCTGCGGTGTGGCTCTAATTTATGAGCTAAACCCTCAGTATATCCTAATACATATTGAAATGTCACAATACTGCACCCCCAGGGCAATCAAGCCATCGCTCCAATTCAAATTCAACATAGCAATTCTAGTGCTCTCAAGAGAGACCAAATATATCACACACATGGACACACACTCACAAGAGCATCTAAAATGAGAATGTGGGTGATAAATGTCTGCACGTTGTTTTCAGGGGCAAATTGATTCATTGGGTTGCCATTCCTCAGCTCTGTATTTCCTATTGCACAAAGGAAGGAGTGCATGACCAGAGCCCAAAAAGGAGAGGACCAGTGAGAGCCGCAATTTGTTCACCGTCTCTTCTATTAAAATTCAGTAATGTCCTCTGATGCTTCTTGCCACTGTGCAATGTTCTGTCTTTTCCTGTTTTTTTCTTTTTGGAAAGAGCCTTCACATTAATTTCAAATTAACCGTAGAGTGACCCGATTCCCCCCCATTCAACTCTGCATATGCCTTACTCTTAGTCAATGATAATTTTACACAGTGAAACCATTGAGGCATGTGTTCTGTTCCTTCGATGCATTCTTCAGCATGTTGTAAAGGAGGAATTTCCAAAAAAAGGTTTTATTTTGCATTTTTCCCTATTATGGTTCTAATTCACATTATGGCAACAACCACTTAACTAAGAAAAAAAAAACAACAACAGTCCATCATTACCTTATTACAAAGCATATTCTGGTTTGTTAACTCTTGTTTGTTTACTGCATAATTCCATGTGTTCCTTCATCATTTTTTAATTTGTAGAATAAAAACAAAGAAAAACATTAACTGTGAAAGTGTGTCCAAACTTTTGACTGGTAGTGTGTATGATGGTTTCTTCTTATTCCAGAAACTGTTTACATTACAAACAGCCAGGTGCAAATGGACTGACTAGCTGCTTTGTAAAAGCAGTATTCTCATTCCAAAAGCAGTAGAAACACTCTCTATAACGTCAGTGTCATTGAATGAGTTTAACTGCTTCAGGCTGTTAAAGGCATTTATACACTATATGGCCAAAAGCATACAGACACATCTGTTAATTATTTTGTTCAGGTACATCAGTCACACTCATTGCCAACATGTGTATAAAATCAATAAACAAACTCCATAGACAAACACTGGTAAAAAAAAACACAAAACTCAATGGCATACTTTTTTTAAATGTGCAATATACTGTAGACAAGTTAGCCATTACATAAAAAAGTCAAACTTCCTGCCTAGTACTGTGCAGGTTCTCCTGGTAGGCTCACCTCTGAAGGTGGTCTGTGCTGTAGAATTTGACACGTTAGCAGCATATCTTTTAAGTCCTTTAAGCTGCAAGGTGGGACCTTGGATTTGAACCAGTTCGTCCAACACATCCCAGAGATGCTTGACCGCTTGAGATCTGGGCGATTTGGAGGTCAAGTCAACATCAAATCATTCCTATAAACATTTTGCAATGCGGTATAGTGCATTATCCTGCTGAAAGAGGCCACTGCCATTAGGGAATACTGTTGTCCTGAAGGGGTGTCCTTGGTCTCCAATGATGTTAGAGTGTCAAAGGAACATCCACATTAATACCAGAACCCAACCTGTCCCAGCAGAACATTGCCCAGTGCACCACACTGCCTACAATGACATCTCTTCACCAGGTAATTGTCACACATGCAACAAATGTACAAGAATAAATGATTAATTAGAGCACGCCACCATCTTCCATTGCTCCATGGTCCCATTCTGATGCTCACATACCCACTGCAGACCAGAGAACAAGGTTTATTATGGACACTTAGCACCATATTCAGCAAGCTGTGATGCATTCTTTGTTCTGATGCCTTTCAATCACAGCCAGAATGAACTTTTTAGCAATTTGTGCTATTGTAACTGAATCAATGAGCTTTGAGCACCCAAGGCTCTGTTGCCCGTTCACCAGTTGTCCTTCCTTGGACCCTTTTGGTAGGTATTGACCACTGCATAATAAAAACACCCCAGAAGACTGGTCATTTTAGAGATATGCTTACCAAACCATCATAGTTTGAGGCTTTCTCAGATCTTTAGACTTACATTTTTTATGTGTCTAACATGTCTGATTTAAGAAATGACTGTTTATTGGCTGTCTAAAATTCCTTGACGGTTTCTATTGTACAGTGATAATGAATGCTATTCACATAACTTGCCAGTGGTTATACTGTGGCTGATTAGTGTATCTTCTATGTTCACTTTTTCCACCACCATTCAAATAACAAGAATGATGATGATTAGGATGATTAGGCTGCTATAATTCTGTAACTATGTAATGTTGTGTAGGTTAAACTAAGTTGTGGGTGTAAAGACACTGTACGTAACAGACATAGGCCCAGTTGTACGTTGCATATCCAGTTGTGGTCAAGGAAGTTTAAGTAAAGCTAAGAATGTTTTTTTCACAATCGCTGTTCCCTGCAAACTGTTCCAACCAAGTTCCCTGCAATACATCAAAACTATTAAGTGCCCACACAACACATATGAGCTCAAGCTGACGCAAAATGCAAGCAACCAAACACACTGGAATCTGGTGCAAAACAAGTGCACCATGAAACCACCATTAATTTAAATTGATTCCATAATCTAGGACAATCGGGTCATTAATTTCTAATCTTTTTTCTCAATCAATGATGCCCATATTTAACAGTAGTGAATACGTCATTGCCAGCTATGGCAACATCATTTTAAATCAAAAGATAACAAATAATTGTTTAAACAATGGTCACCCAGTGCATATATTCCGACCCTTTAAATGCGTTCATGAAATATAACATTTGATAGGACTGATTGTGCTGGGGTTTTTTTTTTAATTTTAAACAGCATGTGATCTAAAACACAGACCAGAAGCATGGGTTCAAACATCCTTACTCAAGGAAAATCTGTTCATGCAGGTGACTATCTAACATCAGAATCAATTATTTATTCACCTTGCATATCGACCATGTATGCTAATTAAACATCAATATTCCCCTGGACTGAAACTTTAAACAACTTCCTTATATCTATATGCTCTGAATCCAAATGTGTAAAACTTTTTAAAAAGAGTTCAGGACAGCAAATTTGACTAAAAAAGATATTTCATAAATCTTCACATGTTGTTAGGAAAAACTGTTTGGATATGTCTGGTGTGTAAAAGAACATTTTTAGCAAAAACAATGTCCCTTATTCCCCACGCCACCATTCTGAGGAACCTGAGATGACACTTCTGTCCTCAGCGTCTCCTTTCTGGATTTCAAATATCTGTGACCTTTTTGGTCAGAGTTCTTCTGTGAAATACACTGAGCTGTGAATACATTCTTCTGTGAATACAGCCCAAGACCCTTTTCAAGAGATAAGCATTCCTCTCATATAACAATGCAGTCGAATTTAAAGGACGCTGGCTCTGTATGAGTGTGCAAAATGTAGCCAAAAAAACCTCCTCTTCTTCTCTTATTTACTGTGTGAAGCTGAGCTAACAAAGCATATAGAATTCTTGATGTTTTCTCTCCCAATTTTACTAAGGGTGATAATGATCATTGAGCTCCTGGTCAAATGTCATGTTTAGTTGATTTTGTAAATGAAAGTAAATATACATTGTCTACAAAGGGCATACCAAGACATTTTGGACAACGCCATGCTTTCAATTTGTGGACACAGTTTGCGGAAGAACCTTATCTATTACAGCATGACTGTGTCCCAGGTGCACAAAGCAAGCTCCATAAAGACATGGCTGGATGAGTTTGGGGTGGAAGAACTAGACTGGCCCACACAGAGCCCTGAATTCACCCCCATCCAACACCTTTCGGAAGAAGTGGAACAGAGACTGCGAGCCAATCTTAAAGAAAGACTTCTAAGAAGAGTGGAAGCCGATATATCTGCAAAGGGGGAACCAACCAGGGCTGTGCACAGACCTTGTGAGGGGCATGTGCTGAAACTGAAAAAAGGGCACCCTCCAACCCCTCCACCACCAAAAAAAATTATAATAAAAAAATAAAAATGTCTGCAATTTGTCCATCATTAAAATGACGACGTCACATGACGTCAACATCACACCGGTGGGGTGATGCATTATATAAACCTTTATAGATGCACTAGTGTTTATTTCATAAAGATAACGTTGCACTTATTCAAACAACAAGATATTTTACCGTTACAAGACGAAGACGTTCATCTGCTTCTGCTCTATGACTCTGACTGATGTGCTGAAACGTAAGTTTTGCTCAGGGGGCGGAGTTGTGAAGTTTGACTGACAGTTTGAGCGGTTCTAAGAGATATGCTTTTTAATGCCTTTAATTGGTTAAATATTTGTTAAAAAAGTCAAACAGACGTAAAGGGTTACCAATAGCATTGATTTATTTTAAAAAAAAACTCCCCAAAAAAGGGCACTTCCGAGTGTAATTACAAAAAGGGCATGTGCTCTGCACAGGTTGAGCCCTACCTGCGCACGTGCCTGGGACCAACTTCATCTTTAATTTCCCTAGCCTTAAACAAAACTTAACCTAAGGTTAGGCCCCACCCTGGTCTGAACAGATAGTTTGTGAATAATTGTGGCCAATTTCTATTGGTCATCATGAAAAATTCATACAGGGCAAAGTAAACTTTTGTTCTGGGTGAAGCAATATACAGAGGATTATACTGAAAATCACCGCAGTATTCTCTTCTTTCTGCAAGGCGAAAAATAAAAAATGCCAGTCCTGGCCTGGTCTGGTAACTGACAATTTATGCGTATCAAATAGCCTGTGGTGTCATCATGATTGTCTCATTAGGGAGCAGAATAAATTATTGATTTTGATTCTCTCGCTTCACAGGTCTTTGGGGAGTCAGGATCAAATAGATTTTGCACGAAATGTCCCAGTCCCAAAAAGAGCCTCTTATTGTCATATACCGCACGTCTCTGTGTACATGGTAATGCTTAGCGTGAGTTTTCTTCCATGACTCAGTGCTTTTTTGGACCACTTTTTGCACTCATGGACAGTACACCTCCAGTAGAGGCACTGACAGAGGACATTGATCAAATGTGCCTGATGGAATCCTGATGGGTCATAAATGACTTCTGAGTCTTGTTAAATTCTCTGAAGGGTACATGCTGTACCAGAAGATTGTCTAATAAGAGTCACTTTTAAAGGCCAGCCAAAGGATCCCCAAAGCAATTTTTTGGTAATTTGTGGTGCGGCATGGAATAGTTCCCTACAAACTGGGACTGATTGAGCTGGATTTGTTTCTGTTGGACCTAGCTTGACTCATCGGCCAAGACCAGAGCTTTAGGCTGAATTGTCTCATTTAGCTCAATATAATGGGTATATCAAGCATTATTTTCTGCCACTTTCTTTAGAATTAAATGGTAATGGACTTTTGTCATTATGGCACTTTAACATTACATTCTGATCCACAAAGGTATTATTCAATAAAATTAGGAAATCCACAAATGAAATACAATTGATTTTAAATGTGAAATTTAGGAACCCTTTTTGTTATTTATTTACACTAAATTGAATTTACATTTAAAATGCACACACACACACACACACGTTAACGCACAAAAGGTGAAACTTTGCTATGCAAAGTGTAAAACCAGGATATGTTGGTCTATTTTGGGCTATATGTTGGACTATTTTAAATGAACGATTATTTGTATAACCCAGTAGTAATGATTCTAATATAAACAAATATAAATAATACAAATTCTCAATCTTCTCAAAGGAAACCAATTCCTTATTTTGCTTTGAGGCTGGTTCTCTATTAAAGCAAATGCTTACATTTCTGAAGTGATGTTAGAATAACATACGTTGTTGTTGTTGATGGTTTGTCATCACATTAAGCATTATCCCTGTTAAGCAACAGTTCAGAGTGCCTAGCATTCATTGCCTCAAATGTTCCTTTGTAAGGCGGTAGCAGGTGCATCCTGGGAATAGAAGATAAACGGTCTTGTTCCTTAGACTCTTCATTACTGAAACAGTTCATCAAACACTTGAGCTTTAAACAGGTGTAGCAGCTCTCCTCTGGGACTACCTAGGCTTGTAGGAACGCCTCCATCCTCAACAACTGTGTAAGCACATTTAAAAATGCTGATTTTTTCAAAAGAATTCCTGGTAAGTAAGGCTTAATCATTTTTCACTGTTAGGGTTTTTATCCCAAAACATAATAAATGATATATATTGTTAGAGGTGGACCTTACTCATCCAAGAGATATCAGTGCTATATTATGAATAATAATTAGAGACTCATTAGAGAGTCATGATTGCATCACACATCAGCTGTTAGTCTTCATGTGCAAAAAAGTTATTACAAATGGATATATAGTATTTTGAAAAACTCTCCATCTCTTTCTTTCTCTCCCTCTCAGTTTCCATAATATGTTGAAAATGTCCACAGTGTCAAAGTCACTTTCATCTCTGAAAATGACAACACGCTGCTTTCAACACAGCGGTGTCCTTTTCTTCTGTACCTGATAGTACACTGCCCTGGATCATCACTACATTTTCTCCTCAAGAAAACACAGGTAGCACAAGAGTGACACATTCACTTTTCATATTTTCAAGATTACTGACATTTCTTAACTATAAATCATATTTGCGGAGGGCTTACCGGCTTATCTAATGCTGTATTAAATAATTAGGCCCTCCCCGTGGTCTTTATAGTCATTCATTAGAATCCATAAGTACATTTTCAACAAAACCCCCAATTACATTGGATCTGTAGTGCATGCTATGAAAATCAGCAATTGTGTCAGCAGGCGACTATCCTGATGGCATGTAATGACAAACTCTAATGGGACATAAAAGTCAGGATTGATTTGGAGCCATAGAAACCGCACCAAGTGGAAAACACAACACAGGTAATAAATTGATGCTAATGTGGGCTTGGTCCGAGCAGCGAAATGCCATCGGTTTGTGCACTGGTGCCTCTTCAGAGACTGCATTGATCTTCCTGCAGAACCTTTTCTTCTTTCGGGTAATAAAGCTCAACATTGATTTATTGGCAGTAGACAGTTACCTTTTACCTCCTCCTCTGTTCACTAGCTTCTTTGTTCCTCAGTAACCTCTCTCAAAAAGAGTAGCAACAAGACAGCCATTCTGAGTCACAAAACACATCGCTCACCGGTAAATATTAAAGGACCCATAGCCTCATGACACCTGTCTGGATCTATGCATTAAAAGTGTAATTGTTTTTTACAAAAGCAAACCTACTTCATCTCTTAAACAGACTGTTCTCTTATTATGGCTTTAAGACATATGTAAATGACCTGTGCTATCTATTCAAAAAAGTGCCTCATTCCAAACATAATCCAGGCTGAAATTCATAATCATAATGTCACAGATTGTCGACATTAGATCTTTTACAGGCTGAATAAGTGGATGTATATAAATTAGAGGTGGGCATAGATTAATTTTTTTAATCTAGATTAACCTTACTGTAATCTTGGAATTAATCTAGATTTATCTAGATTAAAATGGCTCATTTGGATTCTGCCGAAGGTATTCAGAATATGTGTGTTGCCCAAATAATGACTAAAAGTAAGTCTTTGAGAATGGGTTTTTAAAGCCCCCCCAAAATGATCCCAAGCCACCCTAAATATATAGTCATTATTCTATTTTTAAATTATATATCCAAACATTTCA
>JBBJLR010000111.1:13386782-13435058 GCA_037577145.1 Brachypetersius gabonensis
TCATCATAGCTTGTGTAGTATAGACCCAGCTCCCAACCCAACTTTGTGAATAGATTAACGGCGATATTTTTTTTATCTCACATTAACGCAGCACGTTAACGCCGATAACGGCCCACCACTAATATAAATGCATTGTATTCATGTGAAATGCCTCTAATGGTATGTCAGAAAGCTTTAACAATGGGTATACAGTGCCTTATATTCTTTTATTTCAAGAAAGAAATGAAAATGTTTCCATGATATGGGCTCTTTATGAATGGAACACCTTGAAAGATAGCACAGATGGTATTGACTTACCATTCATATGATGTTAGCAATCAGATATACATGTGAACTGAGGTGGATGATTCTCCATCTGCCAGAGTAATAAGGACTCATAAACATAAACAATATACGAGGACACAACGCATTACGCAACCTAAACAGTGCATGTCTTCAAAAAGGTGGTAATTATAGGTGTGCTGTGAGACCATAACAATGGACACATTTTGCAGGTATTCATTGAAATGCAAGCACTGTTGCATTAGCATTTAATAAAGTGTGGTGTTTTGTGGCACTGTTTTGCATGTACATTTAAAGCAGCTTGATGAATTGCCTTTGTCAAGCTGGGAGAAAGACTGATTGCTTTTGTAAGGTTTAGCCATTTCTTACTGTCGTATTTGTCATTATGACAACAATGTGTTAACTCATTTTGGCATTACTGACAAGCGCTCATTTCACAGGCTTCCTGTGTAAATGCAGGTTATTTGTATATGCAGTCTAGCAGTAACTGCTCTCTTGCTTGCTTCACTGAGTAATTACCTTCCCGAGGAATGTTTCGCATGACAAAACGCTGCAACAACTGCACTATGGCCATGGGGGGTAAGAAAAGGACAGAATGCCTCTACAGCAGCAAGCAACACTTAAACAGCATCTATACTGGAACAGTTTGAAAGTTTACCGTCTGTCTGTAAAATATTCCTTAACATGTCAAACATCCCTGCATGTTCATCACTCTTTCATATCACAAGATGCTGACCTTTACATTATGCAATCTTTCTGTAACTGGTGAAATATGCAGCCTGCAGAAAATAACTCATCTGTACATGTACAGTGTAATGAGAGGATTGATGGGTACATAAAACCCCCTTTATCTATTGACTGACAACTCACAAAAGGTCACAGATCTTTATAGCAGACTACATGTACCGTAGTGTGCTCTACATTAAAAAAAATAGACTGGAATAGCTATATGAAAGCATTTACAGTCACATCATAATTATTAGAGCTAAAAAAAAAACAAGCTCTGCATGGCAGGTTGGAAAATGAATATATGCAACTGCAAGCCAGACTGTTAAAGATAGTAATTACTTGTGCCTACAGGGGGATCTTGTCTTTGTACCTGAGAGGCAGAAGATGAATTTCTGGAATTAATAGTCTGCATAACATTTCCTTTCCACATTACTGGAAACTGGTGGTAAATTACTTCACTGGTAAGGGACGCCACTAAATGAACCACATTAGGCTGGGTTTATTGTGCTAATTTACAATAAACAATATTAATAGATGACTGGCATGTCTTGGCTTGAGTGTTAATGAGCTATGCCAATACGGGGAAAATGAAGTTCATGCAAAGTGATTAACTTTTAGATCCCTTTAAGTGGCAAGCAGTCATTGTGATTAATAACTGAACCAAGCAGTGAAAAAAGCAGAAATGCAGAAATGAGAAATCTCTCTTTACAAAGGCACTATGGATCACATCATTGCTGTCACATGTGGGCATACTTTACCATTTAGCTTAACATTCAGAATACAGCTTCTAAACCTGACTGGGAAAAAAATAGACTATACAATAGCAGTGGACATTTGTGAGGCCTATTACAATTTCCCAAGCCTAAAAACAGAACAGGAAAAAAAAACCAGACAAAACACATTTTTTGATTTAGAAAAAATGAAGAGGTAGCAAAAGGAAGAAACACATCCTAGTATTACAAAGCCAACTCCAGATATGCCCTTGCAAAGTCTGATATATCAATATCAGCATCTCTTTATTTCTTTATAAACCTCCTTATTTCACTGAAGTACCTTATTTTCCTGGGCCTCACTGAAGACTTAATCAGAAAAAAAAAGAAGTAATAACTATCCTACCTCAGCCTTCTTCCACGCTTTTGTTTAGATCTGGAAAAGGCCTCAAGTGAAAATATGAAATGACTGTCCAGGTCAAAGCAGTCCAACACGAATATTAACCTGTTTATAATGGCAGTGGACAGCACTGTTCAAACAGAAAGAAAAGAGCAAATGTATAAAAGTCAGATGTGCGGTGCTAATGCATGCAATTTCCTTTGTTGAGAGAAAAAAAAATACAGTGTTTTCAGTTACAGCTCCACATGGTGATGTTCAGGAGTTAAATGAGCATACTGGGTTGTCTCTGACTAATCGTTTCAAATTAAATATGAATTTCCTCATAAGAAGACAGCATAGCTTAGCAAGCTGTAATGTAATCGTGTTAATGAATCAGCTTCATTATTATTTTATCAAACTCTTATGTCATGTTTAATTGCATTTACATTCTCACTAACTGGCCTTACTTGCAGATAGAAAATGTGGTATCCTTCAACCCTAATTGGATGGCTGAAACAATAAAAAAAAGGACTGGCAAATAATGCAACAGTGGTTATATTATTACACGATGTTTTAATATCAATTTATCTACAAAACTTACTGACATCACTGTATTCTGTCCAAGGAAAGTGCACAGTCACTGAAGCAAAATAACATAGAAAAGTTACAAACAATCATACCATATATGCAAAAGGTCCTTCCTCATGGTCTTAGTGCTGCACCATACAAGAAAAATGACTCATTTGAGTACAATGTGGCAAATGTGTGAATGGGAATTTATGTGATATCCGAGTGGATGCTTCAGTTAGTTTATTATGAAACCATCACTTTCTCTTTGCAGCTTTGACTCATGCACAGTCTTGTCTGTGTGCGAAAATATTCAGCAGCTTACTGAACTTTTAGCTGTTAGCTACAGAGTTTAGTTGTCTCATAATCAAGAGTGTTTGGCAGACGGGCACTGAAGGCCTGAAGAGAGGAATGGATGCGCACCACTTCATTGGCGGTGAGCTTGAGGCGGTGGCGCAGTAAGCAGGAGAAAAGGTCCAGAGGCTGCTGGCCTGGTGGAGAAAGCCTGTTCACCCGGTCTCGGATCTCCAGCAGCTGCAGCAGGGCTGAATCCTGCGAGCCCTGTGTGTACGGGTAATCCAGCTGCAGGATCAAATCCCGGATTGCCTCTGGGTCGAAATGCATACTATAGCCAAACACCTGGATGCTGTTAATCTTCATGTAGCCCAAGTTCCTTGAAGGGTCAGTCATTTCTAGAGGCTCCAGGTAAACACTTTCATTGGCACTGACGCCTGTTTTGATGCGGCTCCTCAGGTAAATGTGAATTGTCTCAAAGAAAGTCTTCCACTTGTTGCCCAGAGTCAAGGTCCAGTTAAAACATTCTAAAGGGAGATCCAGCTTGGTGGACTGCCAGTCTGGGAAATTGTTCTCACTTACAGGAATCAACCAGCTTTCAGAATGGCTCCCGCCGAAGGGGTTGATGAAGAGAGTAAGGGAGGGTTCCAGGGTGCTGTTCTTAGTAAGGCAGATTTGAAGTGAGATCCCCAGGAGCATATGTACCAGATTCGATTTGTACTTGTTGCTTTTCAGTGTCAGAAGCATTCTCTTCCTCCATGAAGGGTCGAACCAGCTGTTGAGGCGCATATCATTGCTAATGAATATAGCATGGACCTCTAGCCGACGATCTGCCCTCTGTAGAAGGTACCTTAGCTCCAGGTCCTGCAGGTCAGTCTCAAAACCCAGGTAATTCTCAGTGGAGTCAGCCACCATGGGTCGACAGGCTCCCTGACTTAGCATGTATCCAGCATTGCAGCTGCCACAGCGAGTGTGGTTGTCACTGGCGCAGGCAGCACAGGCTAGACCCTCTCCTATAGAGCATGGAGTGGGCGCCTGGCACGTGTTCTGGTCAAACGCACAAATGCAGGTGTGCAACTCTTCTGAGAAGAAGCCCAGCTGGTTGTTCTCTGAGCAGTAGAGTAATGACTGGAAATAGTTCAGCCAGAATGACCGTGGCCTACATTTGAGGAAAGAGGGGTGGGATTCAGTAAGCATGTCTTAACGTGTCTAAAGCAGAGCCCCAGGCCATATGTGTGGCCGTATGCCAGAGGTAGGGTCTGTCACACAGCAGGGTTAAAACAAATGCAGTTTTTAATAATCACAGCAGTTTTACTTGCTTTAGGGAGGAAATTAAAACACCACTGGAGTGCATAATTTGCTGCTAATTAAGCTAACTTATTTTCCAAATGTAGCACTTCAACCTTATTGTGAAGCCAAATAGAGGTCTCTACTGTTTACAGAAAAAGCAAATATAAACAAAGCATTTATCCACTTAACATTGTATTATTGAGTTTTTGGGTCCTTGCATATAGCTTTCTGTGAAAAACACCATGTCTAGCATCCTTCTTGTGCCACCACTGCATATTTTAAAGAAAGCTTCACTGGCAATGACAAATTAACACCATTCATCGGACTACATTGCATAGCAGATGACACGTTCTAATTCCACACATTTCCTCACTAACTGTCTAATTACACACAATCTTTGCCTGAAAACTAAACTCCTGAATCAATTCTAAGGACCACCTTGTTTCTTCTGGATTTGATCCAAGCTGTTTTTCTGACAGCAGATTTTTTCAGCATAATTGTCAGCACTGAGAAACTGGCCTGGGGAACTGAAATCCAAAGTGTACAGCTTGTTTGTGTGAAATGCTCCAAACATGGTGTGGAGAAATCTTTCATCTGTTCCCTATCACTCTGAGGCATGCTGACAAACATTCTGCTCCAGAGTCCATTGAGATTTCAGTCTAAAATATGGGCCACTTTGGAGCCACGGCAATAATTTAGTTCCAAATTATGTGAGGAACTCCCTCTACTTAAACAGAGAACAAGAAACATTATCCCATTTCTGAAATAAGCCCCGGCCTACTCATCATGGTTTCGATGACAAGATAACAAGGCTTCTGTGCTTACCTTTCACGTGGCAAGTTGATGAGGGGCTGCTTTTGACACCTTTTGCTCAGGCTGAAGAGCTTATACACCACGCGCTGGGCCCTCCTGAAGAGGCCCTTCATGCTGCTCTCCAGCAACTCATAGCGCCGCTGAAATACGCCGTCCAGCATCCACAAGTGCTGGATCGTAGAGGTGTTAAGGAAGAAGTTCTGAGGCAGCCTCATCAGGAATGTCTTGAACTCATCTGGTGAAGACAAGGGAAGAAGTTCTCTCTTTCTAAGACCGATCCAGTTAAAATACAGAAGGCACAGAGGGTGATTGTGAGAACCTGAGCAACACTTTCTTGTCATTCCCCATAGCAGTAATAAGACACAACCATTTCACTTGAGAACGGCAAAGGATTTTTCTTTCTCCAACACATTCTCTGCGGAGACACTCTCACAGCATTTAATTTTAGCTGATGGAGCAGAACGCTGAATGTCTTTGATATCCCTCACCAAAGGACACATTTATGACACCTGAGAAACTACTTATGCCTAGCACTTATTGCACTTTCCTCTAGCGCTTATAACATAAACTGTAAAAGTAATTGCACTCACGGATAGTTCAGGAGAGAAAAAAAAATGATTAGGTTGAGGGAGGGAAAAAGTAATCCATTTTAATTTCACTTCAGCACCAGTGGTCATTGCAGGGTGACCTAAACAGGCTGTAATATTTAAGCAG
This sequence comes from Brachypetersius gabonensis, assembly GCA_037577145.1. Taxonomy (NCBI): domain Eukaryota; kingdom Metazoa; phylum Chordata; class Actinopteri; order Characiformes; family Alestidae; genus Brachypetersius; species Brachypetersius gabonensis. Next base: position 13,392,561 of record JBBJLR010000111.1, read on the forward strand.
TATGTTTAATGCTCTCATTCAGATATTGTAATCGCTGTGATAGCCAGTGGGTTGACAGTAAAGGCATTTTATGAGCAATTTAACTTGCTTTACATTTCATAAACTACCTGTGTGTTGATTGCTTTTTTTTAACCCTCCAGGCATTGCGTCACACAGGTGTGCTTCCAATAAAGCATAACATTCAGTGACGAACTTTATAATGCATTCTAATTGCTGCAATAATGATGCATTTAAATGGTAATTCAAGGTTACAGCTGCTATGCTAAGATCTTTAAAGTTAATTTTCTTTAATATTTATACTGTTTACCTTTGACAGACGATCCATACCTAAACACATTAAACTGGAGGACAGAGCGTTTGAACTGCTGGTGCACCAACTGATCACCAACAAACAGAGCAAGCACCATGCAGGACACTCAAGAGTAAAACGCTCACAAAAGCATACTCACTGTCTGATGTGCAACAACGCATAAAAAATATTTACATTTTGCACAACTATTAAGCTTACCGGAGCATACGCACCAATATAATACTGGAAAATTACACTGCAAAGCTGCTGTTTTTGTTTCTCACCTTTATAAACCATCAACGCCCCCAACGTACATTGATAACTAGTATAGCACTGTAACCAAAGCACCCACAGCTTGTGCTGTTGTACAAAAAACGTAATCATTTTGCCAGACGAGTCAAAGTCAAACGAGTGACACCAACATTGAGGCAAACGTCTTCTCACTGATGAGGAGACATTAAGCTGATTTGCAGTCAGACAGACCAACCAGCGCGAATACAATAACTATTCACAATACGAAGTGATGCACTGTTGAATTTTAGTGTGGAACAGAAAACAAAAAAAACACAGAAATGGGTAGAACTGTAAAAAAAAACTCCTACTGTTAAATCCAGCCCTGTTCAAATTTTAATTTGCTCAGAGCACACAGTGTCCGAAATGTAACATTTCACCAGACGTCATCAGTGTTTACTCAGTCTTGCCCATAAATCAAATTACGAGGAATAGGTCATGGCTTAGCTGTTTTAATTGAATGACTTGTGATCAAAGATTTAATTTATCCTGGTTCCAGTTTCTATTGCTGTTCTTCACACTTCCCTAGAGCAGAGTAAAAAGAGTTAAAGAAGCCTCTCTTACCTGACTCCTTAAATTCTTTGTACAGTAGGGCCCATGATTCAGAGATCCGAAGAAGGCTCTCTTCCATGGCTTGGATGTCCATATAAGGACAGTTGCATTCTGGGAACTTGGGGTCACACTTGCACCAGCAGTCATTGCCTCGGCAGACAAAGTCTCCTTCTCCATTGCAGGCAATGTAACTAAGAGCTGCTTGGACAAAGGTATCTTTGAGGTAGTCTGGCAGAATGACCTGCAAACCTTGAAAAGCAGAAAGTGGAAAAGTGCTTTAGAAGAAGGTGGGCTGATATCTGATCAACTTTAAAGTTTCAGAGGTCTAAGCATGCTTGCATAAATCTAGTGTTATATCTCATACTGTTGGGCATCCCAACACATTCTTTAAACTCTTAACAAAGGAAATATGGTGCAATATTGTGTACTGGAGCAGAAATGTCTGGTTTCTTCAAGAGTCCTCAACTCACTTACGTCTTTTGGACAGCCTTATAATCCCAAGACGTTCAGTCAACATGTTTAGATCACGTAAATCTTAGGAAATCACCTAACTTATCTTTCAACAGCCCCAAGAGATGTAGGGCACTTTCAGTTTACTTTTCTTTGAGTCCTCAATCCAGTTGATCTTACAATTATTATGATACAGGTGTGAAATCAGGACAGGGAAGATCATTAGTTTGATTGCTCTGCACTTTCTCTCAGCAGACAGTTGGTGTGCATCTTCAATGTGCATTTCAAGTTGTTCCCTCACTGAAGAATGAACTGCCCAACTACACATAATCCTGATGGATTGGCACACCTCCGAGTTATTTTCTGACAGGTATGCTGGTTGAGAATTCTACAGGCTTGGAAAAGATCAGCTCTGTCACAAGCAAAGCACACCACGGCACTGTTGTCACAATGACTGACAGTGGAAAGCACACATGCAGAACTGTATTCACCCTCTCTACATCTATTAAATACACCGCTCTTGGGCTCAAGTGTTGCAGTTTTGGACTCAGTGGTCCATCAGACTGACTTCTTTAATACACAGTTTCTGCATTTTCCGGTCAAGGTAAGCCTCTCACTCCTATTCTGCTTGATTTTCCTCTTCCAAATAAGCCAGCAGTAGTATTAAGCTGTGATTTGATTACAGAACCAGTGAAAACTTTTGCTACTCTTGTTACATTTTGTAATTTGATTCTAAAAGTAACTACAAAACTTTTTTGGTTAAAAAATAATTTTGCAGTATTTTTCTGCCAGTGGGTTGTTGCTGGTATCTGCACCGCCAGTAAACATTTAACTTTAATATTTCAATGATTGCTCACAAAACATCCACTCCAGACTTGGCCTACGTCGCTTTTCTATTTTTGTTTCAAAAATAAAATTGTGTAAACGAACTTTGAGCTACCTGCTAATTGTTAAACACATTTCAAAATGCTGTGAGATATAAAGTTCATCCAGAGTACACTGTATGGTAATCAAACCAATTAAACGTCTGATATTTTAATCTAGGAGTCAGTTAAATGCAAACACACCTTTTAACTCAAACAGAATGAACTATTGCTGTCAAGAAATATACTGTTCTCTGTAACAATCTGTTCTGTGTAACAACTTTCATGATAAAAAGTGATTATTTTTGCTGCATACTTTAGTAGGTTTCACTGAAGAAAAATGTGTCAGTTTATTTGATGAAATGTCTGAGTATATGTTTTATAATTAATCGTTCATTTTTTCTTTTTCAGAAGAGCCCAGATAAATAAACTTAAAGAGATAAATAAACTTAAAGCTAGTTTAAGTAAAACAATGTAGCATTGCACCTGCAATTCACCCAATCCAAAATCACACAATCATCACTGGGAGGCTTTTCTTCTTTTTTGTGGCATTGTATCTGCTGAGGGATCTATGTGCTGGATAAAATTCAGCTTAACTCAATGAAATGTGTTCACATTCCTTTCCATTTTTTTGGGTTCAGTAACTGTTTTATAGGGTTGTTTTTAGATCTGGTGACATTCCTGTCAGTTTCCCTGAGTCTTGGCTGAATTATTTTCTTTTAACTACTAACATGCTTCCCCTTGTATCGCATACTCGGGAGTATGTCTAGTGATTTCACACACTGATAGCGGGAGGTGTTTGCAACAGATTGCAGACTTGATGCTCTTACTTTGTGCAAGGAATCAATAACCAGTTCATTCTTTTATGCTACTTTTATTTGTCAATCACACATTTGCAAATCTAGGTGATTTGGACTAAATGTAGAGTCAGAAACAAAAGGTGTACCCTGTCTTCACATCAACCATAGCATTTGATTTAAATCAGCTTGAGTATGCAGCAAAAGTAGCAGAATAAATGTTTCTTTGTTAAAGAAATTTATGAAAAGAGTTTATGAAGTAGCGCTGTGATAAAACATAATGAGATACAAATTAATTCAATACCAGAATGGAACAAAGCATGTAAAGGAAATGCATACCTTGCAAGTGGACTTTGTTTTCAGGGCTTTGAACCAGCACAGAACTAACAGAATCAAGGTTGTCATAGTTACTGCAACCAAGAGGGCCAGTCCTTGTTTCAGTTACCTGGGCAACAAAAGACAGACCACGGAATTATGGCTTAAACATCCGGACGAGGCTAGAACATTATGTTACCTGGAAAATAACATGTAACGCATTTCTTTGAAATGGACCATTGAGCGCTGCCAGTATATTGCCACTTTTAATAGGTTTGCTGGGAAAAATGAAGTAGAAATGTATTTCTGAGTGGCTCGAGGACATCCTGTGCTCAGGAAGTCACTTGTGCCAGTCACTGTGATAGCAGGCATGCCATGACAGTCCACTCAAAGATAATCACCCACTTGACATCAATCTTCGCAAAGACAGATGCTTTCACACTTCCATGTTTATTTTTTTCCATCTCTTCCTGCTGCTATAAGCACTTAATTGATTGAGTTGCTTGTTTGAAAGATCCTCCTGCATCTACAAAGAAAACATCCTCTGATTTAAACAAGGATTTGGGGCTTAAAGATGACAAGACTTTTCGCTGCCATATTGACCGGAGCATCTTAATTTACCCTTAGTTAGTCTCGTCCCTCCATGTGGAATATTGGATCACACTATTGCTTTTTTTCTTTCTCTCCTCATCCTTCTCTCTTCATGACACACTGAAGCACATCTAATTGATTCACATTTTCCTCCTTGTGGAGCTGGCACATTTTTATCAATCCGGTGATCTCTTCCGTTTCGGCCTGTCAGATGGTGTCTTTTCCGGGCTGACAGTCAGATAAGGTAAGACAAGGCTAGCTCCTGCCACTCCATCACAAACCCACTGAGGAGAGCTCTGGTAGTAACACGGACACACTTATAAGATGTGTTAACCACAGTGTTCACTTATAGGATAAAACTTACTTTCACATCACATCTTTGACCTTTAAAGGATCCATATCTTTGCTCCATATCCTTTCCCCTATTTACCACTTATGACTATTCATTTTCAAATGTATCTTTCTTATTACAATTAAACAGGCTGTTTCTGTTACAGATTTTAAGATTGATGATTGAAAATCAATTCTGTTTTGATTATCTGCCTTACCTGCTTTACCCTCATTCAAAACCCAGTCTAGGCTAAATCACACTTTTTACCTTTGCTGCAGACTCCTTTACATGCTGCCTGGCTCTATGTAAAAGCCTACAATTGAATGACTAAGATGTTAATGTGATCTTTTAATTCTCAATTTCCAGGCACAAAAGCTTCTAAAAAAAAGACAAGACTGCAAGGTTTATGTGGAAGATAACGCTGTGTTAGACGGATATCTACATTTGCTTAGATCAGTATCTGAATGAGTCATTATTTGATGTGCCATATGACAAAAAAACTTTCTGATAAGCATGCGAACCATGATATAAGTCTATATTTTCTACAACGAACAGCTGTTATTTAAATGTATAAATATTGGCATGTGGCAAAATACCTAATGGCATATTATTGCCCACCTGGACCTGTGTGGCAGTCTGCTGTCCCGCCTTAACATGTGGTATCCACAGCCTGTACCTGATTTTACGCACAGTGCAGCTGTGTTTGGATAAGATGAACTTCCAGATTTTGGCATTAAAACAATGAAATCTGTTGTGATGACACTATTTAACCAAAGTGCTAAGTAGTTCCAGATGTCATACTATATATAGTCTGCAAGGTTGTCGAATAGAGCTGTCTGGCTGCTCATGGCCAAATATAGTCTCCTATTGTACTCTGAAATAAAAACACCACTGTAGAACCACCTTTTACTCCATTTTGAAATGATTTATAAGGTGCATTATTGTTGTGAAAGAGGTGTTCAAAGAACAACCTCAAATAACTTTTGCTTAATTATTAATATATGTGTGTCCAATATAAAAGCACTGACGAAAGGATTGGGACACACCTATTATTCACGGTTTGAGCTAGGCTCCCTACATACAGACTGCAAGCCAGGCCTTCTCATCCAACATCACTGCCTGACCTCATAATGCTCTACACAATGAATGGGCAAAAATTCCCACAGAAACTCTCCAAAATATTGTGGAAAGCTGTCCAAGAAGAGTGGAAGCTGCAAAGAGGGACCAACTCCATATTAATGTGTTTGAATGTAGTGTCATAAAAGTCCCTGTTGTACATTTACACATACAAAAACATTTAGTTTTTTTTTTTTCCAAAAATGTACCACTGACTGTTTTCTTTCAGATAATCAACAAAGCGCTGGGATTGCCTGCCTGCTCCATAGAAATTCTGCCACAGTTTGAGTTCTGGTAGGCACTGAAGTTTTACTCTCAGCAGCAGATTTGCAGGGTGGCAGGGCTGCCTTAGCACTGATTTTGGATTTGGGAAATTGTCAAATCATAAACAAGAACGTTCTCTGCAGCTCACAAAAAAAGCCAGTGTCATTCTCCATTAGGAAAACATCCTGAGCACAGGCATGTGGGTGGGATGAGTCCTGATTTTTTTTTTGAGCCCCTGAGTCCTGCGCACCAGCTCACTAACAGGCTTTTCCTCCTAAATGAGTTGCTAAATTTCTCCTCTACAGAGCCCAGTGGGGAACGCCAAAGTACTCATGCTGCAGTCCAATTTCATTCAATTTGGAATTCATACAGCAGAACGTTCACTTCTGTCTGTCCCGTGAAACACAGGCATGGGTCAGCGCCCCGTGGAAATGATGCGTAGGTCGAGGGCCCCTGCTGCCTCTGCGAGTCATTCCCCTCCGCTGATGGAGCTGCATCCCCCTGCCTCACAGCCTGCTCCTGTCACTCAGAAACACCTTGGCTTTTCTCACATGAAAGCACCTTGGTAAGATGAGCAGCCTTCAAAGAGTAACACACAAACACTCGCCGACATCAGCTTAGATCAGCTTTCCCAACTGTAATAAAAATGTCTAAGTTCCACAACAGTGGTGGGCTGAAGCCCCTTGCTTCTATATGTAATGAAATCAGGGGGGATAATGAAGGTTTTGGCCCAGAATAGGAGCGGCACTCTCGATGCGGCTGGAACGAAGTAAACCCAGCTGTTTGGAGCATATAGAGAGCTTTGCTTGTCCAATTTACTGTGCTGTAGTCTTGTAAAGGGCTGCAGGGGGCTCTTAGAGAACCCTATCTAATGAACAACAATCCTTGACCATATATTAAATACTGTCAGAATGCACCTAACAAACTGAATCGTTCCCAGCAACAAAACATACAGGGCCAAGATCATTAATTTATATGCTTGTTGAGATTCACAAGAATAGAGAATGAGAACACATGAGATGTTGAAAGAGCTGCATCGTGAGGCCGTTTAAAAGAAGGTTTTGTAAAAAAAAGAGAAGGTATCACTGTGCATTCATCTGATGCAGTCCTATGAGGGCAACATGTTGGAAATTTAATCACATTTTGAAATCCTTGAGGCATTTTAATATTGTAATGATAAGCTAATAAAATGCAAGTTGTCAATAACTGCTTCATTAACCCAGTGCAAATTAACCCAGTGCTTTCTATACATAAAACAACAGAAAACGATGTAAGACGAATTGCTTTTAGGTGGGTAACAGCAGTAGCTGCATTGGTATGACAGAATTTTGTACTGAAAATCACTTAGGAAAAACATGTCAGAAAAGAAAGCTTTCAAGGATCGTATGATGAAAAAATCATAATACTCGGATAAAGTGCACCTTTAAATATTTGTAGCTCCGCAAACTAGAAGTTATGTATTCATTATTGATATCAGCAAGCAGGTGTGCTACTAAGGCTTTACACTTCCAAGTTATTCAAATTCTTACATCTGTAACTATGTTCATTTTTGTTCATATGATCATGGCATGGACCTGAACATTCTGGTGCACATAGCTGTCATTTAATAGAGCTTGGTGACCTTATCTTCACCAAGTAAGAGTAAAAAAAACAACCACTTAGTCCATAAATCAATTAATGTTTGAGGCTATAATGTCAAATGTATCCAATACATGATGGATGTCTTACTAGGACTAACACCACTCATAATAGCTCTGTAAAACTGGAATGTAAGATTTCAAATTGGAATACAGGGTATGTTCGGCCTTGCAGCCTCAAGCACAACCTGATTTTATCATCTGTTTAGAAGTGACTTCTCCACAATGATGTATAGCCAACATTTACATTTGAATTTGGTAAATATAACTTGTATTTCTGAAAATCACAATAATACATGTATTGGTCTGGCATGAGTTATCAAGAGAAATATGAATTCTTCTCACAGTGAGACATGAGTAATGGCCCACCTTGATGGCAGTGGAGGCGATCTGGAGGTGGTGCAGCTTGCGCAGTGTGCTCTCTCTGTCTATGAAGTAGGAAGCAGCCAGCTGGTGGAGCGCCTCCAGAGTCACAGCCGTGCTGTTACTGGTGTAATCGCTCACCTCTGCCTTCTTACTTAGCTTCCTCTTGTCCACAAAAATGGTGAGAGCCTCTTCACCTGAATAAATAAAGAAGAAACTACAGCACTTGCAAGTTTGATGAGACACATTTTCATGCAAATGTGAAGTGAATAAAAGCTTTTATTTGTAAACTAAATTTCAAATAAAAACAGAATTGAATTCACTCACATACTGATGCCAATGTCAGCAGATAATTGGATTTGTTTCTGTTTAAATCATCATAAATAATCATTTTCAATCAAGTTAGGCCTTGTAAAATAACATATTTTGTTTGTTTTCTAACTCAAAGGAACTTCTCATCCTCTACAAAACACATTTTGCAAAAATGCTACATGAGAATATTTTATTTTTGAGATAAAAATACGAATTCATATTATTTAAAGATTATTTAGTATTTTTTTCCATACCTACTTAACTATAATTCACATAATCAACACTCTAGATTCAAGCACTCTGCACATTTTTGCTCTGTCAAGATCTGCCTCATTATAATTCTCTGTTCTGTATAAGCCTATCATCATTATATGGCAATTATGTTGACCCTTTCTATACTGTTGGCAATTTAATTGTGTAAAATCAGTTCTATAATTACATTTATCACCTGCCACAATTACTACCCAGATGAAGCACAAATAAAAGTGCAAAAATTAGATACTCAGTTCCATTTAACAAAAGGAATGTTCCATTAAATAAAAATAACTTGTTTTGTTTGGATACCCCTTTTATAAAGAAATGACTGTTTAATTGGACTGTTAACTGCAGCTGATGCTACCTCCTGTCCTTACACTGATTATTATTTAATCCAAGAAGGACACAAGCTTTAGCCAAGGCTTTTGGTTTACATCTAAGAAATACACAATATAGCCAAAAGTATGAGGACACCTGAACATCACACGTATTTGAGCTTATCAGACCATTCCATTCCAAGACCACTGACATTCTGGCTAATTCTAAATAAATGCCTGAGTAGGCTCTGATGATGGTGTGGCTTGCAATCAACACCCTGGCATTCAATTAGCTCTTGTTAAGAGTTCTGGGTAGATCACAGGAGTTTCTCCACACCAATCTAACCAAACCATGTCTTTATGGACCTCCCACTATGCACAGGAGAACAATCATCCTGGAATAAGAAAGGACCTTCAACTTTTGCCATGAAGTTGAAGCATGTAATTATCTACAGCTTTTTTGTATGCTGTAGCATTAACATTACCTTTGACTGGAACTATAACACTACCCTCAAATCTGACGGTAGCCCCAGTCCATTGTCTTTCCTCCATTTGCCATTGCCACTGGATATATGCTTTCCATTTGGTAGCATTCTCCCTTCATCCATCATTAGCAGATTCAGACATCCGACCGCCAGAGAATACATTTCCACTTCACCAGAGTCCAGTGGCATGCTTTTCACCACTACAGCTTTACCCATAGTGACTGCCAGCTTGTCTGCAGCTGTCCAGTTATGGAAACCCAATTCATGAAGCTCTTCATGAATAGCTCGTATGCTAATGTTTCTCCCAGAGATTGCCAGTGTTTGTGTGTGGAGACTGCATTGCTCCATGCTTGATTATATGCACCTGTTAACAATAGGTGTAGGTTTAACACCAGAACTCAATAGATTAGTTCTGGTCCAATAAATAAAACTAGGTGTCCACATACTTTTTACCATATTGCTGTAGGAACAGACATGGCTTTTACTATTCGGGTAAAATATTGCCTGTTTATCAAAACATTGGAGGTCACATCAGTTGCAAACAGTATGAGGTTTGCATTACACTGGGCCACCTGTAAGAGCAACCTCTGGCAAGCTGAGAGCTGGGAGGAGTAATCGACAAGTGTGGCTTTCATAGAGGAAACCCATTTCAGACACGATGCCAGGCTTCTTTTTTTGCTAAAATAATAATGTCACTGTTATACTGAAGCTATCTAGCTGCACCTGCCTCCCACTTTCCTCCATACACTAGAGTATATATAGGGCCCTGAGAATCAGTGCTTGTCACCAGTCATTTTTCCCAGTTTGACATACTACCAGCTGCAGTAGAAATATGCTTGAGCGCTGCCTGTTCTATACAGGAGTTAGACAGCTTTTGTTGTTTTGCAATAGAAACTTCTATGGCAGACAGCATTGAAACATGGTTGAAACTTGCTGGGAGGATACACACATACATTTCTGTTTACACCTCTTTGATAAAGTTGTACGCTGCAATATAATGTTTTTTTTTGTCAAGTTAAAAACGTCTTAAATGTAGGACATATATACAATATTTCCTATAAGAATGTTACAAGATTATTCGACCCATTTCTCTACTGGTTGATAAAAAAATCCATGCTTCTCCCACATTTGCATTCTTTCATAGCATCAGTTGAACAAGCTTTACAGTATGTTGATAATGACTGTCCTCAGGGTTGTGCCAGATGGTGCACATGTTTGCTCCAACTTATCTCACAACTGTCTGGTCTCTGAAGATTGGTTTGAGAACCACAGATAAATGGCAAACCATTTTTTTTTTATCTTGATGAAAACTGTTTCAATTTCTTATTCAAATTTTAGAGCAATTTCTCTTATGTAGAAACAGATTTTTTCCAGTTTGTAAAGATTGTCCAACCTTGCATCAGCAGCTGTGGAAGAATGTAAATGTGAATAGATCGTAATTGATCTGGAAGTGTGCAGTGATTTTGTTTTATTCAAAAATAACTTTTATGTTTGCTAATATAGGTCATTTTAAATTTCATTTTCAAATGGTAGAAAATATATAGATATGCAGCTTTTTTATGAAGGTGATGACACATGCAAAGATTTCCTTAAACAAGTAGCCTTTTGCTGTCGTTAACTAAGATATCCTCTTGCAGTGTGTATTACTTATGACTCGCGGCACAGCAGCAGTCTGTAAGACATGGCTACCTCCTAGCGTAGCTGAGAGCAGAAAATGAGTCCCATATTTCTTGATCAGGTTGTCAGTAATTAGCTGGGCGGAGGGTCTGCGCCCCAGGAGCCGAATGTTCCGAATGAATTCGGGGGTGAGAGGTAAGGAAGAGTCCAGGAAGTCCCTTCGCTCCACGGCCAGATTGTTCACTTTCCAGCGGCCAAATTCCCTGCAAGAAGAACACATACAGTAAACAAGCCTGGTTCTAATGATCAGTTTTTATTAACACTCAGCTCCTGCAGGGGAGCAGGAACACGTGAGTCTAACGGGGGAGACATAACTAATTCCATGGCTGCATCATTAGACTTCAGCTCTAAGAGCAGGTGAGCATTTGAAGGATGAACACTACACAGAGGGAATCAACTTAGAAGTAGCTGCTGACAGGTACTATGCTTGATAAGCACATCATAGTGGAAATCTGCACTGAGATATGCCTGCCCAGTGGTGACACACACTGTGTTTTATATTCACAGAAATAAAAAAGGAAATATTGCTTAAAAATCCCAGATATTAAACCTTCCAGAAGAAAGTCGAGCCATGGCTCAGTGGTCATCATTGATTTTTTTTCAGCAGAAATATTCGCAGAGAAACCCATTAGATATCTTTATTCTGCGACTGGCTTTATTCGACTGTCCCTCACAAAAATGACGTAGCAACTTTTGAAGTCAGGGTCATAAATACGTTTCTCAGTTTTTCTTATTAAAGGCTGCATCAAACTGTTTGCATGAACATACAATTTGCACACAGTTTGAGGCAATTAAATAAGTAGGCCATTCTGTCCACTGCCTTAGCATTTTCAACTTATTCCTCTCGCTCTTACTTCTCTTCATCATGTGCCTTTGAAAGCAGTCAGCCACAAATCAAAGAAGATACTACAACCCACAGAGGGCTTTGCTGATAATACCTCCCTCCTGTGCAACTCACACATCCTCTCTCCAATGATAGCGTGTTCCCTCCTGACTTAAGTCAACTGAGAAATGGTGGGCAGCCTCATACTCGAGTGATGAATGGAGTTGGTGTGGCCTTATGAAAGGAGATCTATCACATTAAATCAGAAGTAATGACAGGGGCCTCCCGACCAGATGTTTGATTGATTCATTCCAGAAAGTACATTTAATTCCATCTGCTGTTTTGCAATTCATAAGGAGTGAAAAAAGGATTATGTGCAAATTACGTTAGGGATATCACATACACTGTGGCCCACAGTGCGACCCAAGCTGGGGGTTTTTGGACATAAGTCAGACATCCTTTTCCGTATTTTCATAAGCTGTACATTTAACTGCTGTGAAACAGACAATATATCAGGCACGAGCCATTAAATCAGTCAGGTTTAGGGAAACTGCTGGCTTTGTGAAATGTGATGATTTATCTCAATTTCACGTGGGTAAGCCACGCCCTCAGCAGACCTGGCAGATGTGATGTGGGAGCTGTTAGTGCGCGAGCCCTTAGCAGTTCAAAGGTTTCCTGGAACAGAGAGGTAGCGGGAGAAAATCCTCCCTGTCATTCTGTTCCTCAGTTACTGCTGAGCATGATAAGCTCGTCTTGTCTTATCTTAAACCCTCATGAGGCCTTATGGCACCTGCCCAAGCAGGGAAAGAAACCAGTTTATTGGCTGCGCTGTGAGGCTCTTCCTGAAATCTTGGATGAGCTACATGAGATGGCTTCTATCATAAATATCATCGGTCTCAACTCCTGTAGAAAACATACAACCGCTGACCCCTCTTTATTTGTAATAATAAAGACTCCTGAAGGATTGTTGATTTGGACATATGGATCAGAGAAAATGTACCTAACCTTTACATCATGACAAAGTTCTCAAATGGTTCCTTCAATTCCAGATAGCATTTACAAAAAGCAAATGCATTGAAAGACACAGGGATGGCTCAAATCATTCTAACACTGGAGTTTTGAATTCTATTGTTGATTGGAAGCTTTGTCTTTTTTCATGTATAACTTAAACTGCAACATATTTTGGCAACAAAGAACTCTAAAACGACAGCGATTGTTATTATATGGCAAAATGTTTAAAAAGTTAAATATATCTGATTTATGTCACTTATCCACATCATTTCTTCTTAGAGCAGGAAATGGACCAATTTTCCACATTGTCATTAAAGTACAAAAACTAAAGACACATGGAAAATTGAATTCTGATAATTATCTACATGTTTTTTTAAAAAAGCCTATTTAAAAGAGAGCCTAAAATTGCATCCTCTATAGCAACATATGGTGAGTTTTAGCTTATTATGAATACATTTCTGCTGACTATGCAAAATGACGGTAATTTATAAAAGGTAAAATTCTTTAAAGGTGATTTTGGGAATGTGTCTTCAAATACCCTTTCAGACATGCCAGCAAAGATCAGCAGTGTGTAAAACACTATTCATGCAAACACTACATAGGTTCAAATACAGGAAATCTATTGCTTTGTTCCAATGAACCCTTTTCAGGTACCTTTATATTGAGAGTATATCCAGTGCACAATTGACAGTTGCCTCCTTGAGATTTCATATCTCACAGAGGCTATTTTCTGGATATTTTGTGATTTCTCACAAGGTATCTGTGGTATAAACAGAAGAATGCATCAGATGGGCCTCCAAGAACTTTGAGAAGAGAAAGATTAAAAAAGAAACTCTTACAAGCACGAGTGTCATAAAAAAAAGGCAGCATTTTACGACATGACCTTTTAAAAGCAATTTAGAACTAAATTCCCCACTTATGTTATCCGGAGAATGGCTGATATTTTATCTCCATGTGCATCAGTGTCTATGGCAACAGTCCTTTGGCAGTGGGTCAATTAAGCAGGTGGCACACTGAAACCTCATCTTTGTCTGTTATGGACATCGCATCTTTCTCCAGCAAACACTCTTCATGGTGAATCCCCTCAAACAAGAAGAGCCATTTTCACAGAAAGGGTTCATTAAAATTCTTTCAAATTCAATCAGTAGGAAAGGTGGAAAATTGAAGGAGGGATGAGATGGTGCTCTTTCATTACCCAGACATTGCTATTACACACCACTGTAACTACTTCTGGTAATTCATCTACTCCGTGTCACTGAAGATTATTAAAATTTGGCAGAACAACAACACCGTCCATGGAGGAAAATGCCGGCATAGAAAATAATATTGTCACTTTTAATCTTTCCAGGTCTGCTGTGGACTAAAATTGTTTGCTATGGGCAAGAGAATGGAGTGCGAATGAGTGAGGTGGTATAAGTTGTAACAGTCGGTTTTGAGAATATGCCATTAAAATAGAGGACAATCTAGAGCGGCATTAAGAAATCACATCTCAGCATTTCATAAGCACACTATGACACTTTCCAATACAAAGACACTAAGCTGTAATACCATTATCATGTAACCCATTCTGTTTCATCTGGCCATACTTTGCACACACTGAAATGGGCTGAGTGATCAAGCAAATAATTTGGGATTTGACTGTCTTTGATAGCCTGTCTCAACGCCAGCAGGCAAGAGCCCTGTCATGTGATGCTCTCCTTGGGAATTTTCGGGTGAACGGAACACAAATATCAATGCCAATATGCAAAACCCTTATTTTGAAGTGTGAACAGAGTTCACAGCACATGCTCCCTCTATGGATTATCTCTGTCTTATGCTCCTTTACTGCCCTGGTGGATAAAAATCGGACTAGTTGGTGCGGATATTGAGCATGACTAATACAAATTTGACTTTTGCAAGTATAAAATACCCTTCTCATGCGAGACCTGTACGTTCTTATGATATCACTGTTCAATCAGTGATTGCAATCTTCCCTGTCTCTATGACAGTCTTGCAACTAACAGTGCCCTCTCAAGGGAATCGTGATAATGCAGAGTAATAAGTATTAAGAAGCCACTAATCACTTGGCCATATGATAAGGCTATCAATCACTGCAAAGTATGCAATGAAAATCTGATGTGCAGTGGTTACCAGCATACAAATTAAAAAAAAAGGCAGAATGTTATATTGGGGAGCAAATTGCAGATGCTGTAAAGTAGCTGCCACAAATCCATAGCTGTCAGCTGAAGCTGCTGTGACCACAGGAATATTCGGAACGCGTCCCTGTGATGAAGGGTGTGATTTATGATGGGTGGGCACTAATTTAAGCGCCAAATTGTATGTTCATGTCCTAACAAATCATCTATTTTACCATGTGCGTGTCAACACATTTTCATCAGTTAACAAAGTGGAATTGCCACGTTGCTGCAAAGCTTAAGGATAATTTACATTAATGATGATACAAATGGATGCAAAAACGTGGAAGATATGGTGAAAAATGCTGAATCATTAATAATACAAAACCAGTACACGTGACTACAGTGGATGATCAATTAATTCATGCAAGCAAGAATAGATTAGCCTATATGAATATACTAGCAAGAGCCTGCTGAAATTTGTTTGCCATATTCTTGGTTGAATACATTTAAAGGGCATATATCATTGGTAAAAAAGAATGTCCCTAGATTTTCTTTTTTAATAAATAAGCTAGTTTTGCATTGCTAAAGTTGTAGAACATTTTTTTCACATTTACTTACATTTACGGCTTTTAGCTGATGCTCTTATCCATAGCGATGTATATCAGTGCTCAAGTATCTGCCCTTTAAAGCTACGCATGGACACTCCACATGGAAACCATCCGTTTTGAATGCTTCCTTGAATACTGCACTATACATGATAGCTAATCAGTATGTATACTCTGGCACAGTAAGAAAAACAGCTTGTAATGGTAAGGTAAACATGAACTATGTTTATAAATCCATACAAACATGGAGCTCAAAGATTAAAATGAAGTATAAGAAATTTGTTGCAAAAGGGCCTTTTAAAAGGTAAGTACTTTCAAAACTGCCATGCCCTATTATAAGGCACTTAAGTGTGAAAGAAAGATAAGTGCTCCAGCCCTTTTGTGCTCTTGTATTTTGATGTTCTTAAATGCTGATCAGAGATTTTTCAACTCAAACACCCCTTAAATCACTAATGTGCACATAACAGAGTCTATGATGCATCTATATTTTTACTTTCCACATACTGTATTATATCAAATCACATTAAACATCTGAGTGATGAGGCTAACTTTGTGTGAATCAAAAAGTGCAGGGGTGGACAGATTAAACATTTGAAGTGATCATTTGTGCTGCTGAAAATGTGCTGCTGCTGAAACTAAAACCAGACACTTGGAGACTCAAATCACGCATATATGTATAATTTCTAATGAAATATCAGATGATGTTTCAGGTAAAGATTTACAAAAGCAACCAGGAATGCTGCCAAGTGATAACTTTTTGGTTTTTTTTTAATGTCGATGTCGTACTCTGTAGCAGGGTTGAATAGAACCATCTGCAGCAACTCAGAGCAAAAAACAGCTTTTAGAAGTAGATTAGTTAAATAATTGAGTAGCTAATTGAGTAACAACTTGATTTTTTTAATACACCCTTTAGGGAAAATGTTGTTAAGCTACTGCATTTAAACAAACCATTAGTACACAAATAAGTTCACAAATAATTCATTGACAAATGTAGGGCACAACAGCATCAATAAAAAGAAAAGTGCACAAATGCTTGCATTAATTTTATTTTTGGCCAAAGGCAAAGTGCGAACAAGAATAAACATCTTCTCCTGTTTGTTCATTAGACAGAACTCTACATAAAGGTTGTGAAATCGTACCTGGCATGCCATGTTATCGTTTCATTACTCCTGTGCACAAGGGCAACCTGAACAGACTGCGATGGAAAGGAAGGGATATTAGATCCTGCAGCTCTCTGTAGCCCTTAATTGAACCTTAATGAACTATACTGGATTTGACCCTGGGCTGTTAAAGTGAGGTTATCGATGTGGTGTCTCTGCTACTTTACGTTGTACATGCAAGATTTTTTCGAACAATTTCTGTTGCATATCGTGAATAGAGTGCAATATTTGGTTTTGATATATTTTACATGTTTCTCCTAATTTATCTCTAGTCAGTTCCTGCTGTGCAACAAGCCTTGACTGAATTTCAAAGGCAAAATGGTTCAGTCTTTTTATAAAACTCCCTACAGACTTGCTACAGATTTTTTTTGTCAAAGTCCATTATGTCACTGTAGACAATTAAATAAATATTTGAGCTAGCTCCAAAACATCTAAAAAAAAGGCACTTAAAACACTATTCATATTCAAATTTTGCCGAGCTGGCTGACACACACATTATGAGGTAACGTCCTGGAGAGCCAGACACTGCTGGAACTTTATTCCGGGGGCTGCCGTGATTATCTAGACTGACATATAGGGTAAACACATTCTTGAAATAAAGATTTTAAAAAGTTTCTGGGCTTAAATGCACAGCTTTAGGAAAAAATTAATTGGTGTAGAAGTGGTTCTTCTATTGCAGGGGTCACTAATTTCATTAAGAGTGGGTCAGTGTAGCTGCAGGTTTTTATTCCAATCAAAGAGAAGCACACCTGATTCCACTTGTTTGATCAACCCTCAGCCTTCAAACTACTATCTGAAGTGTTTTCCTGCTTTGGAGGAGTTCAGATCTGTAGTCACCAAGGCCCTTTGGACAACCCGGTTATATGGCACTGCTCCAAAGGACTCTTTCTGCCAACTTTCTTCGTAGAATGTAATTCAAAGATATTGCAAACAGTGGTCCTGGAGTAACACTGCTCCACACGTTGGATCTTTTCTGCTCCCAACACACCTGACTCAACCCATCAGCTAATTAACAAGCCCGTTATGATGTTAAAAGGTTGGTGGAAGGTAGGAAAAACAAAAAAAAAAATGTGCAGCGCAGGAGAACTCCAGCAGCAAGAGTAGAAAACACGGTTGTGACGGATCATGCCTTGATCACATCTGACTTAAAAGAAAACAGTTCTCAGGGGTCTGGGTGATTATCTGCCAACACAACCGTCAAACATGCTGCTTCTGCTGAACAAATGTCTTCGGGGGAAACATTAAACTACCCATATAATAATTAACTTGACTGAGCTGTGGGAGATGATTGCGTCTCAGTATGAACCAGCATGTTTGAATGCAAAACTGTAATATCCACTGAATAATACAATAGTAGGACAGTAAAGTGCTAAATTAAAATGATTTAGACATGGACACATGGATGAATTATATTAGGGTGAGTTTGTATTTTGGACTTCTGTAGTGTATTGTCCCACATTAAGGCAACTCACCCTACAGAAGCACATCTATTTTCTTTCTTTTTTTATTTTAATTATTGTGTTAATGTAGTACACCGAATTCATATGGAAATTATGAATTAAGCCAGTGTCAAATAAAAGGCTTTTAGCATCACATTAATAAGAGTTCAAATAATCTGCTAAAAGCCCTGATGACACAGTAGCCCCAAAGAACTACCTCTGCATTCTGACATGCCTTACTCCTCCGTCTAAAGCATCCAGCATCTCTTTGCTCTAGTGCCAAATCACTGTTTACATGCCTGCCCCAAGTGTGCAGCATCATTAATTCATTTGAGCTTCCACTTGTATTTCTAAATGTTAGCTCTACTGAGCGTTTAGCAATGTCTCTGGAGAAATGTATGTGTATATCAAAATTAAAAATAAATTGCAAAAGTAGAAGACGGCAAGCTGCCTTATATCTCCACATAATCTGCATCAGCCAATATTCCAGATGCCACAAGTTATGTATACACTTGAGCGCTGCTGAAGAGGTGCTCTGTAAATTGACATGTATTTATTACTCAGAAAATAATCACTGTTCTGAAGTGTGCAAAATTGTGATTACGTCGTTTGCATAATTGCCTTGACAATTATTGAGTGCACACAACCATAGCTAACCTGATGTGAGTAACAAGCTATGAGAGGCAATAAGAGGACCAGTCATTATTCTTGTTTTCTGTTCCAGATTCACCTCAAGCTGGCCCCCAGCATCTGCCACCATCTGACCAGGCACATGCCTGTAAAAATACCGAAAAAAAAACCAAACGAAACTAATGCTGCACATATCTGTCAGTTTGTGAAAACTCATCTTCGGCTAGTTGAGAAACGTAGGTCAGGGACATTTGCTGACTAAAAGAAATGTATATAAATACGAAATAAACCAGCGCCTCACCTGTATATCTTGTATCGCGTGGAAAAGCCTTGGCGGTTCCTCTCCACAAAGTCAGTGTACTCTTGGGAGTGGTGGAAGGGACCCTTGTCTGAGAGGAGCCAGTCCAGAGGCCCAGCAGGACCATCCTCAGCCAGACTGGCAGAAGCAGCCAGCCAGCAGTGGAGGCCCAGAGACAGCAACAGCTCCCATAGAGCCATGAGGGGGCCAAGCACCGCAGGCTTCAGCAGCACAGGCACTGAGGTAACAGCAACAGCACGCTCCACCACTCAGCACTGCAGATCAGCATGGCATCCTGTCCCCACAAACATCTGGAGAAAGGACAGAACGTACATCTGTGCACACACACACACACACACACACACACACACACACACACATACACAAACCACACAAACAAACACACACACACACAAACCACACAAACAAACACATACACAGATTTGCAATTATTTAACATGAAAATGTCATATATGCAATATGTCCTATATTGTCACTGTATCAAAGCCATCTTTCAATATTGTCTGTGCACAGCAGCTACCCTTTACATTATCTCAACATTTTATAATGAAACAGAAATTATGCTAAAGTATTTGAAATCAAATTTAATTATACTAACATCTGAAAAAACTTATTTCAGGGAGGTACTCCCAATGCCCTGCAAGCCTCTAACCACACATAAAAGGGCAAAACACATAAGGTATATCCTTAATATACTTTCTAATTGTTTTTTTAGTAATTCTGTCCAATCTATAAATCACACTGGGTATGCCAGTAGAATAGTTTTTATTCTATTACAACTCCTGACGTTGCCCCTTGGCAGTGGGCCAGTTAGTTTAAATGACGTTATTTGTGATAATGAACAAATGGCACCAGTTGAACTCACCTCAATGCATCTTTTACAACCATTTAACCCCATGGGCAACGCTGAAATCACTGTTGCAAACAGTACAGCGCACTTCTGTTAGGCAGGAGTACACATTCATTTATTCTGAACTGAAAGCTTCTTTTTTCAGGCACTCTGCCATGGTGATGCTGAACAATATATTAAACTGATAGAGGTCAACTGTAACGCCCTCCCACTGAGAAAACTGATAGGTCTACTTGGCAGAAAAAGAGAGACCAATCAGGAAGCTTTCTCTGTTACTCTCCTGTTACATTACACAACTCCACACTCTTCTTCTCCAAAGATTCGTAGACTGTGGTGTGTCCTCTCTCGCTTTCTGGGATTTTTCATACAATTTGCAAACATACCAATATGTGGGATACTGTATTAAAAGGAAAAGTGAGATGACTGTATTAATGTAAATTAAGTTTTAAATTGTATTGTATACTTTTAAACTATGGAGATATAATTATGCTTCCATTAAAAGAACTTTGATTTAAGCTTTTTTCCAAAATCATTTTGGACCATTTCTGATGAAATTTCGGAATTCATCCCGAAATGTTCGCACGACATATTGGGCTTTTTAAAATCATATCAAAGTAAATAAATAAACAATAACGCTTTACATTTTTGACATGACAGTGGCATATAAGTGAACCTTAAGTCCCGGCATTAACCTTAGAAACCAAAATAATAAATAAATAAATGAACAAACATTGGGCTTTTATAAAATCAGGAGTACTTTGTTGACCCTGACATTCTGACATTGTAGTTCAGCCTTGTTTTTCTCTAGTGTTTCTACAAAATACCGGTACGCACACACATACACACACACGCTCACAAGCAATTAACCAAAAACTCTTCTGCTTCCTTAAGGCCATGAAAACTTCATCAGGACCACTGAGAGATCAGAGCGGAGAGCGCAGAAAATTATCCATTATGGGAATTGCCTACTAATTGTCTGAAATTGAGAAGAATAAGTATTCGCTTAAAATTTTAATGAGAATTCTTTTTCTTTGTTCTTCCATAGAACAAATTTAAACCAGATTAACAATGAAAACATGCAGCCTTAGTGGTGGAAAAGGCACACATCTACTGTCAGAATCTATTGTGGGATCATGTCATTACATCCCATTCACAAAAATGACACAAAATGACTGAAAATGAGTCTATCCACAACAAAGTAACACACACAGTTCTTGCAAACTGCAGACTGCCGGGTCACGGCTTCCAATATTGATACTCTGATTCGCTACGATGACAAACAAATAATTGCTACTTTTCCACCTTCTCTGTCTGTAATACATTCTCATTCTCTCTCGTTGTTCTACCTCTTGCTATAGTCTTGCTATTATTTCCATATTTTTTAGCAAGCACTGTCAATCATTTCCTGCAGTCATGACTGAAGCAGATGTTGGAAAAGCGTCTCATTATTGTATTATGATGACAATCTGCCAACTGATGTCTGCCATGTGACCATATGTGTGGGTGGCTCTCAAAAACCATCTCTCTGGTCTGGTGCAGTATGCAAGCGGATACATACAGAGAGTTTGTACATTACATTAGAAGCATTAAGCCAGAAACAGGCTCTTTTTGGGTTGGCTTTGAAAACAATAAACCTATACAACCCTGGAACAAAATAAGAGACCACTTTCCCCATGTTTTCTGTTCACTGTTCGTACAGTTTGTGGCAGTGTGTGTGTGTGTGTGAAATGCACAAGTTGCTATTCTTTTCTGAACTATTGCAGTGTGAGCTCTGTAAAAAATAAGAAATACCTCCCTATGTGTTGTAAGTGCAGTAGCGTTTGTATAGCAGCTGTTCTGTGTGCTGTATTCCAGCAGCTTCACTCCTGATTCAGTTTGCTGATGGGATGAAACAGAGCTCACACATGCACACACTATACTGGTAACATCACTATTTTAATTGTTAAATAATGTAAGAGTGGTGTGTAGTTTTTTCCCAACGTATATTAAATTATTTATCTGTATTATTTAAAAAAAATCTTTTTTAAATGATACATATATTTTTTTTGGAATTTTAAATCAAGTGTGATAAACAGTGTCTAAAACAATAGTGGCATGCACATTTTACACAGACACAAACCCACAAATTACAAAAGCAATAAAAATAATAATAAAAAATTTCGATGACTGTATATATGTGTAAATGTATATGTATTTGTTTACTATTGCCTTTAGGCACAGTCAATTTCATGTCTCAGACTGGACTGTTGCTGATTTTATCATTTAAGAATGCCTGCTATTCATTCAGGGGTTTAATATTTTGTAGGCTTATTTAACTGATGTTGACTAGAGTAGCATTCATTTGCATGTAGTTTAGAGCTGAAAGCTTCCTGATTATAGGGCTTTTAACTACAGCACACCGCTAAGTGGCTCTAGCCACAAAATATATCACAAATGGACCAAATAGGAAAGTATACATAAATGCTTGGGTTTCAGCATAAAGATTATAATTAACAGTATAATCCCTGAGAGCATTAGAATGACCATATTTTAAGCCCCTGGAAAAGAATATGCGGTAATTGCAATGTCTTGTGTCTTGTTAATTTTGCTAAGAAATGTTCAGACTAAAATTGAAATTGTGCCAGAAAGCTGTAGAAGTCATTAGAGGTCAGCTCCTTTCTTTTATCCTCATTGGAACCTTTTTTCGCTTTTTGCGTGCCTCCAAGCTCTCATCTGCAAAAGAAGCCTGCAATGTAATGGACTGATAAGCAGATCCATAACAGGCTGAACACAGTTCCAGTCGGGGCCACAATGCTTTCGCTGTGATTACAGCAGATTTAAAAGCAGGCCTTTTTGCTGCATGACATCCAATTCTTCAACGCAGACGTCCGTGCTCTTCCATGCATAACGATGAGTCGGCTCCAGTGGAACACAACAGCCTCTCAGAGGGGATCCCACAACGCAGCAGACTTCAATGTTATGGTGAGCCACAGAACGACGGGCCTTTCAAATGCCAGCTACCTCCGCATTTCAACAACCACTTGTTCTGGCTTTTCTGCTCCTCGTCTTATGTAGCAATCCAGTGTCCCTCTGCTCGAGCGCCAAATCACTGTTTACATGTTGCTCCCAAGAGTGCAGCTTTGTAGTTCCATTTGAGCTTCTACGTACGTTTTAATGCTTTCTAAATGTTAGTTCTATCGAGGGTTCAACAACATCTCTGGAGAACTTTGGTATAGGTCAGCATTTGAAATGGCAAAACCAGAAAAATAAGGCCTGACCATAAATGTCATAACAGGTGCTCACATGTGTTACGGTCTCTCCACATAAGATATATCAGGCATGCTCAGACGATGATTACTATTCTGAAGACCGCAAGGCTGTGATTACGCCGTGGGCATAATTGAACGCACATGAATACCGTTAACCTGATCCGAAAAATAAGCTAAGAGAGGCAGTAGGAAGACCAGTCATTACTCGTGTTTTCCCCTCCAGCTTCAGCTCAAGCTGGCCCACAGCATCTGCCACCACCTGGCAAGTCTCATCTGTGTGTACGAAAACAAAAAAACCTGAAATATTCCTGCAAATATTCATCACACCCTGAAAACTCATTTGCTCTGCAGATTAATGCCGGCCTGGGGAAGACAAAACAGCATTGCAAAACATTCTAGTTGTTAACACACACAACAACAACACAACAACAGTTTGGCACTACTACAAGCCTTATATAAGTCTATAAAGTTGTAGTTACAATCCTATTAAAACCTACAGTTTACCACGCTTTCTATGAGCACACTTAGAGCTAATCCTGAGGCTCCCAACATGCTGTTTCAGCTATTTCTGTTAGGGGATTTAAACTCTCTTCAAATAACACTACACAAATAATGCCATTTGCATGATTTTGCTTACATGGAAAACATCCTCTTGGCATAGCCTCACACTTTTGCTCACTTAAAATGCAGTTAAAACATGTGCAATTACTCCCTGTTCATTTCAAGCTGGTGCGTATATAAACCCAGTGGATTCATATGACCCCCAAACATTTACAACGGTGACATGATTGTGGCTATTATAAATAAAATTTATCGTCAGTTAATTGATACCCTGGACAGGTCTGGATATTCGGAATTTACCGCGCATTTTCCAACAACCACTCCTGTTGAACCGACACATTCTGTTTGGAATTTATAAGCATAATCTCGACAGGACAAATGAAACATCTGTAACGGGGCAGAAATGTGTTTTTTTTACTGAATGTGGAAGCGTGAAGTGCACTAGAGGCTCCACACACAGATAATTGTGCAAACCAGCAGCCAGAAATACCCGTAGGCTGCTCTGCGCTGCAATAAAGGGCCAATTCTGTTTGTACAATGTTCTGAGCAACCAAGAAAACTGTTAAATATGCCGTTGAGTGGGATGAACTGTGGTCTACTTGCACAAGATAACAGATGAAGTGCGGACACTTGAATGCCAGAAAAATACAGGAAGAAAGTAAAATTCTACATGCACATTGTGGTATGCATGAATGAGCAAAAGAGAGAGAGAGAGAGAGAGAAAAAAAAGGAAAGTGTTTTAACCAAGATAGTAAAGCAGGGGGAAATGATTGCAGTGCATGCAGTGTCTCTGGAAATTAATGAAGCAACAATTATCTTACTGTATGATAGATAAGACTCAAAATTGCGGCCGAAAATTCAGACAAATAAGAAGTTTTTATGGTATTCTCAAGGGTAATTTATGGAGTAAAAATTCAAAAGACAGAAATGTATGATCATCTTAGCCTTGCCTCATGACACGCAATTTTTCATTTTAACTCTGCGTTTCCAGAGCATTTGCGCCCAAACCTGCAAGGTTTCCACTGGCTATAGAAGCACATTGTAATTTGTCATGTAAATGGTAACTATGACAAGGTCCTGTGTGCTTTCCTGGAGGGACGAATCATTTTGAGACTACAGCTATTTCTAGTAATAAGAGGGAAGCATTTTATATAAATGGCTGTCAAAATGACAAAAAGACAATTTGTTTTAAGCAGTATACCATTTTGTACAGGGAGCGTAATGACTGGTTGCATTCATTAAGTCACACTGTGAGACAGGCATTTTAGATTAAAGCCAGGAACAAAAAGTTCGGAATTCATCTGGCAAAAAGAGTGACTACAAAGGGCTGGAGTCTGCTTGGCTACAACGTGAAACCATTTGGAGGAGAGTCTATTCTCAATAAAGAAATTTGCACTTTATATGAATTTAACAAAAGGGAAAGAAGATAATAACGTATAACAATATACTGCTTGAGCTAACATATAATACATTTAATACGTCTGTGCAGGTGAAAAGGAATTGCACTGTCTGTGAAATTTCAAAAATAGCACTTTGAAATGACACAATCGTTACATAAAGCTTGTGCATATTAATAATCAATACATTTATTTAACATGGATTTAGGGCAATCCCTTCGGTGTGTAGCTAAATGGGTCAGAGCTTTATGGGACTGTTCCTAGGCCTCTTCCCACAAACAACAAGCCTGTCTGGATACAAAGAATATTTTCTGGGCAAACTAACACAACTCATGTTGTTTACCGTGTCGAAATGGTTTGTTAGCCATTAAGGTAATATGTTAATACATTCAGCAGTGGTCTGCCCTCATTGTGTTATACAAGACAAAAAGGTTATTGATGTTGAAGCCAAACAAGCCTAAATCAAATTTTATACCAGGCTTAGTGTCTATAAACAACTAAGCAATAATGCACATCTCTCTTTTTTGATGCAAAATCACTGCTGTTCCATGGTTAATAGGCTCCAACCTCTCAGGATCTACCAGCATCGGCTGGGACTTCAACCCTGCATAATAGATACACATTCATTCTAGTGTACGGCTGACAGTACGGAGAGGTATTACTTTTAGCAAATGGCCTTAAGAAAGTTCTGATGATGAGATTTGGGAACTCAAACCTGAGTTCTCCAAGGTGTTTCCTCAATTTATAATTAGAGAACAGGCTGAAGTGTGGGGGGGCAAGTTGGACTCTAAGCATCTGTTCAAGGGTCTCATATGAAAGCCTCGCCACAGCGCAGTGCCTCAACTGACTATGCTGGAAGTATGCAAATGACACTACCTTTTTTTGTGATATTCCTTTCCTCAAGTATGTCTAAGGAGTGTGGGTGGAGGGCTTTGTGGCTATGAGGTGGGGGTGGGGGTGGGGGTGGGGAGGGAAGCTGATTAAAAGGTTTCACTGGAACTTCTTCAACAGGATCCAATTTGTAATTCTGCCATTCTGAAGCTTGTCTCCAAGCCATCCCCAAAACCATCTTCAAAGACGGCTCCAGGAAGCGCTTAACTTTACATCCTGCCTTCACTGCTGAGTAAGGGGTTTTCACACCTAATTAGCTCTCTTATCATCTAGCCCACGACAGTAAACAATACCTTTCATCGGGTGGCGGGGCAGCGCGCTCCTTTGTAAAATAATATGACTCCAAGTGATAATTATTTATATATTATAGATGAGCTCCAAAAAAAGAAGATATGTATAAAGAGATGCATGGTGGTAATGTTTGTAATGTATCAAAGAGAATATTCCAGTAGAAAGGCAATAAAACAAATATGAAGCTGTGTTAATGAACGGAGCATGGGAGTCTGAGACACTGCGTGAGGTGTTGGGTACTGTATCGGATATTCTGTCTAATCTTGTTTTAAGAAATGGAAAACAGGTGACTTCTGAGGTGAAGATAACTTTCAGAGCTCAGCAATAAATGCAAATGTCCCCATAATAAATAGCTAATTGCAGATAGTTAGCATCTACTGTACACTTAAACATAAAAAATCCTTATTTGAAAGAATGCCAAATGGGCAGTGGCTCCTCATCCTGGTATTTTTGCATTTTGGATCTTTTTTCCCCCACTGGAAGTGGTCCCTGCTGAAGGTCTGAGAACCCCTGTGCTAGATGAGACAAAGCACACAAATGTACATTGTATGGGACCAACAGGACTGAGATTGGGAACCTCTGCCAAAGAAGAAAGAACCTTTCTATGATTCTTTTTACAGAACCAGTTTTGTAAATGTGATCATATAAAGGTTATATACCATTTGTTGTTTTTTTTCACAAAACAGAATCATATACAAGAACAATAATCGTTTAATTAAGTTAATACAATAATCTTTATAATTAATACAAGATTATGTAAAATGAAGCTAACACAAGAATCTTTCTAATAATGTAAGACTTTTTAGAATTAAGTGTACGCTGTATACTCAACCACAATTACACTCAAAACACCTTTTAATGAATATTTGTATTTGAAGATACTGCAAAGAAAAGATATTTTTGCTGAGCATTGAGACTGAAGCATCCATTCACTCTTCAGCGTTTTTTTCATTGGGGAGACATGAGGAGGCATCATTTTATTCTGCGTTTAACTAATTAATATGTGCTTTTGGAAGACTGATAAACAAGTAATTTAGAGGATTTCCTCGGCAGCTTTGCGTGATCCAGACTGAACCATATTGAGCTTCCTGCATATGCATATCTTGACAGCTACAGGTATGTTGGCATTTATCCACATGTAAAGCTTAAGCTTTAGTAGCAGCTTTCATGAATTAACCATGACCATTAAATGGAAGGGGTTATTTAATTAAAATGCCTGTAAGCTGAATAAAACACAACAAAGAATTGATTACTAATTCTATTAAAAGCACGCTTAAATTGCACATGGGGGGGTAAATGAAAAAGATACAATTTTAATTATGGCTCTCTTGCTCGTAAAGTTCTCATTTTTACAGTTTTATTTGGCCACATATCACCAAGTGGCTCAGAGAAGCTCAAGGGAAAAGCACCTATAAATCTCAGCAGCACACACATAGGTCTCCCTTCAAATGGGACCAGCAGGACCTAGTGCAAAAGGCCTAGAGCATCCTCCTTAAACAAAGACTATTATGGTTACTCATTGGATATAAATCTGAAAGGAAGCCAGCTAAAGTGTTTCTTGCGTGTAAACAACAGACTCTCTGAATGGAATGCAACCAAATGGACTGGCTGTTTGTCAATGAAGTATTTCTTTTTCTTTCATGCTCAAAGCTTTGTAAACATCGCCGCACATTTTAACATTCAAGCTTGTTTCAAGAGTCAACCAGGTCTTAGGGTGTACTCAAACTAGGCTGCCAAAACACATTTCATCCTCTTAGACTGTTTTTTTCACTAGTGTGGTCATTCAATACTGTGCCCAGGCACTTGAGGAGGAGACCTTGGGCACAGTTCAGATGCTACGCATTCAGAGTGATCACTAAGAACTCAAATGAGACTGTCCCTTTTAACAAACATGGCAGCAAAGGAAGGACTTTGGTCAGCAGGAAGCAGTGTTTGCTAGAAATTTGGACAGACAAGAGTATAGAGAAATAACTGGATACAACACAAAAGAACTCTGGATGGAAAGGATAAAGCATGCTTATGTCTGAAACATTAAGTATGATGTGAGCTCAATGTGAGACGTGGTGAAGTGGGGAGGGGGCACAAGTTGGGGTGCAGTAACAAGGCCAACTGTATATACACCACAAGTGGGAAATTTGTTAATTTGACCAAAAAAGAAATAGGATTACACTCTTGGAAGTTCCTAAACAGTACTAGGCATCAAAAAATGGCAAAGATGCTCAACATGTAAATGGTTTTATACTTGTGTAACTAAGAGACATATCTTTTTTTAAGCAACATCCACTGAAAAGTTCTTTAAGGAATCACTCTAAAATCCCCTGGCCCGTTATCTTTAGTAGTGTAGATGTAACTGCCCACTAATGCTAATGACAGCCCAGTGTTATGAATTACTTACTGTTTTTTTACCTCTTATTTTCTATTTACACACTCATCAAAGTCTATGGTCTAGAGTCTTAGCTCTACCTGGCTTCTTTTTTTTTAATGATGCTGTGTTCCTGGAGGTCTCAGTTTTAAGCTCTAATCAGTGAGCCTATCTCCCTAAGCCCCTCTTTTTTCTTGTATGTCTCACATAAGGCCCAGAGTCAGGATGGATTCAGTGATCTGCCAGTTTTTCTCATTATCATAAAAATAATGGGCTATGGCTGCTCAGCACAAAGCCTCTCTCATGCTCGGGCCTGTCTGCCTGCTGCATGTTCAGCCGATCACTCACTTGCCCTGGGATTTCTGATGTGTTACAATAGCTGCAGAAGGGCCTTCATGCATGAGTCATTCATTAATCTGAGGACTTGTTAGGGAGCCACTTTACCTGTAGATAGCCATTTGAAGGAAAAGGCTCCACTGGTGCATAGTGGGGCACATTCGCTGGACTAAGAGGGGATATTTGTTTGGCTTTCATGGCTTTTGATCTCTGGCTACATCACACATTTGAATGGGGCTGAAAGGACCACTGAGGAAAAGTAGGAGGCATTAGCCACTCATGTTTGTGTATGACACTCTAAGGGTCTTTTGTAACCATGTAAAAGGGTCTTTTGTAAAAATGGGAAACAAAAAAAAAAATAAAAGCAAAAGACATGGTGCCAGAGAGAACAGTGATGAAATATAGTTTACAGATGAAGAGAGAGAGAAGTAGGGAGAGGGAGGGAGATAACTAAAAACAGAAAGAGATAATTGGAACGAAAGAAAGAAAGTAAGAAATAAAGAAAGAAAGAATGAACGAAAGAAAGAAAGACAGAGACAGAGAGAGAAAAATAGACTGAAAGAAATAAAAAAGGAAGAGGGGGAAAGGGAAAAAGAGAGAAAGGGAAAAGGGAAAGTAAGAGAGAAATAAAAGCAGAAGGACAGAATGACAGAGAGAACATGAGACAGAGCTGAGAGGGGGTCAAAAAGAGATGAGAGTGATAGACAGACCACATCACAATAAAGAGACAGAGAAAGGGAGAGACAAAAAGAGAAAGAAAGATAGAACAAATGAGAGCGTTAGACAGAGACTGAGAGAGGAGAGAGAGAGAAAGAGATAGATAGAGAGAGGGGGTGAGAGAGGAGAGGGGGG
This sequence comes from Brachypetersius gabonensis, assembly GCA_037577145.1. NCBI lineage: Eukaryota > Metazoa > Chordata > Actinopteri > Characiformes > Alestidae > Brachypetersius > Brachypetersius gabonensis. The sequence continues at coordinate 13,422,358 of JBBJLR010000111.1, forward strand.
GTGAGAGAGAGAGAAAAAAAACACAGGTAGAAGTAAAGGGAGATAGAGGGAAAGAGGGGAAAAAAGGGAGCGCAAGGAAGAGACAAAAACAGAAAAAATGAGTGAGAGAGTGAGAGAGAGTGGGAGAGAGGGACAGAGATTGAGAAAAGGAGTGGTAGAGACACAGGGACAGAGACAGCACAATAAATGAATCTGAATTATTAATTAAGCTTTTCTGTTCAGTTGTACACTTGTGTTTTATTTGGGATTTTTTTTTTAAATAACAAAAACCTCATGGACAAACAAGCCTTTTGTCTGCTAAAAGCTTGTGGATCTAACAAGTCTTCCATCAAGCTGAAAAAGATTTGTTCTGTACAGAAAGTATGTTCTGAACAGGTTCTCTCACTGTAACTCTATTCCTGTACCTTATTTTTTTTTATTACCCTACGCAGATAGGCCAAACCGCAGCTTCAGTGGAATGACAAACCCCAGTGATACACAGAACAAGTACACAAAAAAAATATTCCTACTCTTTTAACATTCTCTATATGAATTGGCTGAAAGAAGCCTTTAAAGAAATCTCAGTGCAACACACACACACACATCTTTAAAAGAGCAGAACATGCACGGCATGCTCTAAGCCCTGTATTGTGCAGGCTTTGAGGCTGGATCAGGAGGATGCTGAACAGCGAGCCCACTGTGGGTAATAAACAGGCCCATAACAGTGCTAAGCTAAAATCCTCACAGGGCATTGGCTGTCATGCTCTTTCCATCGGCCAGAGCCTCGCGAGCAGTGTGTCGCAGCACACAAGCTCCATCTGTGACAAAAAAAGCAGATATACTGCATAATATTTGACCAGATTTGTATGCCATGCATCTCCCTGCCAATTAGCACAGCATGCATGATCCATTATAACACTTTCCTGTTCATTTCACAAGAAAATCCTATACAGTAGTATATTGTAGTTCCCTCCAAAAGCTAGAGCACACTGACCAACGAACACAAATGTGATTGTTGAGACACTCTGAAATGTCCCTCAATCACTCTGGTTCTGCTTTACTAGGTCTTTTTCTGGGCGTTCTAAAGACAACAGAAGGCAATAGGATGTTAGTGTTTAATGCAGAATATTCAGTGTACTCTGGCCATACACTGCTCTGCTCACTCCAGTTGTTTTCTCTGTGCAGTGACTCATAAAGTTGATTTTCTTTATTTGAAAGTATATTTGGATCCCTCCGAGCTATCAGACTTGATCTGCAACGCCTGTCATTGAGGCTTAAAGTCAGATATTTAAATTAGTCAATCACTGGACAAATGGTTTGTGCACTGCTTGAAGCTGGTCCTCCATGCATCACTAACACTTGACACTAGTTAGCTCTGAGCTTATCACTGCTGGGGTATTTGGGCCCCAGGAGAAATATAAACAAACTCTGTGAGCATATGTGTGTGTGTGTGTGTGTGTGTGTGTGTGTGTGTGTGTGTGTGTGTGTTTGTAAGAGGGCGGGAGACAGAAAAAGAGGAAGAGAGAGGCAGAGATAGGGATAGCATGAGAAAGAGAGAGGGTAAATGAGTGAGTGAGTGAATGAATGAGTGAGTAGATGAGGCAGCAACTGAGTGAGTGAACCAATCATTCTGTGAGAAAGAAAATGACTCAGAGAAGAGAATGAGTTCGAGTGAGCGAATGAATGAGTAAGTGAGTGAGGGACAGTATAAGGGAAAGACACAAAAACAAAGAGTGAGAGAGAGTGTCTGAGTGAAACAGAATTAAAGAGTGAACATGTACGTGTGCATGCGTGCATGTGTGTGTGTATGTGTGAGTTAGTGATTGAGTGAGTGAGTGAATGTGTCTGTGTGTTAGGGGTGAGTGAGAGAGAGAATATGTGTGTGTCGAGGGTGAGTGAGTGAATAGGTGAGTGTCGAGGGTGAGTGAGTGAGGGGGGTGAGTGAATATGTGTGTCGGGGATGAGTGAGTGAATGAGTGAGTGAATGTGTATGTCAGAGATGAGTGAGTGAGTGAATGAGAGGATTTATGTGTTGGGGTGAGTGAGTGATTGATTCAGTCTAAGTGAATGATGAGTTAATCAGTGTGTCTGGATTGAGTGAGCGAGTGAATGAGTGAATAAGTGAGAGATTATGTGTGTGTCAGGGTAAATGAGTGAGTGGGTGAGTGTTGGGGGAATAGAGAGAAGGTGACAGTAATAGCAAAAAAGGTTGAATGAGTGAGCGATCAAATGAGTGTGTGTGTGTGTGTGTGTGCGCGTGTTAAAGTGAGTGAGTGAATATGTGTGTGTTGGAGTGAGTGAGTGATTGTTAGGGGGAATATAGAGAGTGTGACAGTAAAAGCACAAGAGATTAAATGAGTGAGTGAATGAATGAGTGACTGAATGAGTGAGAGGGTGGGTGAGTGTGTGTGTGTGTGTGTGTGTGTGTGTGTGTGTGTGAGAGAGAGAGAGAGAAAGAGAGAGAGAGAGAGAGAGAGAGAGAGAGAAATAAAAAACACGACCCATCAAATAGCATCACATGGATTTATAAGTGGCTGGATGTTCTGAGGGGATTAGTGTTGTAGCTCTGTCGCTCAGGTGCTGCGTGTAATGGGCTTAATGCGCTGCTGCCCATCCCTGTGCGTGGAGACGGAGAGGAGAGGCATGAAGGCAGTGCGCTGCAGTATAAACTCTGAGCTCGCAGGGGCGGACCTGCTGGACTTGGAGGTGTTTTGTAAGAGCAAACAGAAAGAGTAGAACGAGCAAAAACTCACCCCAACAACAAGCCGCGTGCAAACTTCCCCCGGCCCATCCTCCGCTGAAACCTTCCACAACAGCTGCTTCCAAACACCAACTTCACCGAGTGCTGGGCTTCAGAAAGCGAAGGGTGATGGAGCGAGGAGGGGGAATCGAATCAGAAACCAAACCAGAAAAAAGTGCCAGTGCTCCTAGTCCACCGGGGAACTTGGGTGACACGCTGCTCCCATTGAGCATCCAGAGCGGGTCTGTTCGATTGTTCTCTCAAAAGCCCCCCGCACGCGACTCCAACGACCCCCTGGTCCCGAAGTGAGCTGAAATGAATCCGTTTAGCGCGAGAGAGCTGGACGCTCGCGCTCCGAGCCGCGAGAGACTGCAGTGCTGCTCGGTGCGTAATGCCTATGGACGCTGGAACACTCCCTCATAAAGTCCGAGACAGCACTGCTCTGCTTGACCCTCCTGCTCTACATCCTCGTCCCCGTGTGCGCGCCTGTGTGCGCGCCTGTGTGTGTGTGTGTGTGTGTGTGTGTGTGTGCGCGAGCGCGCGCGTTCAAGGGGACCACATTTCAATGCACAGACGCTTCTAGCCACGACTGCCTTGCTTCTTTGCTGCCCCCCTCTCTCACTCAGTCACATGTTTAAAATACAAGTAGTCCTCTGTAATGGTTTTTTGGAGGGCACGCTCGAACCCGTTTACGAGGCAGGAATGATAACTACATTAGAAGCCAAAGCCCCCTTTATTTAGGAAACTGCCGCACCACTCCCCAGATTTATAAAGCTGAAACGTGGTTTTATTTAGGTAAAAAAATAGTGTCTAGTTTGTCATATACGGGCTTGTACCATAGTGCCCATACTCTCGGAATGAAAGGTCCTCAAATGGTTCACTGTAAAGAATCTTTACATTTCTTTCCCGTTCAAAAGGTCTCTCATGCACTAATTTGTAGAAATGGTTCTTCTAAAAGACCAAGTGAAATGTTCTTGTAGGAACCAATTGTGGTTCCATCCATTACATCTCTCCAAAGTATCCATTTTGGCATGTTTCTTTTGCAAAGAGTAGATTTAAATATCATGCAGCACATCATGCATTGCAAACTATATTAGATCAAGGCAATTTTGTCTGAAGGTTGCCTCACATTCAGCAATAACTGTGCAGATGTAATGCATTTCCTTCTTGTGAAAATGGTATATACATTCAAATCAAACAAATTGAAGGCATCGCTGATCTCAGCACAGCTCTGATTGAGTGAAATCTCCAGAAAATGTTATGTCGTGTGGATCTGCAAAACTTTCCCAGAGATAAATGGCAAACTTCAGATAGCAGGCGATCTATATTTGTGCTATATCAAGAGACATTCAGAGCTGTGCCATTACGTGCTCCCTTAATGTGTGTGGGTGCTGCGCTCCCTTCCTTGGACCCTAGCCCTCATCTGTGCCGAAGGAGTGAGTCAGACTGCAGAGGCAGGTAATAAAATCATGCTTCTGATCCCCACACCACCACCACCACATCCGCTCAAATTCCTTAACGAACACAAATCATATGATATAACATGAAATGAAATATTAAATGATATGCGTATATGTCATTTAGTGACATGTTGAAGACGTCTTGTTGTTTTTATTATTAATATCATTATTTATATAATGATTTTTATCATTATTATTTACATAATTATGGACTGCATGAGAAATTTTGTTAAAAAAAATAAGAAGCCAAAAATGGTCTTCACTTGAGCACTACACTTTAACCATGAACACTGAACAAATCCATCGCTGAGGTTGGCACAGAGAGGCTGTTTGTCTTCTGGTGATTTGCAGGAACACCGATCTGTGCTGCGTGTAAGTGTGTGCGCGTGTTATCAGAGAACAGATCGTGATAGATGGGCTGAAGCCATAGCGGAACGGCTCTGGACTCTCAGCGCATCAGGAACTGTCCGTGGTGCTGGACTCATAATTCACTGAGCCCCCAGTGTAATTTTGATTATACAATTACACAGGACTCACCTCCCTATTTGTCACTTTAGTTTTTCAGCGTCTGAGTTTCAATACACATATATTGTACATCAGCTATACAATAAATCAGAGAATTAATTTCTAATCCAATGCTGACTTTAAAAGAGGTGGCTGTTTAGGGCTTTATTTCATTGCAGTAATGTCAGGCCTTGAGAAGACTGTAGTTACAGTCTTTAAAATTGGTTCAATGTACAATAAAGCACTTTCTATCACCTTAGGATGTGAAATGACTATGATTAACAGTTCATAAGGGTGTTATTTAAAAAGAAACAAAAAAAAAGTGGGATGTCAAGGCCAGCTTTTGATTTCATGGCCAAAGAGAATCACTCAAATCAATATACATCTCTCTGTCTTTGATGATAAAGCGAATGCAAATTGATTGATCCCTCTCAGCCCAAGCACTTTAATAGGTGGCACCTTCGAGATTAATGGTCGAGGTGTGCTTTATTCTTTGCTTTTCTGCACAGATGGTACAAGGGGCTGTGATAAATAGACATGTTAAGTGGTCTCAGATCCAATTCAAGCTCTTTTGATGCCAGCACTCTTAGGCTAACACAACATCAGTCATGTCAATGTGCTATTCCGTAGGAGGAAGACCTAAAAGATCAGACGCTGTTGTGACATTGAAACTACAAGAGTCCTGATCAAAAGGTTTTTGAATCGCTGCCAAGGTTTTTAGTTCATTTCACTTCATCAGCATACCAGAGATTACCACTGTGGAACACCCTCTGAAACACATTACGTCTGTCCTGGGTGGATAATTATTATTATTTGTTTTTTTTTAAAGTTGATGTACAATACGGATCATATTCAACTTTGCTGTCTCTCCTGAGCACACAAGGAGGCAGAGATTATCTATTTCGGAGTTGGAAAACTTTTCTCTGCCAGCGAAGTTTAATGCTTTCCAAAGCCCATGTAATTTGACCTTGCTTTTCCTCAATATCCCTTGGTGAATATAGGACAGTTGATTCAGATAACTCCATTCCGTGAGCTGGCAAAATGAATTTAGCTCTGTAGGACTAAGCACAGGTTTGCCTCGGCTCTATCCGTGCAGGTTTATCGCTTTCCAGAAAACCATCAGCAAAGCAGTTACGATTTGTTTTACATTTAAAACTGGGAGGCTTATTCAGTACCCTCAGAGCCAATGAAAAACATACAATGCATTGTGTGGATTAGTGCATGCTATCTCCTTTTGTGATAGCCTCATCTGGCAGTGGATAGACCATTCAAATGAAATCCATATTGTAGTCGTTATCAAGGAGTGAATTACAATTAAAGCTTAACAAACCTCAATCTTTCTGCTGGGCTGTTCAGCAAAAACTTTTTATTTTATTATTTTAAGAAGTTTTTGTAGCCACCTTTTATGTGGCTACACTCATTTTATTGCTACAAGGTGTTCCCATTGATTTTGCTTTGCTGCAAAAAACGAGTCTTCTGTTTCATTTTAGGGTGGCTCTTTTTATATAAACATAAAGACACACACTTTTCTCTTATACCTGTGGGATGCCACAAGACATTAAAAATGCAATATATTGACAGTGATAAGGGGCTGTTCACCACACGTAGATGCAACAATTATTTTCTTGTTCAGTGAGGTAGTGATTATTTCTCCTGGATTCTTAGAAATGATAACTTCCAAAAAGATACTTCTTTGGATTTTGTGTTAGAGGAATCAAGTTCAGCCTCCAAAGGAAGTAATAGTTTTCACTACTGATAATGACTGCATTACACCCAAAGGACCAAAGACCACCCTGCTGAATGAGGCCCACTCAATTTGGAATGATCCCTTAAATTCAGACCTTTTTTCAGAAGGAGAAAAATGAAACAACACATGGTTGACTATTCACTTTATTACTAATATTGGGTTGGGTTAGGGTTATTAATAGGCCATTGTAGAGCATCACAATGAAGGTGTTTAAACAATGTGACAAAATGGCAATTCAGATTTGCCTCACTTTTTTAAGTGGACCGCTAAAGACTCATTATGACGTTTAACCGTCTTTATAATAGCACCTTTGACTGTTTCACATGTCACCTAAATAAAAGTTTTCTTCACTTCCCCTGCAGTTTAAAAGAAATTCCTTAATACCAGTTCATCCTTTAAAACATATTTAACATATAGCCAGAGTTATACATCAGATCGCTCCATAATCTGTGATATATAGCTGGCATATAGCAGGTTCACCATTTCTATAAATAGTAGATGAAGCTTCTGCACTAAAGCCTGATAAAAGTGTCCCTATGTGTGAATTCACTTCAAGGTTAGACCTATTGCACCACAGAGAGAATGCTGTCTGAGGGGATGATGATGTAATGCTGAGAAGTACATGGCAGGACTTCCTTCAAAGTCATCATCTCGAAAGAACAGTTGTAGTTAACCCTGCTTGTACGACTTCTAGGACAGGGGTGCATCTTCCGTGAAAATAAGAGAAGCACAACAGTCTCATTCTGACCACTGGATTATCCTCACTACAAGAAAATCAATAGTTTGGACAGCTGACTTACAACCTGAACAACAGCTAGAATTACACAGCAGAATTACATCTTCGCCAAAACATTGTACTGCTTGTGTCATATTGCCTAGATTACCAAAATTAGATTTGTTAAGAGCTGTACAAATGACCTACACTCTGTGGATTTGCTCCCACATGCAGCAGCATGCGTAAATCCAGCGCCTTCTGTGTGTACTCCAGAGGCTGATTGGATAAATCTGTGAGGTGCGAGATGACAGGGATAATTCAGGGTCATAAGACTGACTGCTTTGTGACAGTGTTGGGAAGAGCTGAAGAGGGGGAAAAAAGTGCATGAGTCAGCATATTATATTGCTCCATTAAAATTCAATTTACAGCCTGTTTCAGGCCCATCCGTGCTCCCAAGCCATATGAAGGCTACTGGGGATGTGGTGGACACTGCAAAATTTACACATTTTAGCGCAGTATAGTTAGTTATTAACCTTACCACTACCTCAGCCCTGCCCTTTGGCTGTTGAAGCTATAAAGCACTATTGACCGCTGCTGAATTTTAAGGGATGACCTTATAAAAATGTGATGCATAAGATTATTGCATAGGCTCTGATTACAAGCGCTCCAGGAAGTGTGCCCCACATGCACTGTAGTGTTAAGAGCATCTTAACTGTTAGCAGTTTACGTCTGAAACTACTTTTGAGTGCGGCCCTATAAAGATCTTGGAACCGCACCTAGAAAACATACTTTAGGTGTTGGTTTGTGGAGGCATGTACAGACCATTGGCTTAGTAAGCATAATAAACAACATCGACTGTCATCGATTTAGGCTTTTCATACAGATTATTCAACCGCAACAACATGAAAAGATCCTGAGCCAAGAACCATAGGTCAATAAACTGAAGAGTCTTTTTTTGAATCTCCATACTGGGTTGTGTAAGCTAACATTGTGTAAGTAAGAGAAAAAAAAGGTACATATGAGTGTAAGATAACATCTGTTCACTCAAGGTAATGGAAAAGGATATTTAAGAAGAGTGGAAAATAACCATAATTGTAGAATTTTCATAAATTAAAACATATATAACTTACTCTTTATTATTGTAAATATTATTTGAACACATTTAATGACTTTTACATAGTTTTAGGACTATTCAAACTCAAAGTTAATTTGGATTTTTTTTCTTCAGAAAGGTTAGAAAAGCCAGGTTAGTTTGACATGAAATGCACCATTGCAGAAAAGCATAATACCACAATTGTTCACAGTGGTGGTGAAAGAAACCAGACACCCAAATTGTTTGATGTCTCTAGTGCTATCTCACGGAGCGATATTGCACAAAATGGTTATGAATACACTGCCTGATGCCTAAGACAATGACAGTTTTGAGGCAAAGGTTTGACTTTGTGGGGAGATACATGCGCTGTTATAGGACAAAAACGTATTTTACCACGATTTTATCATTGACAAAAACATGACATTTGTATCACTGACAAAGCAGACTATTCTGTTTTGGATAATATATATATATATATATATATATACATATATTATATCTCTGACAGCCACTGTAAACAAATCATTAGTGCAGGTAAAAATCTCTGCCACCAGTTTGGACACATACGATTTTATGACAGCAATGATATTTCAATTTTGCCAAATTGCTGCAATAAATTTCAGCAACATTGTTAGGTATGCCTGTGATTATGTTTGCATAATAGAGTATTATGAAACGTTCCTTTTTTTCTCTTTTTTTGCATGTATGCCTGGATTCATTTTCGAGGCAAAGTAGATTGGACACCTGTTCTGCTGCAAGGGGAAATGCCTGCAATGACCATTGTTTCCTCTCCGTCTCTCAGTCATTCCCCTTTCCTGTCACTGCAATGGCATATGGGAATGTTAAGGGAACTCTGATTGACAGCGCTGCTGAATTACTGTGCAATTTCAAGAGGGGCTCTCCCACAAGGGAAGCCTGGCAGTAATTCTGCTCAAATAAGGCACAGGCATTCCCATGTTCCTCAGGCTTAAATTAACAGTTCTAAAACAGTCCCATGAGCCCGGTGCTAAACAAAACCGAACGTGGCTAATGCCAAGTTAATTAACACAGACCCAGATGCTCAGCCTTCTGAATACTTGTACCGCCAAAGAGGGAATATTCCACTCTAGATATGTTTATTTTGACGGTAATGCCTTATTGTCAGTGGAACAGGCAGCCTTAGCTCTCCTCAGCCTCTTTGCTCATTTGGTTGTACCCGATTGCCTCTCTTGAATTGTGTGATTAAATCCAACAACCTGGCATCTGAGGACAGCAGTGGCAGCATGATTATTGTTGATGCCAGGATCTATCAATGGAGGGAGCAAAATTAAAGGTGAAACGTCCGCCAATGAGAGAGAAAATCAAAGTCACAGCAAGACGAAGCAAATCTTTAAACTTGTTCCGAAGATTCCTAATGCAAAGATCGTTTATTCAGAAGCAACTTGTCAGACTGTGCTACAAAGGAGGTTGATGTACGTCTGACTGATCATTAGCCTCTAACAACAACATGATCAAACAATGTGACTTACCTTTAAAGATTTCTTGCCTAACGAACAGATCATATGCATGGTCATTAGCCTGTAAGCCAAAATTTTGCTTCATTTAATTATTTTAGTTGTGGCTACAGTGTCTGTAGAGCGAACCAAGCTTAATTAGTGCCATTTGTGGGTCTAAGGGGGTGCGCATAATTCTGTCTGCACTATGGTTACCAAAATTTGTACACATTAAATGAATAAAATCCCAATGTCTGAGAAACGTAAAGGTGTGTGTGTGTGTATATAAGAGTATAAGAACAAAAACCTTTTATTTTTTGCAAATAAAAGTTCATAATTAATCACTTCATGTTGTTTATGCGGGTAGGAGTTGGGGTTGGTGGGGTCTGGCTTGTCTTGGACACTGGCAAAGGGGGGCTTTAAAGAAAAAAGGTTGGGAACCACTGTATTCGACTGTTTAAAAAGGTTTTACATAAAACTAGTTAATACATTGTTCAAACTAAGTCTGTGAATTTTATGAAGGAAAGTGCCATTGTATTGGTGCCATTGGCATTAAGATGTTAGAACAGATTTTCCCTTTGCACTTTGCTTTTTCTTGTCTGGCATGAAAGTGGATTGTGTTTACAATTCATTTCAGGGTGATACTTTGTGCACTGTTTTAAAATAGCAGTTTCTTCCAGCATTCAAGCCTTTGTGGGATTTCATGCACTTGCGTTATGCCTCATTTATATTTACTTAGAAAGCAATCAAGGCAAAGGCACATATCACTTACAAAACAGTCCCAATTTTGCCACCAGACCTTTTGCATCATTTAAATATTCAGCTGAAATGAAGATGCTATGGCAATCAAAACAACAAGGACTGATTGCTTGGAAGAAATAAACTGGCTGAGCAGTGACTGGAATTGGAAGCTGTCATGGCAGAATAAAAAGAATGCTGACAAGTTTGACACTCGCCAATATTCACATTTCTATTTTCTCATATTTTGTCTTGACATTATACATCATTTATGGACATTTGGATGTCATCGTTACATCGTTTGAGAATGCACTTCCTTATTGTTACAGTTGGCCAACAGAGGTAACACTGAAACCCTGAAATTTACAAGGAGCATCCAAAGGCACCATTAAAAATGTCTAATTATTCTAATGATGATGATCAGTAATTATAAAATCTCAGTTTGCTGAAGATACATATAATGTTTGTGGAAGGTAGGTTTCAAGCTATATTACCAGCTCCACCTGGCAGTGGAATTAGCCTTAAGTCCTGAACAAATGATTCTCAGATGAAAACTACTCAGTTCAAATTGAGCCAAAGTCAAGAAAAGTTTCATTTATTGCAGATAAATTCTCATTTAATTACTGCACAAAGTTTTTTGATGCCAATCAACATCTTCATACCTGGGGCAAAATGTCCTTTTAAGTGCTTTTAAATTATACCTTACCTTAAAGTTTGACATATTTAAACTCTGGAGGAGCACTGGAAAGACAGAAAGATTATTTTGATCAGGGAAAACACACATTGTTGAATAGCCCTAAGTGCTGCTATTTCCAAATTCTACTCACTGGTCTCTTTTAAAATGAAAGTGAGCCACACAAGAAAATAAATAAACTAGGCAGCAGGAGTATGTACATTAAGCCTTATTTTGGCATTTCTCTGCAAGAGCTTTTCCCAGATCAAAAGTAAATAACCTATGGCTGTAAAATGGCCAGAACTATTTGTGAGCAGAAACAGACCATGGCAGCATCTTCTGAATCATGTAAAACAATGTAACATGTAGCAATACAACTGCAATATGATAGTCTTTCCATGTCATGCAGTCTTAATTTCAGCCTTCTAGATGAACACAGTGATTGCTGTAATGAGGGGAGAGAACATTTCCAGAGTGTTATTAGCTATTAGTAGTTGACACTTAGCTCTCACAGCATGGTTCTCAGTCAGAACATTATATTACTGCAACACGTCAAGAACATTATATCCCTTCAGAGAAGGCCTTCAAAATAATTTGAAGCTTTTAATAATTTATCTCACTTTTAAATGGTGCAAGTATTACAGAATTGTTTTATGTTATTGCCCCCAATTCTTAAAAAATTGCTACATCTATGTAAATACAGCTAAGTGAGCTCTCCAATAGGTCAGACTTGCAGGAGCTGGACAGGAGGCCTAAAACAATACCAACATAATTAGAAAATGACACATTAATTTACTAGGGCTAAGGTTTTTGGAAAATAGGGGTAAGCTGTTTAGCAATGGAAAACTGCAAATGCACTCTTGTGCCAGGACTCTTTGCTGTTTTTGCTGCATGTCATTGTAAAACTACAGGCAAAATATTAATGCTGGGCAACAATATGCCTTGCTATATGCAAGATTAAATAATGAATTCCAAAGTAGTGTATTGCACAGCTTTCTTTTTAAAGTACTGCTATGTGAACAAAAGGGCAAGAACAATTGGTTTGCAAATGTTTTAAACACAAAAGAAGCTTTTTAACAGTTAGACAGCTGCAGTTCAAATATTTACTGTAAATCTCAACTTAAACATTCATGTAATCAAATGAAATATAAAAAACAAAGCCACGTGCCACTACAGGACATTCACTTTATCTAGTTTGTTATAAAGAAACAAGTTACCCTGACCCTGTTTTACACCGGATGCGTCTGCGTTGCGGTTCATCTCTGACACAGCAGTCGCAACTAATCGGCGCCAGTAAAGTCAAAGCATCAGTTTACACCAGATCCGATGCGTTGTGTCTCTGCTATGTCTCTGTTCCGTGACATGTCCGGCAGTCCGTCGAGATGCACATCAAGTCCATTTTTGATGGATATGGATCAAGAACGTAACACAGAAAGCATGTGCCAACTCCAGACGACCCCTTCACAACATGGACAACTGTACTATATTATTTTAAAATCGTACATATGACCCACATATTGTTGACCAGTGTATTTAAACAGAAAAAAACACCACAAAATGAATCAATGTCATTCAAAAGT
>JBBJLR010000111.1:13461711-13477188 GCA_037577145.1 Brachypetersius gabonensis
GTGTGTGTGTGTGAGAGAGAGAGAGAGAGAGAGAGAGAGAGAGAGAGAGAGAGAGAGAGAGAGAGAGAGAGAGAGAAAACACATCACAAAACCTTTCAAACTGAACTAGTCATTGGATTGTAGTTGAAGGCTTGTTGCCCAGGTGGCTTTACCAATTCCACACTAATCTAATCCACAAAATGCCCTGAGAACCTCTCGGCCCATGCTGCCTTTCCACCAAAAGTCAAGGACACTCTCCAAGCGAGGCTGGAACTAGCAGGCCTTACAAGGTCAGCCTATTGCTCCTTTTTACGTGCAGTGTTAGGAACTCCCCGGTGTCCTTTGGGTTTTCTAAGTCGCTTCAGTTTTATAGTTAGTCTTTTATCGAGACTGATTAGTTCAGCGATAGGCCCAGACTTGCTCCACCTACATATGTATTCTTTTTTAAATATTGTAAAGGTGCAGATTGACAAAATCCCATCAAAAATATCACTTTTGCCCAAATGCCTCATGTACTCAGGCAGAGTATTTTGTGACTGTAAAATATGGTGATTTATAATAATGTAATGGCTACATGAGTGATTTACATTAGTACATTACTGAGTTACATTACATACACCTTTTGTGTTATTTATTATTATTGTGTATTATTAGTTGTTATGATGGAGAGAAGAGCATGTATATAGCCTGCTGGAGTCCTTGAAGAGAAAGAGGAGAGAACTATTGAAGAGATCATGAGGCCTGTGTTCTGACACTTTACTATTATTTATGGATATAAAATACAATAAAATACATGAGAAATGTGTAGTTCATTTTAGATAACTTTTTAAATACATGTAACAGGCTACATTGATAAGATATTTTTGGTTGTAGTTATGTTTGCCATGGAATAAAGCATTTTGAATTGTTCATTTGTATTACACATTCATTTACACAGCACATTTTTATTAGCTACAACAGCACAGTCCATTTTAATTTGGAACTCCACATTAAGTAGCAACTCTGAACTGAGATCCCTACAACTGCTAACAAGATTTTTGCGAACGTTTCATTAAGCTTGTCCAGCTTTCCAAAATGTGTTATAAAACAATTTGATTCAGCAGTTGATTCAAACCACACCCATTTCTTCAAAAGACATCTCTACAGCTATAGAGCTGTTTACTGTCTCACAGGAGTCTAAATGCATGTAAGGTGCATTTGAATCTGGAGAAATGTAAAAACATTCTATATCTTTGTATTGCCATAGTTTATGGTGGCTAGACTTGCTGCATCTTTCTAGTTCATGGGCACCATCATTTAGTGGCAACGGATAGCAAAACAACTTTTCCACAGCATAATATTTCAAGGAGGTTCTGTGTGTCAAACGAGAGTAACTGGCTTCTGGACTAAATGCATGACTCTGAGAGCGGAGGGGTTCCTCTCAGAAGTTTTTTTCAAAGGCAAGTGTCCCCCAGATATGAAAGTGAGTGCCAGTAGCACCGTGGGGGGGAAGAGATTGCACATGTTATACAAACAGCCCAGACTGCAGCGTAGGCCTTCCATCACACCTCAAACCACCAGCAAGGCTACCACGCCAGTCTGATATTACAGATGAAAGAAATGTTTACCGGCACCTATAGGTTTGAAATGCTCACATTACCCCTTATGGAATCCTTCAGTGCCCACAAGTATATAATTACATGATTCTTAATTCATTTTTAGGTATAGTTATTATTGATGTTCTGCTTTAAAAAATGATGCAGCAATTCGTTTGTGATATTACTTGCATTGCATTTGATCTGTATTGACAGATGGCACCTGACATTTTTGGAAGTTAAATAATAAGAAAAAGATGGTAAAATATAAAGATTTCCCTTCTTTCTGAAAAACATGAACATGTTTTAGTCCATATAAAATGTGTTAGTAACTGAAAGTTTATAATTTTAGAAGGAATAAGTGAAAAAGCACAGTGTTTTAAGAAATGTTTTATTTTGAATTGCCATTCGGTTTAAGGCAAAGCAAGTTGTATACATTCAATTATGTCTTTATTTATTTATTTGTTGATTATTCCTGTACATTATTGCTTAGTTTGAATGTACATGAATGCGTTTATCCATTTGTTTGTTTGAAATTGTAACTACAAGAAGTGGTTACAATTTTCATGACACTTTTCATAGCAGGTATTTCTCGTTTTTTTATCCTGTTTACCGCTGTAGTGGAACACATTTTGTGAAATAGAACATATGTTTGGATTTAAGTTGTACTCGCTATATTCTCAGTGTGTTAAAACAGACAAGAGAATGAGATTGTACAGCTTGTTCAATTACTTGTTTCTATGTGTGTGTGTGTGTGTGTATGTGTGTGTTTGTGTTCGCAGAGTAACAGAGGTGTAATGCATAGCATTATTCCATATCTGCCCAGTATATTTTCTTTAAACTGCATCATGGTGTTTTAGAAGCTGCTTTACAAAATGTGCATGTATATTAATACAAAAAAGAAGGAGTCTGTCTGTGTGTGTATGTGTGTGTGTTTGTGTGTGTGTGCGCCTTTGTTCATGTTGCTGCATTTCAGAAACAGATGGAATGACTACAGGCAACTGAAGTTATGCAAAATTCTGGCCATGCAAGCATTGCAGGGAGCCACAGTCCAAACAGTGCACTCAAAGCGTGTAGAGCATAAAACTGTCATAACGTGCGCACTGCACACTGAGGGAGGTCCATTAATATCTTCCATTGAACTTGCAATAATGTTCATTCCTGCCTTTGTGGATCTGTGTGATGCTGTGGCACAGTGAGGGAAAATTTGAAGTTTTCTGTTTAAACGCGAATATTGCTATGACTTCTGTTGAAGTTTGAGTTCTGTGTAACACAGAAACAAAGACTTCATCTGGACTGCCATTTGGCAATCTGTCCTTATCATAATGAAAACTCATAGTATGTGTATTATAAAATCACCGAGTCAGATTTTATTTAGATAAAGGGTGAGAGGACAAGTCTGCTGCTTCAATATGACTCTCAGGGTTATTATAGAGTATTAAATCATTATTGAGATAAATCATTTTTATCTTCTTCACGTCTTTATGAATTATTCATGTAAAATTTCAATATTGCCACACAGCAGCCGTTAAATTATATTAACCACAGACATTTACACATCAATGCATAATATTGTCCCAAAATTAGAGAAGCATGTGAAAATGTATGTGTGTGTTAGAGTTTAGTCATCATGGAAACATGAAAATGATATTATATTAACACAAACTTTAGAAAAACAATGTTTCTTTCATAACATTGTTCATAAAAATGAATATACAACGCATGCCCAAAAATGTGTGGAAATGCTCTGCTCCATTTGTATATCATCAAAACAGAAAGAAACTTAATGTAAGCGTAAGGTCATGCATTTAGGAACTAATCTCTTCATGGAGAATGTGCTTTTAGAATTTGCACAACTGCATGCCGAGCTGTTATAGCTCCTAAACCTTTCTACTTACTTACAATAATGGCTTACTTACAGTTACCCAGGGCAGCTCTAGCAGAAATGGTCTAGTTGGAAAGTTAACATTCCATGACAGAGTCATGTTTAAAGTCACTTATGTCATGCCAATAATTGGACACTGCTTGGCTGTATGATTCATTTTATACAGTTATTATCATTAGATCCATCCAAATGTAGAGGGGACCACATACTTTTGGCCATATACTGTTTCTATTTTCCAGTACCTCGTCATAAGCATATTAACAGAAAATGGGTTTCTAAATAACCTTTAATATTGCATGACATACAAGCTCCCAATTACCCTCTTAAAGCCTTTAACAAATACATGACATGCTGCTGAATGCTGTATAAAGACATCAGTAGGAAACAGAGCTTTTCTATTTTAAATGATCCAAAGTATTGTAATCAAAAAACAGCTCCTAAACACACATACATCCAACAGTGTGTGTGTGAAAGAGGGAGAAAAATGATGCTATAATCCTTGCCTCCATATCCACTCTAGTCAGCATTTTTGGCAAAGTGTAATGATCAGTGGTAGTCCTGGCTAAACTGTACGCTTTGAATTCTGCTAAGTCAGTAATTGCTAAGCCTCAATTGTGGAGATTTTATGCCACTGGTGTACTTGTTTCTCACTTGTATGCACCACTTAACATTAATATCAGTGACAAATGGATCAATGAACGCAGCTAGTTCTTTTTTAAGACAATGTCAAATGTTGAAAGTCTATTTTTCATTGTCATCGACTTTTTTTTTGTTAAATCTGGGACAGGATATAATGCTCAGTGGCTGTTTTATGTTCATCTAAAACGGACTGGTTTACTGGGGTTGGGTGATGTACACAGATCAGTCATAACATTAAAACCAAATGCCTTTTGTTGTGTAGGTGTCCCTCATGCCGTCAAACACCCCTGACCCAAGTCATGGATTCCACTAGATGTGCTGTGGTATCTGGCACCAAGATGTTAGTTAGCAGCAGATCCTTTAAGTCTTGTATGGTGCAGCCTTGATGGATTGGACTCCTTTGTTCAGAATGTCCCATAGATGCTTGATTGGATTGAGCCAGCACCTTGTAAGCTTCTCGTCAAGTTCCTTAAATAATTTCTAAACAATTTGTGCACTTTTGCCAGGGCACATCATCCCCCTGAAGGACACCACTGCCATTGGGAAATACAGCAGTTATGAAAGGGTGTAGTTGGTCTGCAACATTGTCCAGGTAAATGGTATGTGTCAAAGTAACATGTATACCATGATCCAAGCTTTCCCAGCAGGACTATCCATATGATGTAAAAGAACATGCTATTCATCAGACCGAGCCACCTTCTTCCACTGCTCCATGATCCAATTTTGATGCTAACATTCCCATTGTAGACATTTTCGATAGTGGACAGGGTCAAGATGGACATTCCTACTGCTCAGCCGCAAGACAGCCCCACATGCAGCAAGCTGTGATGCAGTGTGTGTTCTGACACATTTCTATTATAACCAGTATCTCTTCTGTGGGATCGGACCAGATGGGCTAGCCTTTGCTCCCTATTTCACATGAATAAGCCCTGAGTGCCAAAGATCCTGTTGTCAGCTGACTGCATGTCCATCGTCCGACAATGTTTGGAAGATACTTACCACTGCATATTGGAAGCGCTCCATAGGACCTGCTATTTTGGAAATGCTCTCACCCATTCTTCTAGCCATCATAATTTGGCCCCTGTCAAAGTAGCTCAAATCCTTATCATTGCCCACTTCAGCTTCAAGGACTGACTGTTCACTTGCTGACATATTTCTCACCACTGCAATAAGATAATCAGTTTTACTCACTTCACCTGTCAGAGGTTTAATTGTTATGGGTGACTGGTGAATATTATATCAGTGCATTCTGGGGCCTGTGACATATGGAGATTGTGGTATTTTTGGTGTGTATATTTTTATTGATGCTCCAGGTCTGGCTCTTCCAGGGTGCAGAAAGAGGCATCAAAGACAGAAGCAATGTGCTGGGTCTGAATTAAGAATAGAATAGAAATCTTTATTGTCGTTGTGCTTTAAGAACAATGAAATTGTGTGCAGTCACGTTGAGTGCAAGTAAGAGAGCATAAAGTTTAAGAACATTTTTTAAGAAAAATAAAATAAAAATATAGTATACATTTTGTGAATTACAAAACTACTGTATATAAAAATACAAGAAAAAGTAGAGTTAGCAGCATTTATAGGTGAGCATGAAAGTTAAAAGTATTGCGCAGTAGTAAATAAGTATTGTACGGATTAATGATGGGTCACTGTGGCAGACCGCGTGTCACCCATCAAAATCCAATGAATGTGGCTAAATTAGTTTTCTAAGTTGCTAAGGAAACAATTAGAAAAGTCTTTGTTTGTTAGCTCATTAGGTTTAGTGTCATAGATTATCCTTGCCGCTGACATGTCATGCACGAAAGCTTGCTAGAGAGAGAAATGGTAGCCCGGGGAATGGAGGTTTGTAATCGCATGCTCTTCTTGTAACTTATGTTATATGCCTATGCGATAATGTTCTGGTACACCACTGCTGCAGCACCCTTCAGACTGATATCACTGAGGTCACTTGGGTAATTGCCAAGTAGGTTACACTCAAATCATCACAGCTCCCCATCAGAATTTCAAATGCCTGCCCCCTTTCATTCTGTCCTGGCATTGGCCTTGTAACATACAGATGAGTGAAACAGAAAAGGAAAAGCTGAATAAAAGAGTTGCATATGTGTTCTACTTTGCTTCATGGTGTGTATAAAAATTTGAGATGCCCTAGTTGACTTCAATTATGGATCAAGATGGCAGGAGGAAAGAGCTGACTTTGAATGAGGGCTCATTTTTGGAGCAGGAATCGCAGGATCTTCAGTTACAAAGACAGCTCAATTGGCTTGTGCTTCAGTAAGAACAGCAACTACAGCAACTACATCCAGGGATTCCAGTATGACATTCCAGTTGAAAGTGTACATTCAGTGACGATGCATTAGTGTATTTTATAAGGTATCCCAGAGAGATACAGATCTGGGACAGATCTGGTTTGTGCTAGACTTCTTACTTCTAGCAAAGGGGAAACTTAATACCAAGACATTTTGGACAACGCCATGCTTCCAACTTTGTGGACACAGTTTGGGGAAGAACATTTTCTATTCCAACACGACTGTGCTCCAGTGCACAAAGCGAGCTCCATAAAGACATGGTTGGACGAGTTCAGCATTGAGGAACTTGGCTGACCTGCACAGAGCCCTGACCTCAACCCTATCCAACACCTTTGGGATGAACTGGAACTGAGATTGTGAGCCAGGCCTTCTCATCCAACATCAATGCCTGACCTCACGAATTCCCACAGAAACACTCCAGAGTCTTGTAGAAAGCCTTCCAAGAAGAGTGGAAGCTGTTATAGCTGCAAAGGGGAACCAGTTCCATATGTATTTTCATTTGTAAGTGTATGTATTTGAATGCAACATAAAAAAACGAATGGAACAGCCCGAGCACAATTACACCGAGAGGGATGTTATAATTGTGTGGAGAAACCTCTCATTATAAAGACAAAAACACATCTGAGCGTTCAGTGGTGTAGAAACCATTAACACTCTGGTCTACAGAGATGTGGAAAACAGTGTTGTGGCCAAATGAGGACTCACTAACTTTAACATTCACATCATCATGACAACAAAGTCTTTAAACTCTCTGTTTTTTGTGTGGACATTTCACAATAAACTGACCAGTAGAAATGGTTCAAAATCATGTTGAAAAGAATATTATCACATTTAACAATAATCAAAAAAGCCTCCCATGTTTGAAAAAAAATTTCTATATTGTACAGATGCAGTTTTGTTGTCATGGCTGTGGGGCAGAAAATAAAACCTACGCATGCAACATGCAACATGCTGACCGTAAACATGCAGAAAAAATAGACCATAGCTGGAAGTAATTATAATTAGTCCCTTCCTATACACCCTGACTGCTAATTGCTGTTTTATATATACTACAATATGGAGGCAACATGATTTTTTATTCATTCCTTACAGTTCAAGAGTTCAAAAGCTCAAAGATAACCATTTGAGTATATTCCACGCACTGCTCCTCATTTCTATACCACAAAGAAATGTCTGTATCTAAAGTAATTATATAATATCACAGTTTTATATACAATTACATAAATCACATAATGAAATTAAAGGCTTCTGTAGCAACTCTAGACACTGAACAGTTTTAGTGTGTTTTACCTGCTGATATTTATTACCTTAAAGCCATATTTGTTAACACATTTTCATATTTAAAGCATTTCATAGGTTAAACGGCGTTGAAGAAAAAGCTTAGAAAAAATATAATACATACAAATATAAGACATTTTCCTGTTCACACCAGACATAGTCAATTAGGCAAGACATGTTCAGCCAGAATACCAGAGCTGGAGATGACTGACCTTGAATCAATTGCCTTGTTGCCTCAAACACTGATTCTAGATCAGCACTCATGCTTTTCAGGTGGTTTATGAAACGATGTTGTCTAAAGTGGCTGCTGGCAGTGGTTGACTACACATTGACACCTTGTTTATTTTTATAATGCACAGTCATACTGTGTCCTAAAAGAACATTGGAACTTCAAACAACTTCTGCTTTGTTGATCAATTCCTTTAAGGAGTATTTTACCCTGTCAGCACCAGGATATTGGTACTAAAGAGTTTTTGCTGTAAGGATCTTGTTTGCATGTTCGGATATTTAATATATTTACTCTGGCATTAAATGTTCCTTCCTGAATTACAAGTCTGCAGTGTTATATTTTATAGAGTGTGGGCTGTTTATTTATGTCGTTTTATAATTTTTTTGATATTTGCTTGAAGTGCTGTATAGGATTTGGGCAGGCGGCGTTTCTGAATCCCAGGACAAACACTCCAGAGGGCAAAACAAATACAGTACTATAAAATATTAATTCCTGAACTAACAGCACTGCAGATTTTTTTTGTAAAGGCCTGCTGAAAAGAAAGAATGCTGAAAGGCATAATGTACTATTTCAGCGAACTAGGTGGGCCATGACCTTTGCTTAATATTAGTTTGTGAGTTTAGGTGTTGCTACTGTACTGCAAGCTTAATGGTTGCTAATTCTGGCACAGAAAGAGAAGTAGTTTATGACATTCATCTATTTGTTTCTGGTAAGTGTATTTTGTCGTTGGAAGCTGAAAAGAGGAGAGCGTTCAGTGTGCAGATCTGTTCGCGTGAGATAAGAGATATCCTTGACTGGCTAGGAACACCCTGCATGGACAAAGAGGAGGAACTATGCCATCCTACCCACCCCAGGAGACTGCACACAATTATACTCCCTGCTCTGACTCCTGATGAGCCAAGGTCCCACAAGACAGACCCCAACTTTCACTGACCATGTTAAGGCAATTGTTCGACTAAAATGATGTCATATAAGAGCACTGTAGGATAACATAAATCGTTTTGATGCTGTCATAGCCGTCTCCCATATAAGCTCTTCCATTTCTCATCTCAATGGCTGCATTCTTTCCTCTCCTCCAATGTGCATTCTGCTACTGCAGCTTATTAAATCACAAGCCATGCAGCCCTACCAACATGCTAACACACTCTGAGGAGAATGCTAAGCACCCAGACAGGCTGTAGGACCATGCAGACCCCCAGGCTGGCTGGTGGGCAACATAAAATGCCATACATCTCTCACAATGAACATGCGCTCAATCTCACACAAGGATGATAGAGCTGATTCATACAGAGCTGACATTATTGCCTGTATCACTGAACAGTGTAGTTTGACATGATACTAATTCTAATTAATTAATTCATTCATTTTTCCATTATTATTTGTTTCTAATTATTTGGAAAACACAAGCTCCTTCATGCATTGTGGGAACAACATATGGGCCAATAGAAATGGTCTTGAGTTGCTTAGAATAAAATCTGACTTATTAATACTAATGCATGCTATGAACTCTGAAAAGACCTTGCTCCCCAAGTGAATAACAACACAAAGATCAAAAGGTTGTCATAACACTATTTAAATATTTTATCCACAGTGCCCTGTGAAACAGTTAGTGTCATGTAGTATAATGATCTTCATCCAGTGATGTGTTTGAGTAGCCAGGCCCAGAGATGTCAGGCCATGGCTCAAAAGCTGGGCTCCAGTTCAAAGCCAGGGGGAGTTTGTCTCTGATTGTCAATGATGTATGGACCCAACAGCTGTCGAGTGGCATGTGAATTTAGATGAATGAGGAACATCAAACCATAGGACCCAGGTGGATGACTGCTGCACTGCAAAACCACTCAGCATATGACCTTCTAAGCTGCAGGGCTCAGCCCTTACCATGCAGTCAACAACTGAACAATTTCTCTGTTTGTTCTGTAAACATACAGAGAAAAAGAGAAGCAGAACTGGATATTGGTCTTTCTGGATTGGCTCCCACCAACTGTTATTTAGCCTATATGTTTGGTGAGGGTTTCCATTTTTTTTTACACTTCAGTTGTTTGTTGTCACAAACAAGCAAAAAAAAAAAGGTTTGGTTTTGATGCTTAATTCTCATTGTCTGACCATAGATGTGCTGTTGCTAATTGATTAGTTAACATGATCAGTTCACGATTTAATATAATAAAAGAAAAAATTGGGGCAATGGATACAAATGACAAAGCTCTGGTTGGTGGTGCATGAAATTAAATTCAGTCTGAATAAATATGCTGACCTTACTGTGGTCAAACTTTGCAAAGGAATCCATTTTTCTAAATCAAGATTGGAAACAGAACATTGGTGAGTGAGCCTGCATTATTATTCCAGTCGATTCATTACTAAATCAAACTAATCAGTCATGCGTGCCTCGTGGAATGTAGCACCACATCCAACTTTTTTTTTTGGACATTTAAAGCACATTTAGAAATGTGTAATAATGTTTCTCTTGACCTGCTGTTTATTAGAGGATTAAAGTTCCACTCATGCAGAGCACCTTTGACTGCTATAATCTGAGAAGAGACGGTTAGTGCTGTTAGATGAGTGCACTATCTAACTGCGCTTATCAAAACTAATGATATCGCTTTTTTTTTTTTTACTTATTTCAATACTGGTTTGGTGTATTTTACTGGTTTTAGACAATGATTTTACTCATATGGCATTCAAGAAGTGTTTGAAACAGTAGATGCATGTACCTTGTTTGAGATTTCGAAATAACAGCTGCAAAAACAAGGTTCAAGGTTAAAACTTTTGAAAGTCACAGTTTTGGTTTTACCTTAATAAAACAAAAACAGCACATAATATATAAATTAAATAATATCGAATTACAAGGCAATGTGTTACAAGACAAGGCTTTATTTCTTCATGCAGTTTTCTTTTGATGTTTCCCTCTATATTAGCTCTTTTTTCACCAAATTCATCAATATGATGGGGGAAATACACACAGGAAGGACATTTGTATCATGCTGTCTTTTAGTGGTAGTGGCTTACATGCACAAAATTAAAGTAGACAACATTTGTTATTTTGCTCATTTGAATGATCCTGCATAGTAGATCATGCCAGTTAATAAACTTTGGTGTAACATTGTGTACACACTGTGAAAAATATACTGTTAACTACTGGTGACACCCTAGATTGGACTGTGATCTCTTTTACTGCACATAGAAAACTCTCTCGCTTCATTGCTGTGGCAGTGGCTGCCCATTCCCCACGTCTGCAACTTTTTTAACCTTTCTGAATGCATGGCAGGGCCATTGACTAGTTGCTGCTGGTTTCCAGAAGAACAGAGGCGACAGCTTTGCTGAAGCAGCTCAGGGTTAAGTGCTTTGTTCAAGAGGACAACAGCGGCAGTGCAGAGGGTCAACATCCATACTGCCCAAACTAGAAACAGACCCAGTAACTCTCAGCTTCATCAGGATGAGTCATTGCCACCCCCACTCACTGCACCATAATAACTCCTTATTGCAGCTGACTTTTCAACCTGTCACGTGTAAGAATAAGGCATTAGGACCTGGTTGTCCTGTTAGCTCAAAACACATTATAAAGCTTCACCAGTGAGTATAACGATTAAGAATTGCTGATCGTATTCCATGTTTAAGTGTCTGAACTGCAGCCTACAGTAGAGTTGAATGGCACTTCACAGAACAGTGGCTTATTTCAAGTACTCTCAGCATGCCCGTTGGATCAAGCGTCTTTCTATTTTCTGCCCTTTCAAATGTAATGGCATCATAACCCGAAAGCGAAAACAAAAATGATCAATAACTTTCTCTATTGGATTTACAGTGATGGAAGTTGATGAAACTTTTATTGTCTTCATACCCATTATGGAGGCTGTGAAAAAAAGCTCTACAGTTACAAGCCCAGAAAAACAGAAAGAGAGAAACCACTAGACCCTGGAATAAAGCAAGTTTACAGGCTGATAAACAGAAGAGTGGGCTAACGCATTCCTTTTCCTACATCAGGCCACCAGTGCATTCACTGATTCTACCAGCCTATAATCAATGAGTTGTCTATGTAAATTGCCATGAAAGTGTTCCCTGCACAGAGACTGAACCTGAGAAATCCTCTGCAGGATGTATGGTTAAAACTGCAGCACATGTATTGATGTCCTCATCAGTTCAGGATCAAGACTATAATTAATAGGATGTCAGCATTCCCTTTGAATGCAGGAGACCAGGTGCACAGCTAATTAGCTGTTTGGTAGCTATCTGTGATTCACCAAACAGCATATCTCCACTGTGATCCTCTCTGAGCTGCTTGGGTGCTGACCAAATCCAAACTGTGAATTACATCTATTTTGCACACAAAAGTACACTGAGATCTGAAGGAAAGTTATGGGCATCAAATAACTTTTGGCTGTACGACATCTGAATCTGTTCTTTAATAAGGTTTAAAGGGTTTGTCCCATTCCATCTATATAAAAATACTAATCTGCAAAATGAGTTTTCATTGTTTTTGTCATATTACAAAATGAGGCAAACGCATACAGTATATATTCCTATTCGGCCTACAGCTGTTTATGTTGCCCAACCACATCAGGTATGCCTACCAACACTTACTGCCCATTTTATCAGCTCCATGTACCCTATAGATGCACTTCAGAGTTTACAATTACAATCCTGTCCATCTGGTTCTCTGTATCCATTCATCAATGGACCGGACCGCCACAGGACCAACAGTGAGCTGGTATAATTTGGAAAGTGGATTAATCTTAGCACAGCAGAGACATGAAAATGTGTAACAAGACCAGTTTAACTGGACTGAACACACTCAGAGGCCAAGAGTCGAAATTAGGAATGTTTATTTACACTGGACTGAACAGAGGAGTGAAAGGGGGGAAAGGATGTCTCAGATGAATGATGAAAAATGAAAATCATGGGGTATAGGTCGATTGTCTATTTATGGCTCAAAGAGAGAGAGACAGAGAGAAAGAGAGACAGTGAGAGGGAGTGTGTTGGTTTTATGCTTCTGGCTACTGGCTTTCAGCTGTGGCTCACCAGTGGTCACCAGCTGTGGATGGTTTTCTTGGTTCATCTCTCAGGGTTCATGCACAGAGTAGGTCCACAACAAAAAGTGCTGAAATCAGCTGCAGGTTGGTGTTTCTGTGAAACATGCACAGGAGGACTGGGTGTCTCAGGCGTTATTTTTCTCCATTGACGTTGGAGCCTGTTGCCACAATCCGCACTCCCTTGACTTGACCCAAGCAACTGGAGTGTGCTGCAGCAGTGGGCAGGCAGTCAAGAAAAACAATCTGCATTAGCATTGTGCACACCAAAACAATTATAATCTTGCAATGAAAGAAACTAGCAGATCACTTCTGCCAAACGTATGACAAATGAAATAAAACTTAAGCTTATCTACTACCCACTTGATAGCCAAGATATATGTCTCTACTATGGCATACCTTTTTTCAACAGTGGTGAGCTTCTTCCCATTAAAATCCAGAGAGAGGACAACCTTGAGTCCAGTACTGGAGGCACCCACTTAGACAAGGAAGGTCATTTGAAAATGATGCTTGCAGACAACAGAGGTAGAGGAGGGGAGTTCTATCAGCCAGTAAAATGTGTTCTGTCTGGCAACGGTCTTTTGTACTTTTTCTGATTGTCCTTTTCAGGTTAGATCTGAGGGGAAATCTACAAAGGAGAAGTTAGGGGAAAATGCTTAGAACATCATGTCAACCCAAACAAGGAATGTGCCTGGATTTTTTTGTTTCCTTTCTTGTGAGTGGAGCACAAAGTACTGGGCTTCGGATAGAGCTAGGTGGCATTTGGTATGATTGAAAGTGAGTCTAGCCCCTCAAATGGTATTTAGAACACTTTCCAGATGAAATGTGTGCACTGATCAGAACTCTGAGTGGACAGTTACATTATCCATATAAGCAGCGGCATTCTTCTGGCATGGTCTCCAGGTGTCCATGTCTCCATGTAAGCCATAAGAATGAACCCCATAATGCCAGTGTCCACTAGAGCTGAAACAGGTGGTCTTGTATTTGGTTTCAGGGGAGAATAACACTGGCCTTGGTAAGGTCCCACCTGGAAATGTGCCTCTTCCTATCAACAAGGTCATCGATGAGAGGAAGAGGGGTAGGAGTCAAATGTTAAGGCTTGAATGAGTTTTCTGAAATCATTGCAGAACAACCAACTGCCATTTGGTTTCAGCATTAGTACAATGGAGCTGAACTTTTATCCTACCACTATGGCATTATTCAATACTTTGATTATACCCATTTCAGCAATTTACACCTCCTCCAGAGTGTAGTGACAGACTATAGGGATGTGATTGGGCCGTCACCAAATGACAACCCCTCGGGCATTTTGATGTCACGTTGGATGACATGAGTGTTCCGGGGGTCTGTGGAGAAGATATCAGTCTACTGATGTGTCAGTTGCATGAATTTTAGTCATTTCCAAACTGGAGGTTTGAGCTCTGTGGCAGCTGACAGCATGGGTTATTGACAGCACCTACTCACACATTAATAATGTAGAGACCGTGCCAACTGGCAAGGATCTTGCAGTTTGTGGAATGATTCGGATCAGGACATGATACCTCAACAGGAGTTCACAAGGTTGAGTAGGGCAATTGCAGAACCTTTGTTATACTTGTTGGTCCTCTCCCATGTGCTTTATTTAAGGATTTGAGCTTTTGAATGCACTGTTGCATGTGTTGGAAAAACTGTTTGGAAATGTTTGCCTCCTTGGAAAAGAGCCTGTAGGAAAAGAGAAGGTCTTAGTCACTGCCAGACTCTGCAACGACTGGCAAAGCAGTCTCTTAAGCATCTGGTAGAAGAGTTTAGACATATTTAATTGCTTAATTTGTAATTGTCTTAACATGTTCACCATGAGCTTGGCAAAACAAAATGAGTAAGTAGTTCCTGCCGTATCCCCACCCTCTTAAAGAGCACCACCAGCCACTGGTGATGGTTTTTATGGTGGCAGCATTTCCAGATTGTCTCATAATAGGACCAGGATCCAGATGTACTCATGATCCCAAGCCATATAAGTATGTGTAAGTATGTTCTTTCAGGCATTTTCAGACAATCATCTATTTTCTACTAATGGCCAAAGGCTGTTTTTTGACATGTTGGAACAGAGTGGAGAGAGAGTCTTGGTGCCTTATGGATTCTTACCTTTGAGTCCAGTGGTCAGGCTCTCATCAGCTTCCAGCACTGTATACATTTTCCCTCCAACTTGATGCTTTCTTTGGGTGCTTCTCCAACTTGATGGGATGCTTTCTCCAACTTGATGTATCTATTGAGTGTCCATAGGTAAAGTCCTCCGTCCATAAGAGGGCATTATTTCATGCCTAGTCCAAGCCATATCTTGATTTCTGGGATCCACTGGACATCATAGACACACATTGGGTACAATGCTTTAATGATTTAATGCTACTGTCAAAGAAGGTGGTTTCCTAATTGTTTCCTAATTAGGCAGAGGGTGTGTGGGGTGTGGTATGGTCTTGGTCTTTAGCACTGGTAGGTCCTCCGTCCATAAGAGGGCATTATTTCATGCCTAGTCCAAGCCATATCTTGATTTCTGGGATCCACTGGACATCATAGACACACATTGGGTACAATGCTT
>JBBJLR010000111.1:13478777-13491388 GCA_037577145.1 Brachypetersius gabonensis
TCTCTAACACACATATTTTGACTACACAGGTCATTTAAAAGCCTCTGGTGTGTAAAAATAGTACACTATTATGTCCTATTATTAGCCATGCTTATGCTAACGATTAACTTCCACACGCGGGTCTTTCCTCCTTTCTTTTCAGCGAACCACCACATCAGCAGCACCGGCGGTCGCCATGTCTCTGTGCTTTTACGAAGAAGACGCAACTGCACCGTACCTGTGGGTAGCGCAGCAAGAACCGGGTTGACCGGGTGCTCGGTACCACCGGTACGTCAGAAAACCTGGTACCATAACATTTAAATGTTTTAAGTACCGACTTGGTACCGAAGTCCCGGGTCTTTTGACAACACTACAGAGGGGTTTTATTTCTTATCCTTGATTTGTGGCTGTTTGAGACAATTGGCACCAGACAAGGCTTAAAGAAGCAACATTAGCGTTAGTTAGCGCTAAAGCTAACGCTATCACCCACGTATAGTTGAAAAACTGTGTTGTGTTTTGCCTAAAAATCCTATTTTTATAGTGTGAACCATAAATATGCCCCTAAATATGCCCCCAGAACACTTTAATTTTAAACTCAGTTTCATTACCCTTAAAGAAAATGTAAAGGTGAACACGTATTCGCCTCTGTTGATTTAAATTCCTCACCCAGATATGCAACTCGGACAAAAGTTACTAGGACACCGCGGTGAGGTGAACTGTTTGAGGAATAACCCCTGATCTACTCTGGCTAAAAATAAAAATGAGGGCTCAGAAAGTTCTCCTGGAGATGAATGGAACTGTGAAGTTTGAAGTGTTTGAGTGCTTGCACTGCGGAGAAATCGCTTTTGAAGCGCAGGCGCTTAACCCTGGTGTGGAATTAGAAAATGCTTCCAAGTCGGCTACAGTCTGCAAAAAAATGCAGAGGATATTTGCAATTTCTGCATTATTGCAGAGATGTCTCCATAAATCTATGAGTATAAAACGGGTGGTTTACTGTATCTAAAAGTTGAGCCCTATTAATTCCCTATGGGATTTTTTTGCTGGAAAATTGGGAATAACGAATGAACAACAAGGTGCAGCATAAAACTTTGAACAAGCATGCTATTCGAGATCGGTCCCAACATGTCAGAGTAGCAACGGTGTCTCTATCTCGAAAGCCCTGGGAGGAGTAGCAGGCCAAAAAACGGGTGAACAGAATAAAAATAAAGATAAAACTTATGAGAAACAATAGTGTGCTTGCTCTGCAAGCGGCTACACACACGTTACATTGATTACATACAGAAAACAAGAAACAAGAAAATCTTAGTACGGAAAATCTACAGAACAAGAACAAACAAACTTTCGCAAAATTAAAAGTCGGTATAGGCATAATTTTAAACAAACTTGTGGTGGCAAAATAATAACATGTTGACAGAGGTAGTCATAGTTCCCAAAAAACCTTCAAGGACTTTCAAGGACAGTGTCTTTTTATGCCTGTTTTCAAAAACTTTCCAGGGCCTTGAACTTATTTGTTCAGATTCCCAAACTTTCAAGGATTTCAAGGACCCGTGGAAACCCTGGGAAGGGAAAAGGCCTTAATGTCACTATCTGCAGAGTTTTGTGAGAAGGCGCTGGGTGGCTTTGTTGGGGTCAGGGAGAGGCTGGGTGGCTGTGATGTCATGCATGGCTATGAGATCCTTGGTGACAAGCTTCAAAGAACAAGCCGGCTCATGCGTAAGTTCCTGTTGTTGCAAGATGTGTTGGAACAGGTTTGGACTGCCCTGTATGAAAGAGTGAATGGCTTATAATGTTCAGGGTTTTCTTGGCCTCTGCATAGGTGTGTTCATACTGTTTTTCTACATCAATGTAAAGGCCATTGTCTCTGAACACAGTTACAAAGAGTCCAGATAAATTATTAATGATTATTTACACTGGACTGAAACGAGATGAGAAAAAAATAGGGAAATATGTATCCACTACAGTAAAAATGGTATATGAGTAGCTGAAGTCTCAGATCCTATGAGGCTTTCGGGGTGACCGAGGCTGCTCCCAGAGAGAGCACTGGTGTGCCGCTTTCATGCTGTCTGCTAGCTTCAGCTGTGGCTCATCAGTGGTCACCAGCCGTGGATGGTTTGCTCATCCCTAGCGGCATGTGCTGGGTAGGTGCTGAAATGGGCTGCATGGTGGGGATTCAGCACCTTGGAGAGTGCACAGGAGGCCTAGGGCTGCTCAGACATGATTTTCATCCAGTGACAGCATGTGGCCACACGCAGGTACCTGGCACCCAGTCTTAACAACATAGCAATAAAAAAATGGTTTACTCTGCCAGAAAAAAAGAGGAGTATGACCTTTCTGATACTTGAATTCACATAAACAGCAAACATGGATCTCAAGGGGAGAACATAAATGCAAGAAAATATGAATATGCATTTTTTACACTTGAATATTTTTTATATGAATATGCATTTATATTGATGCAATACTGAGCTTGTAAAAGTGTAATAACATACATGCCAAAATGTTCTACAGCACCACCATCTAGCAAATGAATGCCCAAATAAATAAATTAAAAAATGTTAACGTTTACACACATTGATATTAAAATGAAGGTCACACCAATTTGTGTACTTTGCATAAAGCTCAAGTATACAAGGCAAAACAATTCCATCACATTCGTGATTCTCAGGTCTCTGTTTTTGGCAGAATTCTCAAAGATTGAGGCTGCTAAATGTGTGCTGCTAAAAAAACTATAATTTCTTTGATTAGCATGAAGTACTGTAATCCTTGCTGTCATGCCATATTGCCAAAATAAAAGGCACTTCCACTGAAACCATAAGCTAAAATGATGTCCAAAAGCTCTGAGTTGCCAACTCATTTGGATTAGAATATGTCTGGGATGGCCAGCTCCCAATACACACAGAAGCTCAACAGCAGAGAGGTATATTAATGCTGCTTGAAAGCAGTGCTTTCACTCACTAATAAGATATACATCAGGGATGTCTGGTTTCAGTCCTGGAGCTCAGCACAGTTCTCCCTGTTCTGACACATCTAATTGAACTTAGCAATTCATCTCCAGGTTTAGTAGCTGTGTTTATCGCCAAGCTGAGCTTAGTAACCATGTATGGTCTAGATCAGTGGTTCCCAACCTTTTGTCCTTGAAGCCCCCCTTGCCTGTGTCCAAGAAAAGCCGGGCCCCCCCAACCCCGGGCCCCCCCAACCCCAACTCCTACCCCTATAGACGCACAAAAATAATGAAGTGATTAATTACACACTTTTATTTGCAAAAAATAAACAGTGGTTGTAGGTTTTTATACTCTTATGTATAAACACACCCACACCCTTTTACATTTCTCAGACATTGGGATTGTATGAATTTAATGTTTTTATGAATAAAATTACATCAGTGCAGACAAAATTGTGCACCCCCCACCCCCCCCAGAGATCTCTCGCGCCCCCCTCAGGGGGGCCCTGACCCCAGGTTGGGAACCACTAGTCTAGAACACACCCTGCATCGTGCTGCAGTGAGTATTGAACCGAGGAGTATGGGGGCCCTGAGTCTTCTTTGTGGACTTCTTTATGAAGTTCTTATATATTACTCCACTCTTGTCGATTACCAGTTCATAAAGACACCCAATTACTCTGAGGCCAAGGGCAGATAGGAGTTAGTTAATTTTATGAACTGGGCAATTGCTGGGATCCACATTGTATTCCACATTGCATCATACTCTCTAAGTGTACCAGCACAATACAAGCAAATGTAGAAGTCCTTCAGAGAATCAACACATCACATCAGGATTTGTTGTTTAACATCTTTATATCACATACTGTTGTTCCCTTCAACACACACACACACAAACACAAACACACACACACACACCTTGTCAGAAAGTATTTAAATAAAACGAATGAATTAAAAATTAAAATTTGCAGATGATATATTGAAGTTTGTTCCCAGTGATGGACGTGTCTTAGAAAATCAACAAAACATAATCTGACTGGGTGTACAATTATATGTCCCATTCATCCATATGCAAAAGTCTGAAAGTGGCACTACGACATGTTAAATATGACATTTTTTGCAGATTTTAGTGTAATAAATGTCTGTGTGTAACAATGAAAAATTGTAATAATAACTAATAATTAAATTCTCGTCTGCATTTTTCTGGTTTTCCTGCAGAGCCAAATCACTTCATTCCATGAAAGCATGCAAAAACAAATACACATGCGCACACAGTACACACAGCACGCGCGCACACACACAGACTGATTCATTCATGGCCAAAGTATTTGGATTTTGACTGTTTAAAATCTCTTACTTTGTTCCTGAATTATTGTTTGAAAAAAATCAGTACCTTTCAAAATATGGCTGTGTGTTTTAGGGCCATTACCGAAGGAAGAAAATGCGCTCGATTAGGTAATTTGTAGTTTATAGGAAACCGAGTCTGTTTTCTTCGATCAATAATGCAGTTCTCAAATGGAAATGCAGTCAAGCTTAACTGCAGAATCAATTTGCGAAATAATGGCAGGTCGCATATGGCCTCAAAACGCAGTGAGCTAAAATAAGTTTAAGAGCAGAAATTGAACAAGGCCTTCCTGTCACCACCATACTAATCATGTGCTTTGTGGACAAAAAGAGAAGGAGATTTGATTAAATACCATAGCAGGCCTCGCTTCTCATGCTGCTGCAATACAGATGTGAGATTGAATTGATTCTTCATTTGAAGTGTAAAGATAAATTTACAGTTTTGCACATATTTTCTTCCCGTCATGAATGTGCAAAGCACCCTTTCCTTTATTTAGAATGTTCATAGCCATGAAATTATGTTGAGAAATACCCTATTGATACAGTAATTGTAGTATTTTCTTTTGCTTCCATTAGAGTATCATTGGTTTGACTAAATGTGTTATTTGAGACTATTTCAGGCTTGAGCAACACTTAATAAATAGAGGCTGGCTTCCATGATCAAATTAACCCGAGCATCCTGGCCTTCTCACACACCTTCTCTTCTGTGCTCAAAGACTTCACAAAGTTTCCATCATAAGGAGGTGAAAAGAAGAACAGCAAAGGCAAATTGAAAAGTCTGAATCCAGCGCTCAGAGACCACAAAAGGCACAGAGGAAAACCAAACAACACACAAAGAATGACAGTTCAGGCCTGAAAAACACACGAAGCAATTTAAGTCTTTTAGGGGAAAAAAAATCAATCTTCTCAGTCTCCTTGAAACAAAAAAACTTTATACCCAGATCTCGTTTTTGCCTCTGTCAAGCTCTGCAGGACAGAATAATATAAACTTGTCATAAATTGGAGGGAAGGTGTCAGGCAAACCATCTCACAGTACTGAGCTCAGTACAACTGTGAGTGACATTGCCATTCCGCTTCTACAAAGCAGTTCAGCAAATTTTGCTCGGTTGTTAGTCTGCTGATTAAAATGTCCATTCACTCCTGCACACACCAAAGAAAAACAAGATGTCAAACAATGGAGCAAGAACTCGAAAAGAAAGGGCTAAGGGTCATGTTCATAGTCCAGTTTTCTGCAAATAAAGGAACATCTTCTCCTGTCCTTTAAACTACATGTTCCTTATTTCACTCAGAGTTTTTCTGCTTTTACACAACCATTTAAAAATCAGAAAGCCCTTGTTAATTAGTCAGCTCGCTGGATCACTTGTGTGTGGAGTGTAAAGAATGCTAAATGTGCTGGACAGGGGTAATTCTAGGGCACTGTCATATCAAAATAATCTTACACTGTGTGAGTGTTATGGGACAAATGAGCCAACAGAAATGGTCCACTACCCCAGCCAATGTTTGGCATCATGCCTAGTGATCTTAGGCTTGTGTGCAGCTGCTTGACCGTGAAAACCCATTTTATGAGGCTTCCAGTGCACAGTTATTTACTTGTGTTTCTTCTAGAGGCAGTTTGGAACTGTAGTGAGGTTGTGGTGGTCCCAGTTTGTGGGTTTCCGTGTTCTATCATTTTGTGGCCGATCTGTTGTTGCACCTAGACAGTTTAATTTCACAATACTAGTGCTTACAGTTGACTGGGGTAGATTTGGCATGGCAGAAATTTCCTAAACTGGCATGTGACAAAGGTGGCATCCTATGACAGTTCCACGTCTGTTAAAGCATTTCTTTCTATTGTATGATCAAAAGCAAAGGTCTATGAACCACATGATAGAGGCGTACAAATCATCCCAGTCTAGGGATCTAGTTGTGGGGGCAACAAACAGCTTCCCCTCCTCTCTGCGCCCTCCAAAATGTGAGTGCAGACAAGGGGTGCTGGGCTGGAACTGATATGGGCATCATCTGGAGAAGCCAGTTAAGACTGTCTCGGCTCAGCTCACCCGGACTATTGGCGCAGGAAGACATGCTGCCACGATTCAGCGAGACAGTTCTATTTCCTCTCCCGAGAGAAACTGCTCAACAGTTGACTTAACACTTTAATATGACCTCGCCCAATCTTTCTATTCATTTGGATGTTTTGCTTAGAGTGGAAAATCCTTCAACCCTCACAGTTCTTTACAGCTCCTGGTTTCAAGTGTGCTGTCAGTGTACTCATAGGATTATCTAACTGATTTTAAGGAGCTGCAAATTGAGGTGAAGCACTTACACAATCCTGGTGAATACCCCCATGTGAAAACTTCTTCCCCACATGGAATATAAAAGGGCATATGAGCTAAAACCAAGATGAATTTCTCAGAGTCGCAGCCACTGAGTGTTTCTGACAGCCAATTTTTTTTCTGTCTTTTTTTTTGTTGATGAAATGACATAAACATCTCTGAATGCTTGCAGACACCACATGGAAAAAGCCACACGGAATATGATGCATAACGTTGATGCGTGTGCTGTTAAGAGGAAAAATGATGCCCTGAAAAATCAGGTTAGTCAGTGATGTGCCTCTGCACACACTTCAGCATCATTTGTCACATTGGAGATGTTCACCTTGTTCAAAGGAGAGGTTACAGACAGATCACATATTAAAAAAAAAAAGAAGACTTTGTCAAATATTTATTAGCGACAATATTGCAGACAGAGATGAATAATGTAGTGCAGGTGAGGCTGAGACTGAGTGAAGGACAATGGGAGAGAAGCACAGGGGCTGCATTAGTATAATCTTTTTCCTGAGCAGTAATGACTACATTATCATCTCATATATACCCACCGCACAGAAGCCGCCACAGTAATTAAGATTTGGGTCATTAGCAGTAATTAAATGAAAGATTGGTTACCTTATCCAGTTTGACTTTACCCACACTGTGCACATCCCTCATGCTTTCCATGAGTCAATCTGTGCCCATGAGTGTCTTCATATACTATTAACTAATCTAATTAAATCCCACACTGAAAAGGGATCTCTCTCTTCATGACTGTTGTCAACCAGTTTAATTAGCTACTTACTGAACTGAATTCACAGGCTACCTTGTCCGTGTCAACAAAGAGAATAAAAAGAATACATTCATGTCCATATCAGATCTACCGAGGCAAATCTAATTTGTCCATTACTATGTAGCGGCTTGTCTGGGGCTTCGTAATTACCGTATATCTTGAACTCTGGGTGATATGTATACAAAAATAAATCAGTTGGAATGGATGTGCACTCCTCCACAACTGCACTGCAAATATGTCTCTTCCAGATGCTCAATCAGTGAACTGGTTTGTTGATTAAAATTAGACATAATTGGACAGGAATGAATGATATTATAGCATTGCCAGATACATTTAGTAACGGCAAAGTAAATCACACATGCATGCTGAACCTTGAATATGGAAATGTTTGAATTTCTCAGACCTTTCTCTGATTTTCTTAGAAATCTGTGGAGGTTAGAATTTAGCCAGATTAATACCAGGTTGACTGGATCATGTTATACGAGTTATTCATTAGAGTTTTTGGCCACTGTTCTCATGAAGGGACCTACATCAGCATTGAGCTATGCATTTGAGTTATTATGAACAGCTTGTGTTAGGATTTAAAAAGATGACAATGGAGGTTTTAGTAAGTGGCCTTGTTGTACTGATGCTAGTAAAGTGGCCCCTTATAGTCACCTGTGAGCACACCACAGCATACAGTGTGAACAATGTGAAATTCTTTCTTTGCATTTAACCCATTCAGTAAGTGAAGCAGTGAGCTGCCATCAATGAGGGGGAACCTCAGTGGTGCCACTAGAAGCCTGGAACCCACAACCCTCTGATCACAGGGGCAACTTCCTAAACACCAGACCACCAGCTGCCCAAAAGACCACTTACGCTAATCTTATACAAGTTTGTTCCATTTATAAACCTGTTACTAAGCATTTTCACAAAGTAATGGAACTCGTGAGGCCAGGATCTCGTTAAGAACATCACAATTGCAAAAATACTAAGCCATTGCCTTTTAAATGTAGCAATTCACTGCCAATGCATGCATCATGACGTTTGCATATAAAAAAGGTTACTGAGTGGTTGGACTTTACAATACGTGGTTGTCAAGTTGCTGAGCTAAGAGAATAAGAAAGCTTTTGTTAGCCAAACTTTAAAAGGACTTTTTTTTCATTCTCAGTGAAATATGTGTTCCATTATTGATTATTAAATTATAACCACTATCACCCCCCACCAGCCCAGGCTTCTGAAGAATCACTGTCACAGGAGCATATCTCTTCCATAATAAGCTTTACTTGCATTTATTTATTTGCTGCACATCTACTAAATCTAATGCTATTTGCACTCCTATTCACTCTGGCAGTCTGCCAGCGCTTAGTGGCCTTTCATTAATCAAAAGGCACACTACAAACTGCACTAACCATGCAATCAGACCTTATTGTTACCTGAATCTCTTTATTGTGGAACTGAATAGCTTCCTGACAGTCTATTGCATGAGTGGGACTTGGTATTGCCTCATGTTATTTCTTGTTATCTCTGTTTCGTATATGGTGTATATGGTATTTTTAGCCTACTAACCGATTCTCTAGAGTCAAACAATGCACCTAGTCATCATACAGACCACTTTCATGATGAATGTTTTGTCAATATAAAACTAACATGAATATAATTAGGTAGATCAATCACAATCATTATAATAATTAAAATAGGAGTCATCAGATCACCATGGAGACAATGACTATAAGGATAGTGAGGTCATTATTTTTTCCAGTTGAGTATTAGAACAATTACATTTCTAAATAAATAACACTGGCAAGTAAAGTAAATAACATTAATTATCATGTTATAATGGCAACGGTGGAAAGTTGATGAGTTGGTAGCAGAAAAAAGGGTCAGAATGACCTTGACAAGGGCCAAATTGCAGTAATTGTATGACTGAACCATAGAATTACAAAAACAGCAGGTCTTGTGAGGTGTTTCCAGTATGCAGTTGTTAGTACCTAACAAAAGTGGTCAAGAAACTGGCAACAAGGTGCCCAAGGCTTATTGATGTGTATGTGGAGCGAAGGCTAGCCTGTCTGGTTCAGTCTCACAGAAGAGCAACTGTAGCACAAACACGTCTAGATAAGTTAATGCTGGCTATGTCAGAACACACAGTACGGTTGCATATGGGGCCCCGTACCTGCAGACCAAGTAGAGTGCCCATGCTGACCCCGTTCACTGCGGATATGTGAGCATCTGAACTAGATACTGTACCAGAGCAAAGGAAGAAGGTGGCCCGGTCAGATTAATACTTTCTTTACATCATGTGGAAAAACTAGTCTAATCTATGGAGGCTCCACCTCACAGCAGGACCTGCTGCTAATGTCTTGGTGCAAGACACCACAGCACCACAGCACAGAAATGAAAGATCTTATGCTGAGAATAAATTAAATTCAGATACAGCAGCTGGCAAGTGCCATGACCTTGCTGAATACCTGTATGTATTTGCATAATTAAACATTACAACTAAATGTACAAAATCAATGACAATCAGTTGAGGGTGCATTTTAAAAGGTTCACAGCATTAGAAAGCAATATGGTATGATGGAGTGTTTAAAAAGATACTGGTCATAATGATGTTGTCAGAGGCATATAACATTTAATACATTTCATGTTTTACTGTACTGCATTGTTTTTATTAGTAGTATTATTATTGTTGTTGTTGTTGTTGTTAAATAAGACAATAATAATAATAATAATAATAATAATAATGTTGTTGTTGTTGTTGTTGGGGAGTGTGATATGTAGCAAGTGAACAGTCAGTTCTTGAAACCAATGTGGGGCGCATGAGCATCAGAACTTGTCCATGGAGCAATGGAAGAATGTGGCCTGGTCTGATGAATCACATTTTATTTTTCTTTTCATAATGTAAATGTGTGTGTCACTTGCCAGACCAAAATATCTCTAGGATGCATATATATACATATGTATATTATAGTTATTATATATTATGTTATATTAGTTATATTAGTTATTATTATTATATTATAGTTTATTATTATTTATTATATAAACCCTAAGTCACACTATTCATGTGGATATTTGTTACTTTGACAGGTACCATCTACCATCTAGCATTGCTGCAGACAAAACTCGTCCCTACATGGCGGTGGTATTCCTTAACGACAGTGGCCTCACTGTAAATACTGTTCAGAAATGGAGTAGAGGGACATTACAAAGAGTTAAAGACGTTGACTTTCCCAGATCTCAGTCCAAACAAGCTGATCCATGGAGGCTCCACCTTGCAACTTAGTGGTTTTCAAAGATTTGCTAATATAAGTATATATATGAGAGAGAGAGAGAGAGAGATTAGTACAAGGTTATATGGTATATGCTATTTCAAACATGCTATGTACGCAACTGGCACGTGGAGACAAAAACGTACTTGCAGGAGTGATTCTCAGTGAATTTATTCAGAAAGGCAGGAAAACAAGGAAACAGATGCTTCCTCAGCACTGGCTCTGTAATGCAACTTCCAAAACCAAATCAAAGTCCCACCACAGTTCCCATGGCACATGCAGGGAGCGTCTGTGTTTGTAACTGTATCTCAGAGTTTCATTGTCTAGCTACATACTTGATCCCTCAGTTGAGGGATAACTGAAAGCCAGGGATACCAGATTTGAGCTCAGTGAGAGATGGGTATTAAACTTCCACATATGATAGAAGACATCATAAACACAAGCTCCAGCCCCACCTAGCAACAAGGGAGAAAGATATCCAGATTGGGCTGGGCTTTAAAGGAGAAATAGAAGTTAGGCACAGGCAAGTCTCGTGACCAAAAAACCAAAATGGATGTAGCGGTGTGATGAGGTGTGGGGTCCAGGCTCAGTACTCAGGAGAGGCCAGGGGCATGATGCAGGAGATGTGGCTGGGACAAAACATAATAACATAATTCTGTTATCTATAATTAGGCTGTTTCATCTACTTATGTACCTGCATGCCTACTCAGAGTCTAAAAACCGAGCTGTGATCATTTATCACAGTCACAGTCAAAGTAAACTTACTTGTTATCTCAGCTATATGCAAGTATGCAGTGAGACAAGATAGCATGGCTCCAGATGTTACAGAACAAAAAGCCACTCTGAATACACATTTATAAATGAAGTATAGTAAAAGTAAAAGAAAATGTGCAATTTATGGGATAGATTACAGACACGGTCTGATTGCTAAGCCTCAATAAAAATAGCTCTTTTGTGTTTTGTTACTTGTAAGACATGAATTTTTCAACCCTCTTGCTGCAAAGGTGATAACATTAATAGTCCTTATGTATAAAACGTATGTTTTATTTACTGTGTTAAAATGGTCACTTTATTATTCTGTTTTATATACACTGGCTCACTAGTTAATATGCTTTGGTCTTTCGTGCAACAATCAGATTCATCAGTGGTAAACAAATGCCAACAAAAGCTATTTGTGCCTTTATACACGGACAACATGGAAACAATGTAGATGGAATCTGGATGTCCACTGTGTGTTTCTTCTGTGATCTTTGCTCCCTTACTTTACAATTTCCTTCACTCAAGGAGCAGCTTTTGTATCTCCTTATCAGTAATAATGACCGATTCTTGTGTGAATGGCATCTGGAGGAGCTAATTTTCAAGTGAATGCAGGAGAGGAGGGAAGTTCAGACAGTTTTGAATAATGTGGTAACCAGGCCTTTTTAATGGTAGCTCATAATTTCACAGATCAATGGGCATTACCTACAGCAGTAAAAGAGGGTAGATTTTGTAT
Source organism: Brachypetersius gabonensis (assembly GCA_037577145.1). NCBI lineage: Eukaryota > Metazoa > Chordata > Actinopteri > Characiformes > Alestidae > Brachypetersius > Brachypetersius gabonensis. The sequence continues at coordinate 13,490,860 of JBBJLR010000111.1, forward strand.
GAGAGCCAACTTCAATGTTTTCAGCCCTTTGTTGAGCAAGGACATTGCTGTGTGAACACTGCAATAAGGGCTATTTTTCAAGACATTTGTGTAACACAGACAGTGTTCTGATAAGATTTAAAAAGCTTCACATTTGCTGGCAGAAATACTGTTAATACTGGGAATAACTGACATGGACAATTTTAGCAGAATCCGTACACGGGAACGAGATTTACTGATATATGACGTGAAAGTGCGCTGTGCTGTCGGTGAAAGTCTTATTACATCTGGACTTAACACCACACATACGTTAACACCACACAGCACTAACGATCTGCGTAAAGCAAAACGTTAGGCTTCTACCGCTGGAATTTTTTTCAATGTGTGTGTCACGGCGGGCTCCGTGAGCGTAGTGGGGAAGGACGGGGAACCAGAACACAGGGACATGGTAAGGGGCAAAACGAGGTTTTATATATAAAAGGGAGAAACCAAAACAAGGCACGATGGCCGAAAACAGGGTCAACAGAAAATACACCTTACCAGGGAAACA
>JBBJLR010000111.1:13501821-13512030 GCA_037577145.1 Brachypetersius gabonensis
TATACACATATACACACATACATACCAGCTTGTCTAAACCTGTTTTCTTTCCTTCTTGAATTTTGCACACGAATGACAAAATATAGTTTGCAGTATATCATTTTGAAAGTATATTTAATATGAAAGAGACCTTAGTAAATCAAAAAAAAAACACTGTTTTTTTGTTTACTAACTAAGACAGACTGTGAAGGCACTTGAATGGTATTTTTGATTCCAAGTCCTATACTTAGTGTGAAAAAAAAAAAACAGGCTTTCTGTTCAAGTGTGTATTTGCTAAGTCCCCTCTACTCACACAGCCAACTTTGGCATAGAGTTCCATTCCCACAGTGATGAGGTGCTGTGTGTTACTCTGCATGTACCCTGATATGAAAAACCCATATGTCACAACTGTATACCTAAAACAAAAAAAAAATCTAAAGACTAAAATGTAATGTTATGAAAAAAGTCATTTTAAAAGCATTTCCAGACACATATAGGTTCCTGTATTTCTCTTCTATACGGACTGAAAATATTAAACATTTTCAATTTCTCTAGGTACTGAAAAGAAAGATTGAGATTTAATTATCTTCTTAATGATGTGAAGGCGAAGTCACATCATCATATTGCCATGTTTTCCACGCACATGCAGATTTCATGGTCTTGGATAATGCGCCCTCGCCCACTGTTGCCCTGTGCTAATGTTGTCATTCTCATAAACATTACCAGCGCATATAAAATATGATCACTGTGCTTATAATCAGAGCTCCCACTCGGGCAGCTCAGAGAATCAGTCCCCCCTCAGTCATTTAGCTTCAGACATCTGAAACATGAACAAAGGCAGCTCGGTTTTAGTAGCAGAGATGGGCATGACCCTTGTGTCAAACATCTTAATAGACTTTGGAACATGCGATTTTTATCATGTCTGAGTTACAAAAAAAGATTTAGTATCAGTGTATGTAAACAGGTAAGACATGTTTCTACTAGAGTGCCTTTTAAAGACTCCTTCTTAAATTTAAACTCAAAAATAACTCGGCATCTTAATGTAAAGTTCAGAGCACACCAATTCAACAGATGACAGCACATTTAAACATATGGTTGGTGAGTCATACCTGTGTGTAATCTTTGTAGGCTCTAGTTGGGATTTTCCTTAATCCTGCTCCTGATGACTCTCAATGCTTCATGGTTTGGACTTTTTCCTGCCCCAGCACATTTGATCAATCTCACAAAGAGCTCCATAATCAGCTGATGAGCTGGATCAAGTGTGAGGCAGGGAATGCTTGCTACCGGGCTTTACTTTTAAAATACTGCTCTAGACTGTTCTTCTCCATTCATACGGCTCACTGATTCTTCTAAACATTTAAACCAACTGGCAACACTGAAATGTTGTTTGTTTAGGAATGTTGAGTCAATGTGTCTCTGCTTTAGAAGCAAGCAATTGGGTACAAACTTCTTTTCACACTCTTTAAAAGGTCCCTAACTGAGTTTGGGTATAAGTGGATGTTCTGGTTAAAGTTCAACTGGCAAAGAAGCTTTACATTGTGTGAAGACTCTTTAAACTCTTTTTAAAAAGATTCTTCACACTCACACATCTCCTTTGCAGTAGTGGTTGAAATGTTTTTTCAAAGTGGTTCTTTTTTCATTACTTGCACCATTTTTGTCCCCTTTGTTTAAACAATGCACTTCTGAATGATGTGGAAATCATGCTTTATTGTTTTTCTTTTTCTCCCAGAAAAATAACAAAAGAAAACATGAACAAAATGAGCTCAGCTTATTTGAATTCATAGAAAACCCCTAGAGTCTAGCGATCTTTTAAATATTCATAAGATAAAATAGTAGAATGAGAAGATTATCAGATATTTAGAGGGCAAATAGCCTTTGAATGACCAGTTCCTTAAACCATTCATGCACATTTTTCTTCCCCGTTACCGGTGGTCTTCCAGCTTCGCCAGGTTCAGCCAGTTATTTCTATTCCTCCTTTTCAAAAAAAAGGAATGTGCAGAGAGATTCTGCACCGAGGTTCATCGAATGTATTTATACCCAAATGATGTGACAGCAGAAACAGGAAATTCATATGAGGTAGCAGATGAAATATTCATTTAACCTGTATGATTTTCATCATTCATTTATGGAGAATAGAGGTTGTGTGTGTGCTGGGCACTGTTCAGTTTGGAGTTGCTTAAAAAGGCAGAAACTGCTCGCTCCCTCTCTCTATCTCACTTTCAGTAATTACATTCATGGAAATGATTTCAGCGATGTAGCCGGCGTGAAACTCTCACAGCTCTCAGTGCAGGACAGTGCAAAATTCATTTAATGTACAGAAATGTTCCTTAAAGTATTTAGTTAGTAAACACCTCAGACAAGTGAGATGAAACTGCGGCAAAATGGGAGAAGGTGCTGGGTTGCCATGGAGCACGTTTCCTTTTTTTTTTGTTGATTACTGTCAGTCTCTCCACTCCACTGTGATTTATGTAAAGCAATTAGCATGAGTAATGTCAGAGCAGACGCTTTTGTGTTTGTTTGTTCTCCCAAAAGAGCAGTGAAAAATTAGGCACCTGCAAGGATCTATAACTAGGCTAAGTAATCGCGAAAAAAACAGCTGAGCATACAAAGGCCTGAGATAGTGCTTTCAATTACAGTGGATTAGATCTACTTCCAGTCTCTCTTTCTTCCAAAAATTGATATTTTAAGAAGTTTAGAAGACAAAGAGAAGATATCACAATAGGACATCTGCTCTTTCTCCAGTTGGTCAAGCTGGCTGAGCCGTGATTGGTTGCTGGTCACAGGTATGGACTAAGAAAGTGTTATATACAAGCTGAGATGAAAACTCTTTGAGGTTAAATGTGGTGTTCTATTTTCCTTGCTAATTTCTGTTCTGTTGTTGTTCTTGCTTTGTTAACAACAAAAATATCCTGAAATCCAGGTGATTGACCTTGAATCTAAATGATGACAGGTCTGTTATAAGTAAAGTGGCCCTTATCGTCACACCACAGCATGGCACAGCATGAAATTTTTCTGTGCATTTAACCTCTGAGTGAAGCAACATGCAGCTGGGGCTGCAGTGCCCGGAGAGCAGGGATCTTATCTTGCTCCAGGGTATCACAGTAGTGCCACTGGCAGTCCTGGGATTCAAACCCATAACCTTCCAATCTCAGGGGCAACTCTCTAACCACCAGATCCCCAGCTGCACAGCAATATGGGGGAGTAATATCGCAAGACAACAGTCTGATGTAATCTTGTTCTGCCTATATGTCTGACAATAGTACTTTTGTCATTTTTATATAGATAGCAATATACCAAACACTGTCAGTAACCATATAAGGAAGTCCATCTGAACAGCAAACATGCCTTGGTTGTCTGACTATATTTGGTTATAGGAGGAAAATATGGACTTTTGCTGAACTAAATGAAAAAATATGCTATATTTTTTATTCTGGATGAAGGAAATATTCTTCCTCAGAGTGTAGAAACACTTTATGGTATATCTCTTTAAAAAGCACTCACGAACATTAATTGAGATCACAAACCTAAAATGACGAAAATAAACACCTAAAGAGAACTTTATTATCAGTAATATATCTCAACTCTATTATCAGTAATACATACAGTAGAGATACTAGCACAGATCATAGAAAAACAGTAGAGATTTTTCTATGATCTCTGCTAGTAGTGATTATGACACATTATCTGGCTCACTATTTCACTTTCAGATTTTGTAAATAAATTACACACACACACACACACACACACACACACAGGTCACTGCTTACTCACACAGCTAGTTTTACTCGCACAGGGATTTATGTGCAAATCGTATCGTATTCAAAGAATAATGCATTATGGTCCTAGCGCAAGGTTTTTTTTATATTCTTGTTTGGTTCTTGCGGCTTTGGTAGAGGTAGAAGTAAGAATTTAATCAGTTTGTATTTTATTCCCATTGTGTTTCACTTCACAATTAGAATTCTGTAGTGCAACACAATCAACCACACATCAAGTGAGACCAAGGACTGTCTCGCCCCACTGTTGCTGCTCTTTATCTCTCGTATTCAGTGGAAGTCAGCACAGCCTGTTACCCTAGCAACCCATTCCAGTGTCTTTATAAGCCATGGTGTTCTCGCACTCTGTTTCTGGCCATCTCACAGGAAAAGCATCTAAAGCACAGGAGAGGGTGACAGGTGACATGTTTTTATGAATCTCCAAACAACTTAAGAGTTGAAAAAGTTACTCATGTGAAAGATTATGGCCTTCCGAACTGGCCAGTTATTACTTGACAGTTGTTGTATAGATGCTCTGACTGCAGTATGTTGGTTAAATAGTTGACTCGGATTTAAGCTGTTTTCCAGGTACACAGGGACACAGTTGTGGACTTCTTAAGCACTAATGTACGTCGCTCTGGATAAGAGCGTCAGCCAAATGGCGTAAGTGTAATGTAAATGCCATGCCCATAAGGCCGTAATGTTAATTCTCCATAGTGAAACCCTTTGAACTCATGAGTGGGCTTATATGTCTTCTTTGCCTATCAATGGTTTTCCTTCATAGTTATGACTGGGCAGTTCATTTGAAAGTCTATTTTCCTTCCTTCTAGTTTCAAGAAGGCAAAGAAATGATTGAAAGAAAAGGAAACGACTATCTTGACCTAACTCAGACTGTAAAGTGGAGGTCACCTGCATTTGGCGTTAAACCTTTTTATCACAAACTGCAAAAGCATCATATTTTAGCAACTTTACTCCCACTGGGATCCCTATAGGTACCCTCTTTTGTTTCTGTATTAGATTCTTTATAATAACCTCTGCTTCTTCTGGGAGGTTATTCTAATGGTGTGTGTTTTAAAGTTGGCTGGGTATGTGAGACATTCCTGCTGGTGCTGTAAATGTGCTCTGGCTCAATCTCTGTCACACTGTTGTGCGTCGGTCCCAGCAGGTGAACTTAGCCAGAACGGAGTCAGAACGCCGAGGCTTGCTGTGCACTGTAGGACACTTTAGTTTAGTGCTGATTTTATTATAACTTCCACCAAGTCTTTCTCACAACCCCCAGTAGGCCCTGGTGTTTTGTGGATCAGCTGTCGTATAAAATAAGGAAATTGTGGCTCTTTAAAATGGGTCCAGTTTTAACGTGTATTATAATTTAGTATTCTAACAACAAAACATGGCACCAGCTTGTAAAAGCACATTATAATGCTGTCCCTCTCATCTATGCTAAATGAAGTGCACTGCATAATGGTCAGCTTTAATGTGAATGCAAAAATTACCACAAATAGCACCAGGGATTGTAATTTGGAAAAAGCCACGCAGATTGTTGATAGCATTAAGCATATGTGAGGCTTATGCTTTAGCCAAATGGCAGGTGCACAATAGCAACCCATCTGTTCCTGAAACACACATCATGTGTTCAGATGCTGTGGAAAAAAAATGTGTTTTAGATGCCGTGGAGAGCTGACATATAATACTGAACACACCAAAAAGTAAAACTTTTAAGTTTAAGGGTATAAAGCTCTGTGTTACAAATCAGCCAATGCACTGATTTACATAAAACTTCCACACGGTTTATTCACTGTGGATTTCATGTGGTCTTTAATAAAATGCATGAGATTATAATGGAAAGGTTGTCTTTGCATTGCAGCACTGAACAAGAATAAAGCCTATAATACAATAGCACAATAGTGCCTCCAACAATACAAAATTTGGATCATAGAGATGCAAAAAAGATTTGGGGCGTATAATAAGAAAAGAATATTTACATAATTACTTGGTAGCGCTGCATTATATATTCTCTCTGAGGAATACAGTCGTTTTTCCCTACACCAGTTTCAGCGAAGATGTACTGTTTTCCACATTCTTTTTTTTCGCTTCCTCTTTACCACAAGGTTCAGGGTGACATTGCTCTGCATTACGCTACTCTGTAATCTGGTCTTCTATGTCAGTGTTGTTTTAAGCAGACCTCGTATAGCACCCAGCCAGAAAGAGGAAAAATTTTACGAAATGTAACATTACAGAAATGTATTTGAATAGCAGCCTTACAGTCTGACTCCCTGATTAGTGGCCACATAATTTTTTGTAACTAGCAGGGCTTTTAACTAAAATAATCCACAAAGCACAGATATTAGGCCCTATTCTGGGATTCAGAAAATCTGTTTCAATCCCGCCTTACTGTATCCAGATGTTTTAATAAAAATAACCTGAATCACACAAGAGACATAGATAGAGAGAATTCTCTCTAATTGGTTTCCAAATGCATACAATGGTGGTAGAACCGGATAATAACACTACAGGTTGAAACCTCTCAGGTTCACGGTGATCAAATGTTTTCTATGGTAAAAACTAAGAAAGGTCATTACAATAACATTCAACATATAGAATATAATTTTACAGTAGCCAGAAATGAATACGTCTAAAATAAACATTCATATAGAAATCGATATATAAATAATGTGCATACATTCTTCTTATTTGGATTGCTCTTAATAACGGTCATACTGCATCATTATGTTCTCCCAAATTCATTTTTAAATACTTCTTAATATTCTGTATAAAATCACTGTCTCCAATGAATACCGATAACGAAAGCAAATTGCATTCATCACATAATGACCACGCCTTCATGCCTACCCTGAGGTGACCTGCATACGTGCTTGAAAAGGATCACATTGAACACACAGAGGTTTCACCATGCCCTCTATAACATCTGGGCAAATAGCTGTCTTGTGGGGCCCTCTTGTGGTGAATGTCAGATGCTGCTCATACATAAAAAAATTAAACACAGCAACTTTCAAAATATTACACCATCATGCAAACAGAGATGAACTAGGGTGTGCACAGATAAACTCATGGAAACTGCAAAGGAATTTGAGAGGGCTGCGTCTACAGAGCAAACGTCTGGCCATAAGCCAAATCAGTTGAGTAAAGTTTGCATTCCTATCTGGAAAGATTTACAAGGCTGGCAGGAGGAAAGTATGAAAACCCTCTGTTCTCTGCCTGCTGTGTCCCACTCCTTTTTAATGGGGAATAGATGAACTTCTATAAAACCTTGCAGTAAAAACAGAGTATTAACAAAGACGATATTTCGGTTTATTGCAAGGTTTAGAAAGGCTTGCAATGTCTGCTTGTTATTAGCCTTGTGTTTCCTGAACAGATGTTGCATGCCATTTTCATGATGTGCAGCTGTGCAGCAACAACGACTGGTCATAATATTGGTTGTCAGGGCTAAAATGAAAGAAATAAGTAACACAAATCAATGGCTCACACACTGCAGCATTCCATTTCTGAGCTCTTTCTCAGCTACAGTAAAGAAACAATGAAATGAGTTCACTACTATTCACACTTAAATGTTCAAATGTTGATGTGCACCATTACCTAACAACTGTAGCGAAGAATCATTAAATCTTTCATTTAAAAGTTACTGTGTAAAACAGCAATATATATATAGCAACAGACACATGTGGCTGTTACAAGCCTTTATAAGCTTCAGCTGTCCATGCACAGCTATTATCTCTTCACTAAATCACCACTATGTCATTGCTTCGGACTTTCAGTATAAACAAAGTAAAAGTTTGCCGTCAACGGCATGCCTCAGCTCTTCATCATTACAGATCAGACTGGAAGGTGCAGTTCAACATTGTGGGCCTTAAAAAATGTGTGAAAAAACATCACACCACATCTGGCACAGTCAGATGCAGGCTGTGTGAATCTACAGCTTGAGCAAGATTGAAATTTTTTTTTTTTTTTTTTTTTTTCTTATACCTTGTTGTGGTGCTAGGATTTCATACATTATGCTTTATCACAAAGGTTCAAGCTGAGAAGTGTTGAGAAACCAACCGAAATATTTCCCCAGAAGTGTGTGCTGAGCTTGTAAGCTTTAAAAAAAGCAGGGTTCACTTCTTCTTCACCTCATCATTATTCACTGTCTAGCTACAATATACATTATGTTTTACTGCACGAAGTCTATGACCATGATAACTTATAAAGCAAGCCAGTCCCACTAAACCATAACATTTCTTTTAAAGAACATCAGTGTAAGGATTTCAACAAAACCATAAAAAAGCCTTCTTTTGAATAGATCATGGAAACCAAGAACCAACCTGAGCTGTATAAGCCGATTTGCAAATTACTCACCATTTGTCAAATCGGACTAACCTTTTGACAGTCAATGTAATCAAAATCTTATCAGGACGCAATTCAAATACTAGGCACATAAAATGACCACACATCTAACACATTATGTTATGCTGTATTCATGTAATTTACGTCACTAAAAGGTTCTACAGAGTTCTCATCTCATTTTTCTATTGGGTTTTTAGTGTAAGGTCAAGCAGAGCTCATCTTTAACAAGTGCCAATAATTTTGAAGGACATGGTTACAAGACGATAACCTCCAAGGACAATCGGTCATCATTTCTTATGCTGGTTTTGCTTGGCATCATCTGGGATGTATTTTGAAAGAGGAAGACTGCAGATTGAATTTGCTGTGATTAAAAGAAATGACGCTCGCTTATCTACTGAAAGCGCTGTCGGAAAAACATGCTCCTCTCCAGTCACTCACTGACTCACTTCCAAACCTGGAGGCCCTACTAACTGCACATGTTTGTGTTTCCTCTGCCCTAATGCTTAGCTCACTCACAGGTCACGAGAAAATTATTAGGTCCTTCATGAGTCAAATGTGTTACAGCAGGCTTTACACAAACAAGCACTAAATGGACCTAGCTTTGATTTATTTTTTTATTTTTTTGGCTAAATGTTGATGTGTTGGTGGATGTTGTCTAAATGTTGTCTAAGAGATAAGATGTCAAAGTCGTTGTACTTGGTTTCGTCACAGGAGATAAAAACTCAACCTCGTCCCAAGCGACAGTACAACCATAACCACTACATCTATGTCATACGGCAGAAAATGCAAAACAACTAACTACTGATTTAGCAAAGTCATTAAATGCCTATACCACTAAAGGCCAGTCAACGCTCTCCAGAGATGAGCTGTGAGTGTTTTAAATACACGACTGAACTGTGACAGTTTTTGTGAAAAGGTTTTTCTAAAAGTTTTTGTGAGAGGTTTTCTAACACCATGTAAGGGTATGCATACACATACATTGTGAAAGATTACAGGTATATTTCAAAAGTAAAAATTCCAGGAAATATTGTGAGCAGGTACAGTAACAGTTAAACGGGTCAAATTTCAATATACTTAATATATTACTAATCTGATACAAGAGGATAAATCAGTTACTCGATTCACATGGCTCACGTAACAGAGCCACAGCATTCCTTCCTGAAAACATAACCCTTGTTAAAGTCTGGAGTTTGTAAAACATGGCTTTCACATGTCAAAACATAAAATACCACATTATGATATATTACCCCAGCCGCCTCTTTTCTCCCTGTAGCCTGCAGTTTCATTTTTTTAAGTGTCTCTGAGCCAGTGTTGCTAAGCTGCACAAACCTAAAAACCCATTTAATGAAAATTTTGACACTATTTGGCTTAAAGTTCAGCATCCAGGAGAACAGTTCAGACGTTGAAAGTTTAATCTGTTTTTATAACCGCCTTGAAAATAGGCCTCATCATCATGTCTCCTCCAGCTCCAGCATGATCCTCATGGCACCCCTCTCTCCTGCTTCCTACTTCAGTGCCACGTCCAGAATGCAGCTCTCCATCTTACCTCTCAGAGTCTAGCACCGTCTCACCTGCTAGAGCCTCCACCTACTCTCCTGCTGCCGATGACTCCAACATCCATGAACTGTCCATGATCACTGAGGACCGTGTGAGGAGAGAATGATGCAGATTCCATCCAGCCAAGGCACCAGGCTCAGAGGGCATAATCCCATAGGTTCTCAAGTTGTGCACCTCCCAACTACGTGGATTACAACTTGGGCCTCAGAATCAAGAATGTACATTTGCTGGGAAAACACTGTCTGGTTCAAAAGACTTGTCCTTGACACCCTCTTCCCCCTGGTTAGGCCAGAGCAAGGTCCCCCTCAGGTCGCCTACCAGACCCAAACTGGAATGGACGTTGCCATCATCTACCTGCTGCACCATGCCTGCAACCACCTAGACATGCCAAGTGCAAGCTATTCAGATAAATCCCCCCTTAGTTATGAACAATCTGACTGATAGGTGACAGTACATGCAGCTACAATTTTAGAATCCGTTTTAAAATTCTTTTACTTGTTTTAAAGTCTTTGAATGGCTCTGCCCCAGTTTACCTGTCTGAACTTCTGCACCCTTATATACCGTCCCGCTCTCTCAGGTC